>JAJKLA010000054.1:0-199976 GCA_022432515.1 Hypoxylon sp. NC0597
TTCGGTTGTGTGTGCGTGTTCAGCGACGCTTAAGACGGAATCATGATTTCGGCTGTGTAACTAGGTATCGAGGCGCAGATCCTTAGCTAGTGCCGAATCTAGAACTTTAGAAAAGGCGATGCGCATATCTATAGATCATACGCGTGTGATGACGTTATACTAGTCAAGAATGTCTTGTGGTTCCTCTCTAAAGGCTTGATACGGCATTCAATTATTTCGATTATAGTAAGGTGTAAAAATGCATGGGAGCACTTTACGGATAATTGGTAATTATATTCTACCTAGGTAGAGAGAGGAAGATGGGCCTTGGTCTTATCTGCAGGCGCTTCAGAAAATCCATTTGATTGCGCTGGCTTGGCAGCTTATTAGGCCTGAATGTCCAGCCAGTCGACCCTGAATGAAGCTTTCGCACTAGTGACTGCGGCCACTCATCTTTCGCAAAAAGGTCCCCTTTAACTCGTACCGTGCCAAGGAAACCCACTACATCTGCCTCTTACGAAATTCGTACTTCGTACGGGTCATTCGTACCACCTCAAAATCCTGTTGTGATACTCTTGTCGTTTTTTTGTCTTCGCCTCCTACCTGATTATCGCTACATTAATTTTTATATACATTGTTATTGTCGCTTGTTATTGAGGTTTTTGTTTTCTTGACATGGCATAGCCGACCAATGTCTGATACCACAACTTGAATAAAATAAGCCTATGTGGTTCCTATGATACCCAATCCTTAATTTCAGCTTCACCTCAACCGCTCCAGCTTTGTTTCGTTAGCCACCGATTAGAATTTGCTACATCTCTCTCTCTCATTCCTACCATAATACTATACCGAAACGACTCGAAAACAAAAATCACGAATTATCGGTTTCCCAAATTAGCTGAGGCGTCTTTTAAAGATGCCACCAGACTCGCCGAGAATATCCAAAGAAAGTCAAAATGACAACGTCGAACGGATCACGACAGTTTCGACAGCAACCGAGCAAAATGATTCCCTAAGTAAACGAGCACCACTCCCGCCGGGCCAGGCGCAAGAAGGCGTGGGCGCCGCGCTTGCTTCGAACGCGGCCGCATTGGACGTCCAAATGCATGAGTATGCGAACGGATACCACTTCCCACCGAAATATCCCGTAAAGGAGCAGATTCGTATGGGGCTGGTTGACTTTTGGAACTTCTACAACACGGGTTTCGGCTTCTTCCTCACCATCTACTCGCTCAACGTCGTGGCTTGGGGTGGCATGCTCTTCCTCTTACTTTGCAATGCGGCACCAGAAATGTGTTGGGTGAACGGTACGTTCGACTGCAACCACATCGACTCCCCGCGCCGAATATGGATAGAGACAGACTCGCAAATACTAAACGCGCTCTTCTGTGTGACTGGCTTTGGACTAGCGCCGTGGCGATTCCGCGACTTATATTTCCTACTACAATACCGAATCCGCGGCGATTATAAGGCTTTACGCCAGCTCGCGGGAGTTCATCGCGGCTGGTTCCGTCTTCCGGGCTCCGATCAATTACCTGTGGCTCTTGGGCCAAAGAATATCGAGGAGATGGCCGGGAACTACAATGTCGATAGCGTTCCATACCCCCTCGATACTATATCGGATCCTCCACCGACAGGTATTAGGGCGCCTCCCACTAAAATGTGGAAGCTCGATTTTATCATCTACTTCAATGTTGCCAACACGTTCCTTCAATGTGTGTTATCAGGATTTATGTGGGCTTTAAATCGATACGACCGGCCCAGCTGGTCGACTGGTCTATTTGTCTGCCTCGCATGCATAGTTGCGGCTATCGCTGGCATCTTAATGGGCATAGAAGGAAAACACGTCAAGGCCATCGAAGGAGTTCCTCTAGCCAAGAGGGACCTCGAGCGTCTAGCACGGGATAGAGAGCTAGGCATTCCTCATTACAATAACATCAAGGACAAGAACCCCGAAGAAGAGCAGGAGAAAACGAGGAAAAAGAAGCAAAAGAAATGGTTCGGGAGATCTGAGAAGTCTAGCCTTGCAGCTGACACTGAAAGGCAAGCATTCTGCGATTGAATATGGAGTTTTAGCGGGATTCTATAGAAGGCATATATCATGGTTTAAACATAAGCATATCATCGTCTAATTTTACCTAAGTTGCTGCCTCTAGGGGTGAAGTCGATGCGTCACGAAAGGAGACCATAATTATGTGCCTACATGCACTCAACATTTGGGTTACCCAATATCTCAAGCAGATATCTATCTTCGCCCACAAGCACCAAATGCTGCCTAAGTTCGTGTTCACCAACAGATTTTAATTTAGGCTGCCTATATAAAAGCCGTCGAACTCTAAGCCGGTAAATAGAGTAACAAGAATGAGGCGTGAATGTTAGGGCGAGATGCTGCTCTAAGCATTGATATGCAAGCATTTGAGCAGGTGATAGCAATCGTGGATGGCATATTGTCCACGAGATGTGATGTCTCCAGCACCTGCCGGCTCCAGGTACCCACCAGTTGGATAGTTCCGCTTCTCGGGTCTGGGGCTTCTGGTTAAGCCAATGAGAATCGAGCTAGATATCGCAAGGCTTCTCGCCTGACCAATGGAGTGACGGTTTTTTGGCCCCAGCTTCTATGCTTGGCCAGCAAAGTACACGCCGCTTGCGCTCGCACTTCATGTACCTATATGTACCTAAGGTATGTAGGGTGCTGGATTCGGCTAGACTGCTAGGTGGCCATTACATAAGAGACCCTTAGAAGGTGTAAGGTAGCGTTTATGGCGTTATCAACTTATCTCGAGTCAACCACGCGGCGCTCCCTGGTTCTGACACATTGAACCTCCCGCCATTGTTCCTTGCCAACTCCCGGGAGCTTCGCATTCCCAGAAGCTCATCAAAGGTTCCTCAACAACCATCAGAGGAGCTATCATTTCCTTACGTTTTTTATCCAATTTCTTTTGCAACATCAACTAGACATTCTCAATTGTACAATTCCCGATCTCCTGCTGGCACGAGACTACCCTTCTAGGCATCCTCGGTAACCGCCTTCACCATGGCGTCGAAGGCTCTCGTCCCGTTCCTGGTGGCCATGATGCTGCTCACCGGGGTGTGTAATACTCTGTTCACTAAGTATCAAGTAAGTTCGCTCCTATCACAACCTACAAGCATTACAGCTCGTTAACCCGCTCTTTCTAGGACAACCAATGTGTTCGGAACTGTGATGACCCGGATCCTAAGAACCGAAAGACGTTCGAGCAACCTGTGTTGCAGACGGCGCAGATGTTTGTGGGAGAAGTCGGGTGCTGGCTTATCGTCGGGATAATGGCGGTGTACCAACGCTACGCAAACAGGAAGAACCCCAAGGCGGATGGATACCAGGCCGTCAACAACGGCGAGGTGGAAGCGGATGATGCTGCAAGCATCAACTCCGAGCACCCGCTTGTCCAGCCGCCGGTCAAAAAGTACGCAGGACCCGATGGACTCTTGAAGGGCTTCGGCATTCTCCTCCTTGCGCTGCCGGCTATCTGTGATATCCTCGGTACTACGCTCGTGAACGCTGGCTTGTTTATGGTAGCTGCGTCGATCTACCAAATGACCCGAGGTGCCCTAGTGCTGTTTGTCGGCCTGTTCAGTGTTCTCTTCCTGCACCGAAAGTTGCACCTATTCCAATGGATTTCTCTGGTCGGTGTCGTGGTTGGTGTTGCGCTCGTTGGACTCGCAGGCGTTATCTGGCCCGATTCCAAGGACGCTGTAAAGCAAGCTGTAGAGGATGCTTCATCGCCGGCTGCCCTCCGCGCTGCTTTGGGCGTTTTTCTAATTGCCGGCGCCCAGATTTTCACTGCCACCCAATTTGTCCTTGAAGAATTCCTCCTGGAGCGTTCTAGCATCGATGCCATTGAGGTTGTGGGCTGGGAAGGCCTTTTCGGCCTTGCTGTTACCTTGATTTGCATGCTAGTGTTGCATCTGGCGGTCGGAAGAACCGATGCCGGCCGCTACGGCATGTTCGACATGGTCGAAGGTTTCCGGCAAATGACGGAATATAGGGCTATTTGGGTTTCCAGCATCCTTACCATGATCTCTATTGGGTGAGTTAGAGCTTTTTCTTTCCCTGTGTATTATTCTATTTCCGCAGAGAATGCTGACCAGATTGTTAGTGGTTTCAATTTCTTCGGTCTCTCCGTCACCCGTAACGTCAGTGCTACGGCCCGATCGACCATTGACAGCTGCCGTACCTTATTCATCTGGATCGTCTCACTCGGTCTTGGGTGGGAGACTTTCAAGGGGCTGCAGGTCGTAGGATTCGCGCTTCTAGTCTACTTCACCTTCCTATTCAACGGCGTAGTACAACCGCCATTCAAGTTCCTACGCCCTAATGAGGAGATTGAAGAATTGCTCCCTGAGGAACCTATTGAGCATATCTAAAATTACCAAAGATTTGGTATGACTGGTGTGTGTAGGAAACAGAATGTGTTTTATACTATGATCTTCAGAGATTACCACTCGTTTCACGACACGGCTGACGCCCTCTGCCTGATTTTGGAAACCTTGGACGGTGGCCGGTGGCCTTACTGGAAGATGTCTATACATTGCTGCATCGGGATGGCGTTCGCTGGTGTTGATATGTTCACCGGTTATTGTGTTTGTAATGCATATATCTAAGTCAAGGTGTCTTCGTCTTGATTATAAATCAAATTGTCTCATACCCTTCCTACGGTCTAAGTTAGTCAACGTTTCTCTGGGATCTAGCACACGTATCTGTATCCATGTGTCTGCTAGAATTAGACATTATATTCGTTGAAGAAGTTGATTTGTGATTGATCATATGATGAAATAGAGAGTAGCTTGCCGACATATACCTTAGGTAGGTAGTTATCGTCTCCCTAAACACAATTCTAAGTATCACGAACAATTAATTCTACAGGTCTCGGTGCACCGTGAAATAAGATATTGAAAAGGCCCTCGGCTAAGAGACATTATAATACATAATAGATTCCAATTCTAGCACAACATATATAGAGCTCCATATAGCAGTTCCCTACCAGCTCATTCCCCTTTTACCGTCCCCCTGGATCGGACCGGGGATCATTAGATGGTTTGGTGATAGGTTAGGTAGGGAGAGAGACCCATGTGCACATACTTGGTCTCTTACGTCTCATAATAAGTCTATCTATATATTCTATTTAGACAGAGAAATGCACGAAAATAGTATTAACATGACATATATACCTACGTAAATGCTAACTCCCAGACTTGGGTATTAGATAATAAGTGTACTTAAGGTACCCATGTGTTCTCACTCATTACCTTTCTTGCATACCTAGATATAGACAATGGTCACACTTAAGTTTGCTCGAGCATCTAAAGTTAAGTGATAACTACTACAGCAACTAAGGTTCAACCTTTTCCATGAAAGTTGACGGCCATTACGGATTTAACTGTAGAAAATAATGTATGATTGGTTACCAGGTAGGCCTAATCTATCCCACGAGAGCACCATAAACGGAGAACCAATTCTCGAGATGCTTCTTAGTGACTAAGAAGAGTAATCCCGTCCTAGATGACCTCTATAGGTAGCTCTCGTGCCGAGGAGTCGTGTATTGCAAATCAAAAGAAGCCTTTCGCCATTCCCCTAATCTAAGAACCATCCAGCAAAAGTCCACTAGCAAAAAACCGGGAACGCCTAACCGATGCCCGCCCATGCTGCCTGTAAACACGCCACCATGTATAAGGCGCCCCCTTCAACCCGCCTCTTGTCACTGGTGAATAAAGCAGGAGAAAAAACACGCGGCGCTAACAATACCAAAATCGTACCCGCACAGAGGGCATCAAGACCCGACTAAGCCACAACCGCATTCGCATCCACATCTCACCTTGCCCCTGTAAACCGTTCTCCGCCGTTGCATACCTAGGCAGGAAATCAACTAACGGGCAGCGAGAAAAGATGTAAGGTCATCGTACCCCACCCAACCGATCTAGCTAACATTACACAGCAGCTCGGCCTCGAGGATAAACTTGCCCTCCTTGTACTTCTCGCTGGACTCGTAGGCGCGGTCGTACTTCCAGCCCACCGTCTCCTTGCACTGCTTGCAGGTGATGTCGCGCACGATGTGCCGCCCCGTCGTCATGCTGCGCTCCGACGGCTCGCCCGCGTCCACGTTGACTACCGTGTTGAAGAGGTAGGCCTTACCATGCTGGCCACGGAAGTTCTGTTTGTTGGAGGAAGTGGGAAGTGGTTAGTTAACTACATGGATATAGGGATATATATATTCGGAGATGGGGGTGAGGCTGAAGGAGGAGGTATCCACTATGGGTGGGTGGGTAGTTTATGTATGGAGGTAGGGAGGCAGGCTTAGGCTAGAATTCGGGATATTACAAAGCGAGGAAGTTGGACAGAGGCAAGGGCAAGATTAGGCAGAAGTGAAGGGTGGAAGGGAGGCCGTACTCGACTTATAATCTCCTCGTGGTTAGCGAGATGTGCTTTACAGTTCTTGCAGCCATATATCTTATTGCTATTAAGATATGTGTTGTAGGCAAGACCCATTATGCCCAATACGTCCGACCGGACCAGGTGTTCTGTTCGATACTTTGCTTGGCTCTAGTAGAGTACGCGAGGAATCGTAGTATCGGGTGTTTATTTCACTGAATAGACCGAATGGTCGAGTATGAAGAGTTGAAGGTAGATAGGTACGGAGATGGTCTGGTCGAGAAACGGGTGGAAGTCGATGGATTAGGAACTGGTCTCCTGTCTAGCAGAATGGATGATGCAGAAGATAATAAAGTGATTTCGGATATTGAATTTGTTTAGTCTGTTGCTTTAGTGATAAAGGGCGAGGTCAGCTACAATGCATATCAATTGCGGTGTGAAAGAAGAAGAAGAAAAAGAGAGAAGAACAAGGCAGTGTAGGAACAGCTCACGCGATGCAGGCGTGATGTGGTTGGTATTCCCTGTTGAGGTCATCAGGAAAGGCTGCAGTTGCTTATCTTGTTCCGAGAGGGGCCGAGGGGTACAATCAAGCCCCCACAGTGGCAGAGTGGGCGCATTAGGAGAGCTGAGCCGTTTCTGTTTGGGTGCCATTACCCCACTAGCATGCCTTGGAGTTTGTCCCGACAAGCTTCCAAGGTTGGAACCTTGCTTGCTTCCGTGGTTTGCTGTCCCATTATAGGGCGCCTGACAGATTGGTGCTACCCCTATTTTAATATAGGACGGGTGGTATTCCGAAGCTCCAATATAGCTCCTTATCTTATCTTCCCTCATATTTTTGATAGGCATGAGATCTCGAAAGTCATATCAATGTGAATCTACTTACCTTGGAGACGTTGATGGTATGCTATGTCTTGGTACCTAAAATGCCACGTAAAGGTGGCTGGCTCATGAACATGTTAGTTTAGGGTGTACTTCATAAAGCGTGCCCATAAGCGGTACCTGGTACTGACATTGTATTCTAGGTCCACGCACTCTAATTCTCTTAGAGGGATCGTTGTCAGATATGAATACGTTGAATGGGTTACCTAGACATGAATAGGGCTGTAATCATCCCTAAACCAAGACATCTATATATGCCTGTCAAAGCATCTGGTTTGTCCACATCATAATCAGGTAGGGCTCCATGACTCAGATATAATGATTGCAACCTTCAAGCAATTTTCATTTTGCCTTTGTTAGCTGCAGTGGAACCTAGTAGCCCTGTCTACATGTTTTAATTACTACTTGCGAAGTTAGACCAGTAACTTTAAAGCAAGTCCTACTCACCAAGTCTAAAGATGTCAGAGACCTTTGTTGATCTACAAAGAGGATTCAAAAATCACCATGCAATTTGCGGTAGTAAGTCCTACTTCAGATATTGGGTAACTCGAACATATATTCTCGACGTATCCGGTCATAGCTATCGGTGGGCGTCAGGCCGACATATCTAGCAGAGAAAGAACTATCTACAGGAATCCGCAACTGCGGTCATAAGGAAAAGAGAGCGAATATGCACAACCGAACCGTGTAGCGGGTGGAGGCTACATAATGAAGATGGTCCCCTGGTATTGGACCCGTTGAACCCAAGCGACTTGCGTCCCAAGGATAAGGATTAACTTCATCTACCACGAGAAGGCTTCCTCAATGAAGTCAATAGAGGTGTCATATTGTCGGCGACGCACGGCCAGTCGGACCTCGTCACTCAGAGCACCGGGCCCACAGACCGACACACCCATGGTTCCAATTTGCTGCTCTGCCTCCATAGATATGAGGGTCTCGATATTGGGTCTACCAGGGAACATTTGGACTGTTGAGGACGGGCTGTGAATCTCCTTCGTGGATCGTGGTCTGCTAACGAATAGCATAATGCGCAACACATCACGGCGTCTGTCCATGGCCAAAATCTCCGTCATCCATGGTCGGATCCATTCAAGGTGTTCTGGGCTCTGGATGATCCACACAAGGACTACTTTGCGTGTGGCTACTGTGCCGTTGGCGAATCCTGCAACCAAATCTCGTACGTGGGGAACCGCATGTGTAACACCTACGCCGCCGGCAAAAAGCATTACAGTGCCGTACGAATGCATCATGTGCTCTCCACCATACGGACCTTCAACGAAACATGTTGTCGTAAATCGGCCATCGGGACGGGCTGCAGCTCTCTGGTATAATGTGTGGGTCATGCCGGTCCGACCTCGAATGATAAAGGACATGGTGGTCTTTCGCATAGCGAGCACATCTTGTCGGTTCATAGCCAGCTTGTCTGCGCTCAGGTCCTCGGCTTCTTCACTCCAGGCCAACGAAAAGGGGTGTGATTGCCAAAAACTAATCGTCGGCATGTAAAGATAGGCATGTTGGCCAGGGCGGAAAGTCCAGGGTCGCGCCATAGTTACTGTAAGGCGAACAGCATTGCCAGGAAGTGCTTCCACAAGGGTTCTCGTCCCCCCTTTGCCGAAGTTGCGGTAAGCAACACGCAGAATACGGATGACCCTGTCGCCAATCCAGATACTAATGACTGGAAGCAGCCACTTGATCTGGGGTAGGTGCTTCAAATCGAGATGATACCACAGACCGGCAATCGAGAGCGCTGCGAGGAGAATGTGTAGAATCTTGAACGATTCGTAGTATGCATGTCTGGCGATGCTCGAGGCTTGGAAGAAGATTACGACGAAAGCCAGAGTGGCCTAGACAATGTTAGTTGAAAATTGGAAAATTTACTGACAGCCGGGATGGATGCTTACAATAAACCCATACATCATGAAGGGTACCGTCACTGTGCTGTTCAATGCAGCAGCCCAGCTACTTCCCGCTGCTGATGCAGCCCAAAAGGCAACCGTATGGCAAACCGCCTCAAGAATCACGATCCGACCAAACCACCGATGCAACAAGTTGAAGGTATCGAATGACATGCCGAGTAATGAAATCAAGGGGTTGTTTCTCCCGGCCATGAGGAATAAGGGAACCATATTCACAGTCGACAGAGTTCCACTTCGGTTTCTTAGCTGCTTGGCGGCATCCACGAAGCTGTCGGCGAAAGGGATATGTATCACGCAGAAGGCGACATTTGTGGCGAAGTAAGCGGCGAGAAAGAGGAATTGGAATCGTGTGGGTAGAGTGCCGACGTTGATCGCACTGCTGAGCTGGAATTCCCGGTTGTGTCTTTTCCTAAACAGGGGAGAATATAAGAGGTTCTTCTTTATCCATGAGAATTTGGTCGATGGGCGTGCGTAGTATTTTTGTGTATCATTTGTTAGACTGGTGACCGTTCGGATATATGTGACCAGCGCAGTTGTAATGCGCCATACGACGAGGACAATCGAGACAGCACCACATATCATCAGCAGATAGTTCGAGAGCGATTCATTTTCCATTGCCGGTGTCCATCCTGTCGCCTGTCCCTCGCCGGGAGTCTGTTTTCCTTCGCTAGCCATGGCTTAATCGAATCAAGTAATCGTCATTCAATGTAAGGAATGTTTTGCTTCAGAGGTTGGTTATGAAATCCAACACATCTATGAACGGTGAGTAGCGAGTTCAACTCGATATCGTTAGAGAGGGTCAACGAAAGGAATCAACAGCCAGCTGTATAAATCTTGGTGAAAGGAACCTAAGGCCTCTCGTGAATGGTAGTGATTATAGCTGGGGGATCGAGGACAAATATGTAAGTCAGGTCCAGGTTACCCTCAGATACTCTAATGTAAACCCCTTACAGGTAATGAGAGACAAAGAGACTGTAAGGGTATGGACCTAAGAGAATGCTTTTTTAAAAAAGCAACAACAATGATAATGGTACAAATGAATGAAGAAGGATGACTATGTCAAAACATCCAAGTTAACCTAGATAGTTAACAGAGGGAACCCTGGGGCTTGGAATGTAATGAAAGGTCAGAAAAGAAGAAGACTAGGAGGATTGAGGCGGCGAAGTGGAGTGACCTAAAGCCGGGTACCCATTGCTTGAGATATATGAATGTGGATTAATGAGTGTGGATGTGGACATGGAATAATAAGGAGGAGGTCAGTCAGTCCAAAGGTGTAAACGGCGTAAGCCGTAGAATAATCTGGTACGTACCTGCGTACCCGCCTGGGGCATTTGGGCGTCATTCAATTACGTCGCCTAATGCCGGTATCCTTTACCATGCGCCAATCATTACACCTCCCCCCTGAATATCGAAGGAAAAGAAACTTTAAGCTGCGGGTACCCATAGTGTACGTACCTGACTATAGTACGGTGCATGTGTAGTACCACGAGTAATGGAGAGGGGCTGGCTGAACTTTCCCCTCATGCTTGGAACGCACATCAATGGATGATTTTCTTTTTTTTCACCGACAAACGACTCCATAATGATTCACGTGTCTGTAGATCTAAGTTCAAGAATTCAGATGATGTTTTTAGTATACTTGTCTGTTCAACTATTTTCAGTTGGCATAATAGGTATCATTCATTAATATACATATGAAATATACATGATAGCATAAATACGGAATAACTTCTACTTATGTTCGCATAATAATGTCCTTCCTAATATTTTTTCCCCTGCTGGGTCAAATATACGAAGCACGTCTTGCCTGCCCATTGTGGGGATGGTCCGATGAAGTGCCACCAATGCAAGGTACACAGGGAGCGGAAAGGAGTAAGATGGAGGATCTAAGAAGATCGATCAAGGGCCTCCCACGAACGCGGCAGAAGCACATCCTTGCTCCGTCTCGAGCCCCAGACCCAGTTGGACCATTCGACTGGGCTGTATCCTCTATGTCGGTTCTACTTGCTGATTTTCATTATCTTGTCGAAACTGCAAACTGATGGGCTTCGTCAGTGCTTCAGCCATGAGGCATAATAGCGCTCGGCCGTCAGTTCGCCTCCTTATCATTTGCTGTCCGATCTTAACCCTGCAACAGTGGGGAGTTATCATGATCGACGGCCTGGTTTTGAAACGAAGCCAGCGCACAAAGAACGACAGGGGTTCTAGTCTCAAGAGTTTAGCTAAGCCTGCCACCAATGGCAGCTCATAACATCCTGGCACTACTTCTTAGATGGGACAACGAGCTACCACGCATCAGCCAATGACATGGAGCGAGAGGGCAACCAAATTTTTCAATACCTTCTCAACTCGTAGGCTGTCGAGCAATTTGCTCCGGGGCTCATCATTACATACCCGGTACGATATAAGTAACTCCGGAGAGCTGACAAGGTCCCTATTATGGATATTTCGGGGAATTGGCTACCTTCATCGCCAAATATTACGAATCATCAAAATGCCCGATTTATTCAATTATAAATTACTAACTTTTATAAGACATTTGTCGCAACAGTAGGTATTCTTTTGCTTCTTTCGCATTGAAGACTCCAAACCAGCCAGACACTACTCAAACGATTGTATGCCAGCACGCCCATTCGAATTAATGCTCTGCAGTGGTGTTTTCTTCAGCAACTGGGCGCACGCGTCATCCAGACCCAAGGTGAAACATGACAGAGTATCTGATTCAAAAAATGCTCAATCATATCGCTGCTGACCTGATCCACAACAAGGCTGCCTGACTCGATAAAGATATAACTAGCCATTCAAATCATTCCATCTTATCTCTTCTAGCGCCAGTGATATATCTCTAGAATGATGCGAGAATGAAATTGGGGGCGCGGCAGGGTGAATTGTGACAGATATTATTGATGACGTGCCTACATGCCACGCACCCAAACTCCATGGATTGAGGACCCGATACAAAGAATGACTGAAATTGCTTACGCAATTTCATGGAGACTTGTTGCTCAGCACTGGGTGCTCTATCGATACGATTCATTGACATTTCTGCTAATTGGTGTAACTACTTCAACTAAACCGCGAATTGCTATACTGTGGCAGCATAGGACAACAGGCCATTCACAATAGAGCATCTCCTAGCAATCATTTGTCGAGTTACGATAATAATAATACTGAGAATATAGTACTAGTTGGGTAAATTAAGACGAATTGATCATCCCCAGGAAGTTGTAGATCAAAAAAATGACAAAAATGGCCCGTTGGAGCGGCACTCTACACTGCTCGTACCCTGTATTGTACTTCTGTCTACGGCGAGATTCGCTCCATCTGGACATGACACAAGGGCGGGCGTTTTACATAAAGCCCGAGGCCTGGTAACCATCGGACATGGGGTCCAGATATAGAAGAGACCTTGTGGAATCATTTACAACTTGATACTAGTTGCCCTTTGTGGGCTGTTTCATGTTTCAACTTCGCTCGACCCATGGGCCATGGCTTTTTCGCTCCTCCATTGGAAATTCCCAATGATCTGAGGATGAGCACATGGTTTCTTAATTTAAAAACGTCATCATCAAGACGCGGCGACTTGCTTTTTGTGGCATCATATCGGAAGATTAATAAGTATGTAGGTAGACATTTTGATTGATGTATATTGACGGGGGATGGCAAGTTCCATTCAACGCTATCCTGCTGCGGAGTTCCCGTGCACGATGCAAGATCCCGTTCCACGAGGAACATTCTTCATCGCCCCCCAATCCTTAATTTATCTACAATCTATACAACATCAAATATATTCGGTACCGAATCTTGCATCCAGGGAGCCTCAATACTACTGTTAAGTATCCAAAGATAGGTTGCACATCGGCTCTTCGTTAGATCCGTGTTGCGATGAAAGGGATGCTCTTCAAGGGCGGCAAAGAAGCTTCACATGCAGAGCTCGTCGTCGCTAGAAGCATCTCCCAGCATGCTGGTGTTTATTTGGCCTGCCAAACTGGATCGTGGCTTAGAACCAAGCACGGTCCTTCTATCCACGCTCCTTCTTGGCTTTTTACCGGCCGCGTGGTTTCGATTTTCTTTGTTCGAGCTAAGCTCATCGTCCAGCACAAATGATGATGCAGATTTCGTGGATCGCAATGCAACACCACGTGGTTTATCGTCCTGAGAACAAGAGTGCGCACGTTTCTTGGTGTTGACGCGTTCGGCTCCGACGGCCAAAAGGCCCTGGCCTTTACGTCCACCCTGCGCTCGTTCTATTTCCGGTCCTGGAACACTATCTGCCTCATCATATTTGGGACCCCCGGATTGCGTATCTAAGTGTTCGGCACCGCTGTCGTTCTGATTAATCTCTATCCTAGAAGACGATCGAAGCTGCCTTGCTTTCGTCTGGGGTCGTTGTCTCTTGACAACGGGGCTGGCTGTCACCCACTCGCCTATAGTTTCCTCCCATCGGTACCCGGTGAAAAGAGATAGCGAGCGCGCGTCGCCCCCAGCCACCGAACACTGGTTGGACGCCAGCTTCTCGGCGTAGATGAAATCCTTGACGTTGTTCGTCTGCTGCGCTAGCGAGAATGCGGCGACCGCCTTCATGCTATCCAAGATTTCTCGCTCGAGTTCAAGGTTTTCGAGCTGGTTGAATAACCTATCCAAACAGCTGTGAGACGCTACTGACATTCCTCTGCCGCAACTTCGGGCTACTGATGATACAAATGAGGCTATATCGTTGACGCGATGTTTCGTGCGGTTCCCTTCTGTAGACCTAGGGTTTATATTCTGCCGCCACGCCTGTTCGATGCCGTTTCTGACACGGGACCTAATATCATCGTTGTTTCGTGCGCTATTCGAGGAGAAGAAGAGAGCTAAGTAGAGCAGATCACTTCCCAGGTTGGACCGCGTAAACTTCGATAATTCCGAGTCGGCAATACACGATCGGAGAATGTATCTAAGCCTATTTCCTATGAGGCTTATCTTCGCAATCTCTGCTTCTGAAACACTTGGTGACTGAAGTTCTATCTCGCCCACCGAACTCATCGCTGCTAGCATTGTTAAGGCACTGATTAGGGTTTGCTTATTTGCCATAGAGATATCCTTTTCGAGGGAACTCGCGTCGGGCCCGCTCGCGACTGTTCGTTTTCGACGGCATAGCAGCGAAATGGAGTGGCTCATGAAAGCCACGGCGTCGTCAGCTGCCTCCACCACTGATAGACATCGAGCAGCCAATGCCCATATGCGCTCGAATTCCCGGGTTGCGAGCCAGTCTTGTGGAAGATTGTAATTAGACAATAGTAGCGTGTACTGTCGCAGGAGGAATGGAGTGCGATTGTGCTTGCTAGCAAAGGTCCATAACACCGAAAGAGGTCGAAGAGAAGCCAGCTCACTAAAGGAGCTGTCAGGTCTCGTTGGCCGAGGATATTGGCGGTCAACCAATGCTGCGACGAGTTCTTCGGCCTCTGAAAGTGCGCCAGCTTGAACACATAGATCAATAAGTAATTCAGAGAAATCGTCGCCGAATAGCCCTTCCGAGATTCCTTGCTTTACCACGTTGATCCCGTCAGCCCGAACAACGACCCTAAGATGTTTCCATCCGAGGGCTGGGTTCGATCCAATGGCCTCCAGATAGTTGTATACTTCTGCCGAGGTATGGACATCGTCGAGTGTAGATTTCGTTCCGTTCTGCTCAGCGTCCATCCTCTCCTGAGCTTCAAGCGCTTCGATATATTGGGGTACTTTTCTTAGACATATATCAAGAAATGACCGTGGCCCTTTCCTTACGTTGGATTCGTGCCGTGTTGCCTTCAGTAGAACATCCAGACTTCTGTAGATTGCCTCAAGATCGTTGTACCTATTGGAGGCGGAATCAGCCCGTAATTTCGCAAGGCGTTGGTCGAAGTCTCTATGCTTGGCGGGTCCCCTTTTTAAACGAGAATCTCGCTTGCAAGCAATTCTAGGCTGTTCATGTTCCTCTCTAAGACTACTGGGAACTGTGGGAGACGGCACAACATGACCTCGTGCACGTCGTAGTAAGGGCGTCGCTGCTACGATCTCCCCAAAGGTCATTGTTCTTCCTTCACCCTGACGGAGGCATCTTGATATGCCCGGCTCCCCAGAGCTCTTACCGGACGTAGACCCTTCACCTTGACGAACTGGAGGCCGCTTCTGAGAGTAAGTAAGGCGTATTCTCTTCCTTGGCCCTAACCAATCATAACTGCTGTTTTGTTGCTCAGCACAAGCTCTCGTCTCCCGCTCAAACTCATCGCCTTTGGCATTTAATAGCGAAGCTGTGGCTTCCTTCCTCAGAGAAGCTACCCGTGAAAGCAACGGCCGAAGCAAGCGGTGACAACGCGCCGTAGTCCAGGGCTGTGGTGGTTCACCTGATCTGTTTAGCCCGGCTGGTGGACGCCTTGGCTTATACTGGGATTTGAAATCGTCGAGTGACATGGAGCAAGGTCCAGCAAAAGTATAGCAAACAGGCCTATGCTAGATTAGGAATGCTTATGAGTGTACGTTTACTGGTGATGATGTTCAGCTGTTGGGTCCATGCTCCATACACGTCAAGCCAATAGCAAAGGTCGTAAATGTAAGATGTTGGGTAAATGCAGGCCTAGCTCAAAGAGAAGCAATCCAAGCAGTTCAGGCACCAAAAGGTAAGGCTAATTCAAGTAGTCATATGATACTAGATGTGATAATACCAATCCCATTCTACAAGGATGATGAATGCGACGTGTAAAGGTGTGTGTTGAGTTATGATTTGTTTACTTGATTTCCTGATTGGGCAAGTCCCACTTTATTTTCCGCACAAGGTTGTAAACATTCTTTCCTAATATCAAAAACTGAAGCTCTCAATGCTCGCAAGTATCATTGGGGAAAAAAAGTTTTCATGGTAGCTCTTTTGATTA
The DNA here is from genome assembly GCA_022432515.1 of Hypoxylon sp. NC0597. Classification (NCBI taxonomy): domain Eukaryota; kingdom Fungi; phylum Ascomycota; class Sordariomycetes; order Xylariales; family Hypoxylaceae; genus Hypoxylon; species Hypoxylon sp. NC0597. The sequence goes on from JAJKLA010000054.1 coordinate 16,071, forward strand.
TCCAGGTACCTGTATGTCTAATCTATAAACAAAGGAATATTTGCGTCCTTTTAGAATGAGAAATCGGCTGCATAATACAAGTAAAACTGAGATACTATAGATATAAGTGCGGGTTTTTTTGTCCCCTCAGCTGCCAAATAATTTTCAGCCAATCAACTTCGCTATAGTTCTTGTAAAGCCCCGTTTATGCAGCTGTGTTACGTGCTAAAAGCATCATCATTAGGGCGGACCAGGGAAACCCCAGTGGGGTCTAATGACCGCCGCAGCTCCGGCTTGCCGGGAACAGCCGGGGGTTTTTCAAGCCGTCGAAGAAAAAAAAAAATTGAAATGCTGCTTAGCTTCAATATCTAATCGGCAAGAACGATTCTTTCTACTTCAACATATTGACCCTTACAACGGATTACGAGCTCAATTGATTTGACGTTCCCTTAATTAATCTGTATAATACTTCTCGAACCTTGTTCATTAATACTTTTGCAGTTTCTACGCCGGATTTTCTAAACTGTGCGTCGGATCTCGTTTGCTATTCTTGCACAAGCACCGAGGGCATTCATTATAGATTTGCATCACGAACTTTGACCAAATTCTTTCCTTCCTTCCTCTTAATCTCGTTCCCATTGGACCATAATGTCCGAGAAACAAGAGTCTCCCGGTAAGTGAAACATATACTTATATAAACTCTGGGAATGAATAACAATTAACTGTGTGGTCTCGTGCAGCTCAACCGGCCCAGGAAGCCGAAACCCTAAATGGTCAACCCGAAGATACTAAGGTTGACTCTACCGGTCAGCCAACCGAAGAGGATGCCGGAGAGGTTGGAGATGGTACGGCCAAGCATCAATCTTCTGAATATATATAACGGCGCTCATATTAACTCCAACATGTAGCACTATATCCTCTCACCATCCACCTACCCCACGAGCCGAGCAAGATCCATGTGATGGTTAGCCGATATCCTTGCTATCTTTGGGGTTGCTTATCTTGGTTAACTAACCTTATGTAGGTCTCGCCTCAAGAGCAGGTTCACGAGCTGCGTCAGTCCATTATTGAGCTGCCAGCAGCATTCCAGTACTCTTGCTTCCACCTCGAGCACGCCGGCGAACGAATCAATGATTTCGTGCAGATTTCTGATGTAAAGGGCCTCGGTCCGGAAGCGGAGATTCGATTGGTAGAGGATCCCTACAATGAGAAGGAAGCTAGAATACATGTCATCCGAATTCGGGACTTGGTTGGTGCAGCGGGAGATCGGACTGATACTCTTCAAGGGGTGTTGCCCGGAGTCTCCCTCTTTGACTCGGTCACTTCCAGTGCTAAGGACACCGACAACGTCCAAGCTAGTACCTATGACTTCGATGCTCCCGCGAAGCCTTCAGTTCTCATACCGGAAGAGGAAGAACCCGCCCCTAAGACCGTAAAATCCATTGCCCTGTCACCATGGAATCCTCCGCCCTACCACCTTAGACAGAAGGGACACTTGCTGTACCTGCTGATTACTACAAATGAAGGGGAGCAATATCAGATCACCTCGCATGTTGGCGGGTTCTACGTCAACAAGTCGTCGAACAGCAAATTTGACCCTCTCCCCCGAGCCGCTCCCAAGGGCCACTCTGCGCATTCGTTACTAACACTGCTAGCCCAAATTTCTCCCTCATTCTCTAAGTCATTCGAAGATCTGTTGCAGTACAACAACCGCAAAGACCCCCTAGCCACATTCCAAATGACGAACGCTATCCCTGCGGCGCCATGGCTAGTCCCTTCACCATCCTCCCCACTGTGCGCTCATACCCCGGACATCACGAGGACCCAGGAGGGCTATCTCATCTCTGGAGTTGATAACACCGACACCTTGCGAGATTGGAATGAAGAATTTCAGTCTGCACGGGAGTTGCCCAAGGAAACAGTTCAAGATCGAGTGTTCAGGGAGCGATTTATTTCCAAGCTTTTTGCTGACTACTCCGATGCTGCCGCCAGAGGAGCCATCCTGGTCGCCCGCGGCGAGGTCACTCCACTTAACCCGACAGAAGGTCGCGATGCCCAGATATTTGTCTACAACAACGTTTTCTTCTCTTTCGGAGCTGACGGGGTAGGCACTTTCACTTCAGAAGGCGGTGATGATGCTGCTAGGGTGGCTACTGGGAAAGATGTCAATGGAGTACGTCTAGTTAACCAACTCGATATTGACGGGCTATACAGCCCGGCAACCGTGGTGGTGGACTACCTCGGAAAGCGAATTGTTGGACAGACAGTTGTTCCAGGCATTTTCAAGCAGAGGGAACCCGGCGAGAACTCGATTGAATATGGTGCCGTAGAAGGCAAGGAAATCGTTGCTGCTGATGAACGTTTTGCGCCAACGTTTGCGAAGCTCTCGAAGGCTCTGAAGGTTAAGAAGCATCCTGTATGGGACAAGGATGGCAAACGATTCGACTTGGAAGCCAGCGTTGAGACCAAGGGATTGATGGGAACAGACGGCCGCAAATACGTCCTTGATCTGTACCGCATTACTCCTCTGGACGTATTATGGCTGGAAGAGAACAAGGTCACTGAGGGGGAGAAAAACGATCTTGAGTATCCTCATCGTATGACCGTCTTACGACCGGAGCTCGTAGAATTAATCCGCAACCAGAAATGGACTGAATGGGTTAACAAAGAGCTTGCGCGTTTAAAGGAAAAGTCTAAGGCTAAGTCGCAAGATGAGCAAGCCACCAAAGAGAGCAAAGATGAGGCGTCCTCTACGGAGGAAAAGAGTACAGAGGAAGGCAAGCCTAGTGAGCCTGGCGAGAGTGGCGAAAATGCCACGACGGAAACTGAAGATCGTATCGATGCTTCTGAATTTCAATTCGCGCTTAACCCTGATGTCTATAGTGGTCAAGAACCACAAACAGAAGCCGAGAAGGAAGAGCTCGCCGCTGATGAGGAGGAGGTTCGAGACGCTTGCAAATATCTACGCGAGTCGGCAATTCCTGACTTTGTCAACGATATCAAGGTCTCGGATCTGCCGTTCCCTATGGACGGTTTGTCTCTCACCAAGATGATGCACAAGCGCGGAATCAACATGCGATATCTCGGGAAGGTTGTATCTCTTTGCGAAGGCCCCAGACTACTACGCCTCCGTGATTTATGCGTGCAGGAGATTATAACGAGGGCATTCAAGCATGTCGCGGGCAAATATCTACGATATTTACCTATTCCTCTCACCTCTGCTTGCATTGCTCATCTTCTCAACTGCCTTCTCGGGTCTGGCTTCAACAGCAAGCCTACTGCCGAGATTGATGAGTCTCTGAAAGCGCTATATCCCGAAGCAGACCTTTCCTTTGCAAATGTCACGCCAGAAAGCCTCAGACAGGAGATCGAAGCACAGGCTACTCGTCGGTTCAAGTTCACATTGGATTCGGACTGGCACAATCAGTTGAAACACTTGCAACTACTCCGCGAGATTTCTTTGAAGCTTGGTCTTCAATTACAAGCGAAGAATTTCCAATTCACTAGCGATTCTAGTGCTGGAGCGGCTACAAGTACGACCACAAATGGTGTCAACGGCCACACAAACGGCGACAACAAGGATAGTAAGAAGAAAAAGAAGAAGACCAGGGATGGGTCTCCAGCATCCGTTGCTTCATCTATTAGCTCCCCGGTTACCTTTACTCCGGATGACGTTGTCAACGTTGTTCCTATCATCAAGGACTCCGCGCCGAAGAGTGCTATTTCCGAGGAGGCACTTGAAGGTGGCCGCCATTCCATCATGCAAAATAATAGGAAGATTGGCCAGGAGCTGCTATTGGAGAGTCTAACTCTCCACGAGCAGATTTATGGAATCCTTCACCCTGAAGTTGCGCGAGCATACTCGAGCCTAGCGCAAATCTACTACCAGCTCGATGAGAAGGAGGCCGCTGTCGACTTGGCGAGAAAAGCCGTCATCGTATCGGAGCGGACCATTGGCGTTGACTCTGCGGAGACACTGCTCTACTACCTGAATCTTGGACTCTACGTGCATGGCTCCGGTGATAGCAAGACAGCTCTTGCATATGTCAAACATGCTCTCAATCTGTGGAAGATCATCTACGGACCCGACCATCCTGATTCGATCACGACCCTGAACAACGCTGCAGTCATGTTACAGCACATGCAAGCATACCATGAATCTCGCATTTGGTTTGAACAGGCTCTTGCTGTTTGCGAGCGTGTGATGGGTAAACAATCCCTCCCCGCAGCCAGCCTTCTCTTCCAGCTGGCTCAGGCACTCGCCCTAGACAACGAATCCAAGGCAGCGCTTGGCAAGATGCGCGAATGCTACAATATCTTCTTGCACCAGCTCGGCCCGGAGAACAACAACACGAAGGAAGCCGAGACCTGGCTGGAGCAACTCACGCAGAATGCCGTTGCAATTGCTAAGCGGGATAAGGATGCCCAAGCGAGACGTCTGCGAGCCGGCATACGATTCCCGGCCCGCAACGTCGCCCTCGGTGCTGGCGCTACAACGCAGCCTACTGCGCTAAACAATCCCAAGTCGGATAAACCAGATGCGAGAAGCATTGACGACCTCATCAAGTTTATCGAGGGTAACACTGCCCAGAAGAAGAGCACAAAGAAGCGCACTGGCCGCAGCGGGCCTAAGACTCGAGTTGGCGCTACCGCGGCCTAATCGGGAAAATTTGTGATGATGACTGGACGTGGGTAACAGGGAAATGAAGTCTGATACGGTTTACGGGTATGAGGGACTCCTGGCTGATGATGACTGGGGAATGGAAAAGGAAAGGGAAAAAAGATCGAGAGAAAAATAAAAGGGAGTCTACTTCGGCATTGCATATTCCGGCTTTGAGGTATTCCTAGGAACGGAAACGGAGGCGATATGTGTCCCCCTTTTTAAACACTTCTTCTCTCCCCTAAGGCCGGTTGCATAGTTTCTCAGAATGGAGGGTTTTGCATTTGGTATATGGATCAGATATCTGTTTCCACTCCCGGCTTTTTTTCCCCCCGGTTGATACGGCGGTACATCCTCCTAGTGTATATCGGAACTCAGTACAGGGATGGAACTTGAGGCCTTGTATATATTTATAGGTGTTTTCTTCCCTCCTACATGGTTAGGTAGATACGGGAGGCGGCGGCGATCCGGCATTCAAAGTACAAAAAGCGGTAGCAGCGGCAGTAGCAGCATCTCACTAGGGGATATCTAAAAACCAACCCCTCTCTAAACGCATGACGGGCTTTCTAACCTCGAGTGTGTGAATAGACATCTTCACTCTTGCTCTCGGTTGCGAAGTGTCCGTACAAGTACATGTACTTACATATGCTGATACCAACTAAAAAGGGTAATCCGTTTTGTTTAGCCAACTGGGAAAACCTACCTAGGTTGACGCCACAACCCTCGTAAAACTCGAGTAGAGTATATATTTTAATGCATCAATTGAATTGGCTTATGTAGTTGGTAACTTTGCTCTTACGGTCTCCCCTAAAACGATTCAAGATAATAAATATGCATGGAAAGCGCTTTGCATTTGCATTGATTTATTCATGATTAGAAGTCATCGTTCAAAACCGCGAAAGTTTCTTGGAAAACGAAAGAAGACAATCAGCTATTGAGAATCAAATCGTAGCAAGATAAAAAGCAAAAAAAAAATTTAAAAGAAGCAAAAAAACAAATCATAAACCCATTCCGTTCCTCCTCTCCCTCCTGCCCGGTATATATATCCCTCCTCCCTTAAACCCCTTCCTTTAGCAGTGATGCATTCGAAGTTCTTTTTTTCCCTTTTTGCCGAGACCCGAGACCGAAACCAAGTAACGCCGGATTTTTTCGTGCCCCATAAACTCATGGCACAACCTGTCTTCCTGTCCGGATGCCTGCCTGACTCATGTGTATCGCTTCAGGCCTTTCTCTTCGCACCAAGTGTCCCCGCCGATGAAAGACGTAACCACAAACTCCGCCGATACATGGTAATGAGTAGAGCAGGCCCAAGGCCGTCCCTGGCCGTCCCATAAAATGCAAAGAGCCACAACGCGTGTAAAATCAAATGGTACAAGGGGAAAGAAAGCTCGAAAAGTCGCCGGTTTTCAACGCCTATATCAAATGAGGTCAAAGACCACGAGTGTTAAATAGAATTAACTGCCCATATTCGCTATTTTCTCCTCCATTCCGAGGAGTTGGTCATGGCCCGTTTCATACTCGGCTGCCATTAGCTCGCTGGACCAAATTGCCCAGACCGGCGGGAGCGTGGTAGGAACCAATGCTTTGGAAACCCCTGTATGTTGTTAGCAAATGTTATGAGATTGCCTTAATACAATATGAAACAAGGAAATAACATACCTAGTGAGGTCATAACCACCTTCCTCTTCATCCTCGTCCGCCGTGTTTCTCTCCTGCGTCTCCGTGCGAGCGGATCTGGTTGATCTGGTGGGACTAGCTACAGGCGACCGGTCGCGTGTAGCAGGAGGGGGACTGCTGCTGTTTGGTAGACCCAGGGGCTTCGAAGGACTTAAGTCGTACTGGGGCGGCTTCAGTGGGGTGCTGTTAATATCAGCGTACTTCCAGAAGGGCGCAGGCGAACTGGTCGGCATGTGCTGGCTGGGTCTCTGAGCGGTGCTTGGGGGGGCAAGTCGAGGGTGGACTCGGTGGGGCGCAGGTGTCACAAATGAGGCACCATCGTCCTGAAGGTACGACGACGAAAGAGTCGGAGGGGAGTGCGGAAGAGTGTCGGTGCCGAATGAACCCGAAGCGTCCAGGGGTTTGCGGCGCGGAAGAGGGCTGCCATCTTGGAAGCTCGAAGGTCCGGTTGGTAGATATTTACGGTCTGGTGTGACCTGAGATAGGTGCATGGACGACTTTGGGGGTGGCGAGGCGATTGGTGAAGCCTTTCGCTTCCTAGTAGATGCAGGCTCCCGGGCTGAAACATCTCGAGGGCCATGTGTAATGTAGTTCAGTTGGTTAGGCTGACTAGGGGATGAAGGAGCCGAAGAGCCGCGATGTCCGCCCCGCCCCCCTTTGTAGGCGACTCGGATCATTTCCTCGCGGGCTTCGGGGACAATTTCCCACTTCATACCCTTTCCAGGCTCGTCAGTCGATCTCGGTGCCTTCATGAAAGACTTATTCAAGGACAGGTTATGCCTAATCGAATTCTATAATCCAGTCAGCGCAATAGTTCTCGCAATCCAGGACCAAATATGGGGAACGGGGAAGCTCACCTGCCAGCCAGAAGGCGGCTGATGCCTATAGTAGGCATAATTCTTCGTAATGTACTGATATATGCCGGCAAGATTCAACTTCTCCTCTGAAGTGCTCATAATAGCCTGCGTGATCATCTGAGCATAACTGAAATGGGGCTTGATATGCTTATTCTCGTCTTTGCTCAAGTCAACGTCGGTCTGGCTCATTATCACAGTTCCGGAAGAGCCATGCGCAGGTGTCTTCTGTTGGGAGGCTGTAGGGCGGCTCTTGGACGAGGGCGGCGTTCCTGGCCGTCTATAATCAGGGGGTGCAGGTGCAATTGGCTGCTGGAAGATCTGGCTGCGAGACGAGGAAGGTCTCGCAGTGGATTGGGAAGATGGATGATCTGCTGAAGGGGCTGTTGGTAGAGCCGTCCTGCCAGCTTCACGTACAGGACTTGACTGCGGGGCTTTGATACCAGCCTGCTCAAGGTACATAGGATGTATACGGAGGGGACCGAGGCTCGTTGGCAGAACGAACATCATTTCGATGCCGCCGATCTCAATGACCTCACCACTGGATAAAGGGTGTGGATCATCCGTTTTCTTCAGAGGGACATTGTCAACTTTAAGTCCATTACGCCCCTTTGCTTGAAGGAACCATCTGCCGGCATCCGAGTCATAATAAATGATAGCCGTCTGGCGTGAGAACGTCTTAGAGGGACCGAGGTCGATATGAACAAAATCCTTGTCTTCTTGGCCCTGTGCAGGAGGCTGGGCATGGGAAGGCTCAGATGTTCTACCGATATTGATGGACAAGGACTTGATATAATACGTCCAGTCTTGGGCCGCTATCTTGGCGTACGCTTCAATGTCCTCGGTCTTAGCTTCGTGTATAGCATTGGCGTGATCTCTGCTGGCCTGGGTGTGAATACTTCGTAGGTGTTGGGTTACCTGAGTGATCAATCGGTCATCGTCGCTGGGGCCTTCGGTGGCAGAATTGTCGACAGTGAGGCTTGAGCCCTCATCTTCGATAGGTTCCGACGGAGGTTCATCGATCTTGATGCACAAAACGCGTTCAGCGGAGACGTTCGTGAAGGACGGAGGAGGGGTATTTACCTTTCTTCTGCGTTTGGCAGGGCGCGACGGTGAAGATTGCTCTAGCGGGGCAGGGCTCGGACTAATATCGCGTGGGCGGCGCGTCCGCTGTGATCGCTTTGATGAAGGCGGCATTCTAGATGCCCATTACACAGAACGATTCGCGAAATAGTAGCTACGTGTCCGAACCAACCAAGGATGCGGCGAAAGGGAGATTGGACGTAGACCCGCCTCGATTTACGTGCGTGAGAGAGGGGTCAACTGCGCGGCGCAAATTGGTAACGAGGTTGGTAATGTCCCGCACTCTGCCCTTCCAGTTATATTAAAATGTTGCTGTGCGATTTAAGTGAACGGAGACGTAAGCGGGGTCGATGTACGTCAAGGGTGCGGTTGAGCCTCAAGGGCCAGAAAGAGTCGTGGTGACGGAAATGGTGGTATTGACGCGGGAAAAGGAAATGAAGCGCGCCAAGTTGAGAGGTTAAGGTGGGAGAGTTTGCACCGCGGAAGAATTGGAATTACAGTCCGTGACCTAGGAAGAAAAAAAAAAAGAAATTGTATGCGCAATGGAATAACTAGATATCGTTGGTTATGTCGGTTGCTTAGGAGAATGCGCTTGGACAGTCCGATAGGCTACGGCACACTAGGTGGTTGTGCAATGCGATGCGATACGATACGATTTGATGCGATGGGTTTTCAAATATTGACTTGGTGATGTGGTTTGTTTAAAAAAAATGTCGATCGGTCGCGACTACTGCCTTGTTACGCAACTTAAACGCATCCCTGTTACCACTTTCCCACAGAGGCGCGTCACCTTTTAAAACACCTCAGCAGCCAGGTAGCTCAAGTGAATTATTTTAAAGTGCCCCAAGCTCCTCCCACCTTTACTTTAGCCTCATCTTATTTTTTAACACAAAAATACAGAAATAAATAAAAAAACGCTTCTCCACTGAGGCAATGCCATATGCACCACTATTTTTGTTATTGTTTTCTTATGTCACTCGCTCACTCACTCGTAGCCCTGCGCACAATTGCTATTATCATCAATGTTCAGCGTTAAACTTTTTATAGTAAAATGTTTACTACTACCATCATATTCACATTCATTCGCTGGTTTTTACAAGCTTTGCGACTCGAAATACATTACCTAGCGCCGCATACACCTTCGACATGAAGCGAAGGCCCCACAATTCCATCGAGAAACTTCCAATTCGCTAAATTCAGATGACTTACGGCTTTCCATTGGTCCAGGCTGAATTCGGTATCTGCGCATCATTGCGGAGAATGGTCCTGCCACTCCAGCCCGACCCAGCCTACTCCCTCTTCTATTCTTTCCTCTTGCACTTCTCCGTAAACCACACTATACCGGAATGTACCCAAGTATTTTAGCTCACATCTGAAATCATTGCTAGGTGGCCCATTACCAGTATTTCATGAACTGGAACAGGTCACGAGGCCATCACTTGCCTTAAGGCAGCTGCACTCATTATCTTTACAACGCCTCAGCCCTGTTCATATTCAATATTCAATATTAACAATGTGATCTGTACACTTTAGGAACGGTCAAACCCTGTCATAACGCTCTCAGACGCCACAGATGTTGTTTTTGCTTACTACAAACCAATCGACGTCTATATACGTAATTCTTATCAATTATATAGACTACCTAGAAGGGCCAATGCATTTCGTTTCAACTAGCCAATTCGAAAGCGAGTTTCCCCTGTCTCTACCGATAGTGAAGTGTTTGCTGCCGGCTTCATAGGTGCGATGCTGCAAAGTAAAGCCACGTCGTCTTCTTCGCCTGTTTTATGTCGCCGCTTATTCATTCCTTTCGGGACTTTTCTAAAAGACTGATAAGTATAGGATCATAAAGGCCTTGTGTGTGTGTGTTGTATTATGGCAAAATGAACTATTGTACAAAATCTGGTACTTAGGAAGAACTTACAACGGTAGCCCGAACCGGCTCCGATGAGACTTCCGAGTTTGCTGACAAATGTTTCAAACTGTCAATTGTCCAAACCGGTCAAAACTCTTGCTCAAAGTGAAGCTTCACCCATCCTGTGGTCCGCCTACCTGCTTTATGCAATGTTACCGAAGGGGAAGACCAGAGATCTTTCTTTTCCCCGGTATTCAGAGTCAAATAATTTTAACCTACCTAGAGTAAGTATAAACCACTGCCTACATAGGTCCCTTAGTACTCCGTTGAAGTCAGTTACATACAGCTATAAATTTTTGATGTCGATATTAACATATGCGTCATCAATGAGCGGCCTATCAATCCATTACAGCACCTCTGCTAGTTCTGGCATAGCCATGTAGATATTGTAATAAACGAAGAATCCATGGCCTGACTATCGTCAAAAACCTAGAAGATCTTTCCCTTTAGCAAGCATGCAGCTCTTGACTCTTTTGAGACTGGAGCTTTGATTGGCCGCGCTAGGGTCGTCTTCATAGGGACTTATATATATAATGCATTCCGTGCCGCTGTAAGACTGAGACATCCGAAGCTGCCGAGCTGTAGTGGTCCGAGGATAGTGGTTCGATGTATACTCGGTTCCGTCCGAAGAGATTAATATCCGTGTCCGAATAGAGGAAACGGAAACCGATAAGTTCCTTCGCAATAAGGAAAGTGATCTGGAGGAGTGTTTGTTGCGGTGCAAGGCCCGTTGATACCGAGGGGCAGCTGAACTATAAGTTAGAATAGATCAACCGAGGCAACTATCGTGGCCAATCTGGAATAAGCCCTAACAACAGATGCATATTCCCTCTTATGCTGAGTTTACACAATAATGTACCTACTTTACCCCCACGCTGGAATTTTCCCTGTAGTGAATCGTGGCCCAGCGGTTGCGTACATGTGGACTTGTACCGAAATGCAACACCCTATGTAGATCGTATGTCTAGGACTTTAATGTAGTGAAACGTAAGACGGGCTGTAGGTTATCGCGGAGGACGCAAAGGTCTTATGGAACGTGTCTCCAGGGCTACATGGAAAAGGTGAAGAAACGGAACCAATCTCAGGGGCAATAGTAACTATTGCCTAGTCGTTAGAAATAACAACTCGTTCTAATTCCGATTATATCTCATGATTAACATCACGGCTACGAAGTATAAAGCGGTACAGCCAAACCGAAGCGCGCGGTCTCAGGGCTATCTTTACCATATATGGCTAATATGGTTCAAGCCACCGGAAGGTATCACTAGAAGGGTCTCATTCGTGGGTATTAAGGTCAAAGTATATATGTAGTGTAGGCTTAGTGGGTATCAGCCTTGCTCTCGAGCGAAGCCGAGCCACGTATTGATGTAGAAAAGGTTGTGACACCAAAGAGGATGGTAGAGGGTGGTAGCACATATTGCAGTAACCCAAATCCAAGGCCGCAGGATCTTGAAGGAGCATCCCCCCACATTACCTACATAAGTAACATATGTGTGTGCCTACATGTATCCAGCGAATGCGTGATGATACTAGGTAGGTACATCGTAGGTCCCGTAGTGTGGCGTATGTATGTAGTTCTTTCTATAAATCATGGACAGTAGAGTGAGCGGGTTTCTAGCGGATTCATAGTGGATTCGACTTTTGCATGCTTAAGTTAATGGACTGGAGCTATGAATAATCCACTTCACCATACCGTTTTACTTTCACTCTCACTTTGCCCTTAACATCATCGTCATGAACCCGCCAATAGGTCATGGTGAGCGAGGTGGCGCCAATTCCTGACATTGCATTATAGCCCGATGACGCGTGTATGAAAATGTACTGGCTTTGTTCTTTATTGTCGGGGTACCTGATTGGAGAAGTAGTCGCGCGAGGTTGCCAAGGATTGCGACGCGCCAAAACCGACCTCTCGTAGAGAGGTATATATTCTTACGACTTTGGCGAGGTCGGCGATGAGCAAAATGATTGACCCAATCAAGAGCGACGGCTGCTAGGGCTATCTTCGACAATTATTTTCCCTCTCGACGCGACGACTGCACGCGCTGTCTACCCACGTTACAATTGGAACGCTAGATCTAGATCCTCATTATTAGACACGCCAGATACCGGTCACATGCTCTTAAGCGATGGAAGCCGAAGACGACTTGATTTATTGATAGCAGTGCGCCACAACCCTTGCGTTCGTTTGGACCCTTAACTCTTCTTGCAGCACGACATCATTCGTGCGAGGACTCCACGCTTGGGACCTAGCATGTCAGTGACACGTCCCTAGCATCAGCACTAATTTAAGTTTGCATGCGGCATGGCAAGCGCACTGCCGAATAATATACGTATAGGTATACATATCAGAAGCTTCCGACCGTACTTCATTCATCGGCCCGTATGATACCCATGTCACTACCCGAAGTCCCCAGGGCGAACTCGTAGTACTGAGCGGTCTCGGTCCGGTATTTCGATCTTGCATTTGGTCCATGAGATAGCCCCAGATTATTCCATGTGGATACGTTAAGCAATTGCTGCTAAGGGGGGTTGATCTATTCGTCCAATCGTCTCGTTTCCCTAGTCCTACGGCAATCTAGAAACCTATCCACCATCACGAGACTGTCCGTCTAAGCCGGCTAACAGACACTTTCCCTTGAGTAATATTGCTCATGCAACCGTTTGCTTCTTAATTCGTCCAAACGACCCTTGGATGTAAGTCCGGGTCTTGGCCAAGCTCTCTTATGAGAACTCCTCTAAGTACCTGACGCCGACTACGTTACTATCACCCTCCTGATTTACTCCCCAGTAGGTGTGAAATGGCGAATGCTCAGCCTGCATATGTCCCGTGATCCAGACTTGCCTGCAACCACACCGTCAAGCCGCGTGTCGGACAGGTACCAGTTTCTGCTACAACCATGCTAGCCCTGTAGCCCTGTCGGGCAGAAACCCGGGAGCCTATGGAGTCATTCTTGACCGCAGGAGGAGCGGATGTCCATGAGCGTTGCGTGGTGGCCGACATAAAAGATGCTACTTTGACACCCGGCCAATCAGATCACCTCAATTGAGATTCCCTTAGCTACCTACCTATATGGCGGTGAGGCAGACAGTTCAAAAGCCTTTCTGACCATTCGAATAAGTGCTTAGAACGGTGAAGGGCCGGTTACCATCATTGGCCCCGATAGATTCGATGACTCTTTGACTACATAAGACATGCCAGCCAAGAATCCTTAATTACCTCTGGCAGCAAGACTGGCTACCCCTGCTATTAGACTACGGATAGGTAGCTTCCTATATACCGTACTCGTTCCTCCATAGGACAACTACCTCCAAAGGGATCCATGTCTCCGATGGAAGCACGAAGGTCACGATCTGCCTGCCGTTTGCTTCCTGATTCGCATGAGTTATGCACTATGGCACATAGTAACTCCATAGGTCGCCACCATGTCACTGATTGTGGTCACTGATCTCCCCTTTTTGTATCTCATCGTGCTGCTTAGTAGACCCGGTTATGCTTCATCGAATGCATGTCGGTCTTTCTTAATGATTGGATAATTTTAGGCTACTGGCGGCATAGGCTAGTGCCACGGAAGTATTGTATTATCTATGGGCTGATTTATAAATGTAGATATCGGCGCTCCTCGAAACAAAGAGCTTTCTAGACAAAGGCGAACAACCAATACGATCTAGACCCCGAAGCCGGCCACCCCCTGATACTACTGACACCATGCTTATCGAAACATCAGGAGGAAGTTCAGATACATACCTGGAGAAGAAGATGGATCTACTGTGGTCGTCACTATCAACCGATGCCGTGAAACCAATTCCAACTCATGATCACGACTCTACATCTATCACTTTATCATCCTCCCCCGCGCCTGAGGAAGAAGGTGCTGATTCACGAATTCTTGTCGTCGGAGGCCAGGGTAACTATTTGTATCTCGCAGATGGGCGCAAGATACTAGACGCCTGCGGAGGGGCGGCTGTAGCAGTGAGTAAGCTTTCTTGAGCTAGGTGTGCCCTCCAGCTTCCCATCAAGGAAGTGAAGTTTCTTCTAGCGTGCCTCTCCGGAGGCTACAGTGTGAAATAACAAGCGACCGCTGACTCGTTGCAGTGTATTGGCCACGGCGTCAAGGAGGTCTCTGATGCGATAATCACTCAAACCACTACTATCTCCTATGTTCCCTGGGGCTTCCTTGATAGCCAAAGCCGGCGTGATCTCTGTAAATGGCTATCGAAAAGTTCTGATGGACACTTCGCCAAAGCCTGGATTACGTCGTCCGGTACGTTACGTTCCCAATCCTCTGTCGCTTAAATTTCTGTTGAACTCATTTGGTTCATAGGCTCTGAGGCGATGGAGGGTGCAATCAAGCTTGCTCGCGAGTATTTTGTGTGGACTGGAGAGCCTCGGCGCGTCAATTATATCGCTCGAGAAGAGTCATACCACGGGATTACCCTGGGTGCCCTGTCTGTGGGAGGTCACGTAGCTAGAAGATCCCCGTTTGAACAACTCCTGCTACCTAACATCCGCCGCATACCAGCTTGCAATGCTTATCGTCAAAGGCTCCCGGGAGAGTCTGACGACGAATTTGTCTGCCGCAAGGCCGCAGAGCTGGAGCAAGCATTCCTCCAAGCCGGTCCGGAGACCGTGGCAGCGTTCGTCGCAGAACCGGTTGTCGGGGCGGCCTCTGGCTGTATGCCCTCCGTCAGTGGCTATTTCAAGGCGATGAAGGCTGTATGCGATAAATACGGTGCTCTCTTTATTCTTGATGAGGTCATGTGTGGCATGGGAAGGACGGGTACCCTCCACGCCTGGGAGCAAGAGGGTGTCGTCCCAGACATACAAGCTATTGGGAAAGGTCTCGGGGGCGGTTACCAGCCCGTTTCTGCGATATTAGCCAGTAGGAAGGTCGTACGGGCGATGGAAGCGAAGAGCGCAACCTTTACCCATGGACACACTTATATGGACCATCCCGTGGTTTGTGCGGCCGCCCTAAAGGTGCAGCAGATTATCCAGCGCGATAACCTCTTACCTAACGTTCAGGCCCAGGGCAGATATTTAGAGAAGTTGCTCAGGAACAAGCTACAAAGTCACCCCAACGTCGGTGACATCCGAGGCCGTGGTCTGTTCTGGGGTATTGAGCTCGTCAGGGACAAGAGCACCAAAGAACCATTTGACCCGAAGCTGCAGCTTGCGCACCGCATCCATGAGACGGCCCTAAGCGCTCCTTACAACATGGCGCTCTACTATGGCCAAGGTTGCGCCGGCCGTGGCAAAGGCGACCATGTTATGATCATGCCTGCCTACAACGTCACCCGAGATATTGTGGAGACAATTGTCGACAAATTCGCTCTCGTGGTTGACGATGTCTTTAGCAGACTAGAGAAGGAGGCGGCTGTTGGACTAGGAAATTAGGCACACATTACTTCATCTAATGTAGAGGAACAGAACATTTACCACATATCTCATATCGCTTTGGATATAGTAGCTTTACATTGGACAAAACTACAACACGTTCACTTCCAGCACCTTTGGTCCTCTATCTGTTATCTGTCTCTGCGCACAATCGCTGCCACCGTATTTCGTCAAAGATAGGCCACTGAATCTTGCCACTCGGCTCACAATCCAATTTATTTTTATCTCTTCTGATTCCGAGGCATTCTACATCCTCGGAAAGCTCTAACATTACTTATCAATAAGAATATTTGGGCAAACTGGACAATATCACGAGGAACGCCAACTTACCCGTTAAGTGGTCCCTTCCCAAAAGACCCATCCCTCGAATATCTCCTACTATTCAATAGTCGCCGAACGCCGCCTATAGTCGTCCTTTAAATACGCACCACGTTGGGCAAGGCATCGAACAAGCTGGGCCTTGGATATGAACCCCTGCCGATTTATATTTCACCGCACATGGGTCTAAAATACGCCTCTAAGCCGCTGAATAGTGGGGAAATCCGAAGAATATTTATAAGAAAGACATGCAGGTGCAGCACAAGAAACTGGTTCTACGATCTTTCTACTTAAGAGTCTGCAGACGTGGAGAGGAGACATATGTGACTGTGTTATTTTCTTTCCTCTTTTACCCCCCTACTATCTCCAATCTATGAAGCCGCTGCAACAAGCTACTAGCCAAAGCACTTCTGGACCCAAGCCGAAATTCTTCGACGGACAAAGGTCCGTATTTATGATAGCCAGGGACGCATGGTATATACCGGCTTCGCAATGAAATCAATTGCTGTGTTCGGCCCTAAGTCTTGAAATCTCCTCCTCCGGTTCGGTAGCTTTTGAGTGACGAAAGCAGCACCGGTTTCTGTGTCTTTCCGTTGACGAGAGGGGCAATGAGAAGGAATAAAATGAACAGTGTTTCTCAATGGAAAAGATTATTTTACTTTCTGAGAAATATGTCTTTTCGACGGAATGAGGTCTCAGGATTTCTACAAAGCAATGTGGATTTTCCTTTCATTCGAAGAAAATGGATATCTGTCTCTCAATTATCACGAATGACGAATTTCTCCTAAGGCATCAGATGTATACGCCTATTTGCATTACTATAGCGAAGTCTGTCGAGATAGATTTACCTATATGAATGAATATCACGATATCAGATACCAAGTATATTACTCCCAGCTTAGAAAGTCCAAGAATATGTAACCTGATGATCCTGCCTCTATTACCCATCCTCTCGCTTTCTCCTTCCCACTCCTCGATTACCTCTTAGTACGCCCGTAGCGCCACCTCGGCCCTCGTCGGCATCTATCACCGGCTCGAGCATTGTCAAATTATCGAGTCCATAGACAGTCGTAGTTTAACGCCGCAGACACGCAGGAGAACGCGAGCGTTTGCTCGAACTAGGCCTTCCCTCGTGACGTTTCTATCTGCTGCTTACGCGTTACATCGCATGAGCTAGTATTGACACTTTGTGGGCACCCCTCGCGCAGCTGTGCCTCATGTGGTGACCGAGTGTTTGTCGACGGCATTGGAGGGGAACGAGATGTCGGTCATAAGGGTGGGCAGGATGGCGCGACACGGCGGCGCTCAGACTACTGGTGGTGGTGGTGATGCTTGTGGGGTCGGGAAAAAAAGGGATACCGACGATCGGGCCGTGACAGGTCATAACTCTCGGCCCGGATTTAGCCAGGTAAAGTAAGGGCGCTAGACAGGGATGGTGATGACGGTCTCGTCGCTGAAGAAAACCGGCGTGGTGGGAGCTGCAGCTAATGGGTTGGAGTCGGATGAGATGTCCCGAACGCTAGGATTACGAAGCCGGTGAAAATATACTTACTAAGATGCTGCGCCAGCGTCCTGATCCTCGGTCTGTATTATAAGGTATTAGAGAAAGAGATGGTAGTAGTACGTAGAGCTACGAGGGATTTGCATAAGCCGACGAGGCTAGTCTTCTGTAGACGATGGCATGTCGTTCGAATAGGGTAACCCGACACCGAGGAGCCCGGCTCTTCGACGCTGACGATGCCTTCCTAGTATGTGAGTTGAGAAGGCTTTAGGCTTTGGTTGGGTACAAACGAAAAGCAAGTGTAGGAATCTTGAGACAGGTGGCGTTGTAAGGGATGTCTAGACCGCTTGTTTTTTTTTTTTTTTTTCAAAATACCCTTCTCGGATTTGGGAGATCGCTGCTCTAGAGGGAGTCCGGCTGCATTGTGGGATGAGGAAAGCCTAGCCGATTTTCCATACTACCTGTATACATCCAGGGCGTATAGACTCCTTCGACGAGCATCATTGGGCATGGTGGCTTGAAAAGCAGGCTGCGCCAGTGGCCCCGGTAGAATATGCGTACATGGGAGCTGCAGAAGCTTAGGACGTTCCATCGAAAGATGCCCCCAAAACTGGTAGCCGCGGCAATAGGTCTAAATGTAACTCCATGAAATAATATTGCCATTGTTCAGTTATCGGGCTTCATTCATCATCATCATCATCCATGTCACTATCGCTGGACCAGCCTTCTTTGTAGCTATCGGCGATCTCGGCAAGTTCGTTGCCTATTGTCTCCCGATCCTCAAGGCCAATAGAACGGACGACGGTGCTGCGTAAGGCCTTCACCTTGTCCATGACAGTCGAGTCTGTGGACAATGCTGTTTGTACAGATACGTGGTCTCTTATTGGTTGCCCGTAATGGTCTCGGAATATCTTAGGATAGCTGTCGAGGATGGGGAAAGCGACTCCTGATCGGTAGCTATAATTCTAGTCAGCCTTGACGAAGCGCCAATAACTCTGAAGAAACGCAGTAATCTCCGACTGCACTCACTTGTGGACCTTCAGACGACGCATGCCATTGATGCTCTGCTCTCTCCTCTCCAAGTCGCTCTCAATTTCAACCACCTCCGGATCCTGCCCTCTGTCAGCCAGAACCTGGCTGAAAATGTGGCGTCTCCGACGCCCCCTTCCGCCAAGCCCAAGGTTAAGATCTTGAGGAGATGACAAGTCAATATCCAGCGTCGCGGCCCCTTTCTGCGAGCTAGCCTCGGATTTGTTGTCGATGTCCATGGCGGTCTCGTATAAACTGCGTACGTTTTCGCCGCGTCCATTCAAGCCATTTGCGTGCCCATTCGTGCCATTCGCGCCATTCTGAGGAGGCTTCGGCGGCTCGGAAATACTCATTTCCAGGTTCGCGATAGTCTGCTTGCCGAATACATTTAGGAGGTCTGTCATATTGCCGAGATTGCTCGAATAGACGCGGTCAGACGTCTTTAGCCGAGTATAAAGAGTCACGCTCTCCAAGGCTGTGGCGAAAAGGGCGGATACATGCCAAGGTGATGAGGCGTCAAGCTGCACGGTTGGCGGTAGGGATGTTTCAGGTAGCGCAAGCGGGACTACTAGAGATGCCTGTGAATTAAGTTCCGCCAGAGCCCGAGCCTTATTGACGAGCTTCAGTAATCTCTTCTCCTATTTCATCATAAGCCATGAACGTCAGTCATACGATATAAGACAGTATGTATACCCTTGGTAACCCTCTAGATGGCTCCTGTGCTCCGAAAACCCAAATAGGGGTTTTACCATATTCATCCCTAAGTCGTTCCACATACTTAGCTGCGAAACTTCCCCAAGCGTCGTCAATGCCGGCCATGATTTGGAGGCCCTGCATCTGGTCCGCCTCTTCAACGAAGGGCCGTAAATCTCGGTCTATGAGGTCGTGTTCCTTGTCCAGAGAGGCGAAGAGCTCTTCTCCCATGTGCCACTTCTCAAAGGGCATGATGGTCGAGTTGAGTTCGTACTCGTTCAGTTGGATGATAGACTTTGGATGATAGTAAACACGATTGAAGTCAGACCAGTATCTGACCGTTCTTGTGGAGAGCTCCGGAGGTGCCTGCCCGGAATCCAGACTTTCTTGATATGGGCTCGCCTCTATGGGCTGTTGTCTCTGCACTACCGTCTGACCAGACCACAAGCTACTGGAGGATGGGTCGCCGTCAATTTCATACAAAGCATTAACCTTCCGTAAAGTGCCAAAGCCTCCTTTCAGATCGTAGATGACTGTCCTCGGCATGAAGGTCTCGGAGCCATCAGACCCGATGCCTGGCCTAAAATGGACATCGTGATCGATAGGCGACTCTTCATCAGCGCTATATGTGAAGTAGGACTCCTGGGCGTTCCAGAAATGGCTTGCGAGATAGTTGCTCTGCTGGCCGAGCTGTAAGGTAATGATTTCACGCATCGTAAGCGGCGTAATGTGAAAATTAGTCAGGTATCATGAGTTGAGCTGTTGAGATAGAAGGCAAGAATCATGTACGTTATAGTCACGTTATGCAATCTTCATTGAACGATGCGAGATGATAAAATGGGCAACTGTTACCAACTGCCAACTGCCAAAACTATAAATTCATTAACGCCGTCAATTGCCGATAAACTTTCTCTTATCGTTAATGACGATACCTACAGCAAACAACCCTCCAACATTGGACCTGTTATATACGATTCCTTCTTATATACTACGCTACCTATATATCCCTCAAAACTTATTGTATATTCTTCAAGAAAAGGCTGTATCAGCCCCATAATTATACACAGAGATGTCCTCTCTAACGCAAGAGTTGGACTCCTTCAAGACACCTCCCACCAAGGAAGTAGCACCACTACCCCAGGTTGGAACCAAAGCGCCCGTACATCCCAACCTAGCCTTCCCAACAGATAAACCCACAGTGATAGTCTTCCTGCGCCATTGTGGCTGTCCTTGTAAGTAATTCAATGTATATCACACTCCAGATATAGCCAGCCTCCCATCTAACAGTTGATACCACCCGCAGTTGCCGAAAAGACCTTCAAGACCCTAACCTCCCTCTCGACGCAATACAAAGACGTAAACTTCATCGCCGTCTCGCACTCGTCACCCGAGGCTACCGAGCGCTGGGTCGTCCAGGTCGGCGGGAACTGGGACGTCAACGTGGTCGTCGACTACGAGCGCGAGCTGTACGCGCAGTGGGGGCTCGGCGTGTCCAACACCTGGCACGTGTTCTCGCCGCTGACGCTGTATAAGACCCTCAAGCTGGCCAAGGACGAACACATCTTCAACCGCTACACCGAGAGCGGCAGCAGATGGCAGACCAGCGGCGCCTTCGCTGTCGATACGGATGGGGTCGTGAGGTGGGTGAAGGTAGCCGCGTCGGCCGATGATATACCGGATCTTGATGCTGCGTTGACGAGCTTGAGTATCAAGGTCAAGCCGAAGCCCCCGCCAGAGCCGAGGACGGATGGGTTCTTATGAGCAGAGAGTTGTCGTGGTTTTCTGTTGACACATATTAGGCCATTTGGGCGGCTGAGCGGCGTATGCGAGCGATTCTTTTTGGTGCTATCGTCAGTCTTTCTTTGTTATACCCGGTTTCACAAGGTGGCGGGACGACTTGTACGACTTATGACGGACGGAACACTCTTCTAGCCTATTTAATGCAGCGATTGTGAATAAAGAAATGTCCATACTTCATTTGGCGACCTGTTGATGGTCTGCCAGCTCCATCATATGTCTTCTTACAAGAAATAAAGGTCTGACAATTCTCAAGCCTACTCCAATTGGTATAAGTCTACACTCACATGTCCCTCCACGGCCCAACCAGGCATTTCTTATATATAGCAAACAATATGAATGCAGCAAACCTAGAGACCTTGGAGTTTATAGGGGAGAGTGACGCCACACTTTTGGTTAGATGTATCCTCAGTTTCCATTGTCATATCAGCCATATGATCAGAAGATATTTGGATAGTTTAGGCCGACGGGACGGACACTTAACCTCGGTGGTTGATTTGCCGTTCTCTAGCCAGAGCATAGCTTCAGGAATCACTCTAGATGATGACCAAGTAAAGAACACGAAATCGTCAAACTGCTTGGTTATATAAGGTATATATATGGTCGACTAATACCTTATCCGCGCGGCCGTCACCGGTGCAAGTCGGATTGTTTGGGGTCAACAACCGCGATATCTCCGAGTTCCTCAGGTCAAGAGTTAACCTAATTATTATCATTAGCCTTTCCTTTATAAATCTAACCAACGCTCTTGTCCCGTTGGACTCCGTTGCCGGGTGCGCTCTGAGTTTACTTTAATTCTACCTGCTGACGGTTCTAGAAAAATTGCCATGCCGACCCGCCATCCACCAGACTTGGCTCTCTTGGCCGTCTTTGCGAAATCAAAACCGGCGGAAATAGAGTTATGTATCCCGACTGAGTTCTCACTTCCCCATATCGCGCAAGTATACTCTGCGGAATGTGCGAGTTACATATAACTTTAGATATATTCACCACAACATGATAGGTACTCTGCCTATAATGCTTCAATCCCATAAATACCTTCACATGCCACTCTTCCCTTGGGAAAACCTCCATCTTATTGGTAGAGGCTATGTGATTGAACCGACCCTATCGCGAAAGCTACACATGAGGTAACCATTCGAATAAAACTCTCATTTAGGCCAGAGTATATCCCCCCAGGCTCAACCAAAGGCCATCAAGTCCTACATATTAACGGATCACCCGACTCCGAATCCCGACCCCATGCTATCAAAACGGCATCACGGATGAACTGGCGTCTTGACAGAATTTCCTTCTCTTTACTCTCAGACCTGATTTACGTATGCCGATCGAGACTCCTCGGAAAGAAGGTAAAAAAGGGGGAGGGGGAAATATCGACATATTCAGAACATGTGCTTGCCCTCCAACAACATATGATCTCCAAACTACGTCTTCGAAATGGTTGTGCACCGCATTAAAGCCCATACTCAATATATCTGACTAGGAACGAGCTCCGACTACCTTCCATGGGATAGAACATACATACCTATACACGGAGACATGCTGTTGGTTGTTGGGTTTGTCGCCATGACCCTTGACGGTGTTGGAAGCACAATTACGCGTACTTGGTAGATACAATATCACACGAGACACCCGAAGGCTCCTTCAGCTGCAAGCTTGAGTATCGTATTGAATCAAGGTGGGAGTGTACGTGTTGCTACACACAGGTACTTAAGGGGTAGGACGTTTACCCAACAGTTCACCTATTAAACCGACAAGATAGTGAAGGATGGAACTAAGAGCAGGACACGACGTTGAGGGTTACTCAACATGGTTTTGATATTATGAGACGACGAGACCGAGGAGGAAGATACAAGGTCGTCATATGATACTACTACGTCGGACCTGGAACTAACACTCATTACTCCTTGGTCTTCAATCTCTAACGCCTTTTTGCCACCTTATTCTACGATATACCCAAAAGAGATGGGATAACTGTTTGGCTTCAGTGACATCACGACGTCATTCTCCTAGCACCTACTGTGTTTATGAGCTGAAGCTTGTACACTAGGGAACCCTTCGGAAGGAATGCTGATGTAGCTCCGTAGCTTTGATGTTCGTATCAGATCATCTACAAGGGTCCGTGGTGGCTTCTATGACGTCTAGACGCCCTGATAGATGATCGAGCATGGTGCTAGTTTACTATTCTATCTCAACACATGCTCGTCATGATACCCACGGGGGTAAAATAAAAGCTGCTATAGGAGGCCTACGATCGATGATTAGGTCCACAGTTGCCGCTTGGCTATGATTCTAATTCGGTTACGTTAAAACTACGATGGATTAGGCAAGTAGAGATATCTTGGTAATGTCAAGCCACTGAGGCGAATGACTTATTCCACCACCCAGTATCGTCCGGTTACCGGCTGTTTCATGTATATCAAGAGCAGATGAATCCGTCTCTTACATCAGATGATATCGTGAAACTAGCGAATTAGGAATGGGGGGCTACTTTTGACTGAATTGAATATCCATCTCGCGAGTGGCCAAGCTAGGAGGATAGTCTTGTGTGGCTTGGCCTGTGAATTTCGAGAAGTTGAATGATGGTGCTTAAGCTGTTCTGACCAGCCTAGACCCTGATTTGAGCCCGAAATAGTATCATAAGACCCAGAAGTCCGCTTACACGCATACACGGAGGCTGGTGACACCCAACTAGCTAGCCTGAGCTTACTACGGTAGGATTCCATTTGCCCACACCTGCATTGAACATCAAGCAACGACACGGCGGGGCTATTATGACCTTGTGGTGTTCACGGGCCGAGTAGAATTTGTGATCCTCGAAGTAATCGCCACTAGTTGGTATATCCTCGAGCCCCGGTCCTCGTCAAGAATGCTTCTGGATGTTCAAAGATTATGCCGGAACCCCGGCTGCTAAGTATGGTGTTCAGGGCTCGCTCAACGAAAGCAGGTTGGAAGGTCAAGGAGCCCCCGGTGGTTTCAGAAGACGATCTCTTTCCCCCGTAGGTGGAGCCGGTTAGCTTCCGGTTAGCCTTCTCGGTGACTATACTATAGATCGATCTGGGCTTAAAGAGGTCACCAAGATTCTTAAATAGCATATTCGTGTATTATAGTGTATACTTCGGTGAGTAAGACTGTTGGCAAGCATAAGAGTCTAGTCACACCAAGCCCGCTGTAGTAACGCCTATGAAATATATCAGGGGTTAGTAGTAGCGTATAGTGGACGACTAAAAGAGGTGTGGGGGTTGCTATCCTACAGATACGGCTAGAACCGACGATGTTGTGTGCGACGGGAATTTGCCGTCGGTCAGATGGGATTGCATCGTGGAATCTAGCGTCTATGCTTCGAGGTAGTCAGCGCCAGATTCTGCAGAACTTGACCTCCAAGAAGGCTGAAACACAAGGCACTTGTCTGCCAGTGTTTCAGAATTTGACCTTGGTAGGGGGAGCTTTAAGTCAAAGCTTTAAGGACCCACGAGGAATGGTATGGTAGCTCGAACAACGTCGTAATGAGGCGGGGGACCCGTAATTCAGAGCTTTCTGATTGTGGTTGATAATGCAGGGCTGGCGACGATTGTGGAAGGTGTAAATTGTCCGAAAGGATGAAACGAGTAGATCTCTGGGGAGCCAAGAATATACCTAGTCTTGCAAGTAGAGGGCATCACGACGTTGAAGGAAAGAAATGCCGAGTCTTGAAACAAAGGCAAACAGGCTAACAACGGCAGCCGTTCATCGGGATGTTCACCCAAGGATAGGTCTCAT
Organism: Hypoxylon sp. NC0597; assembly: GCA_022432515.1. Taxonomy (NCBI): domain Eukaryota; kingdom Fungi; phylum Ascomycota; class Sordariomycetes; order Xylariales; family Hypoxylaceae; genus Hypoxylon; species Hypoxylon sp. NC0597. The sequence continues at coordinate 40,728 of JAJKLA010000054.1, forward strand.
GAGTTTCTGATGTACACAGAGAGGCTATATGCATCCATTAATAGATATGGTAAAGAAAGACTCGAGGGTTTAGGGAAATGCCCATGCTGCTAATGGCTGCAACCGTGCTCTGAACCCATTACGACTCCGCAATGTCTATGCCACTATGCGGCTTGCCGCCAACATGACATCCAGGCTCCGAAGGTCTCGCCGGATAGGCTAGACCAGCGACTTTGGTCTGTACGCACGCGCCCAAAGTTCTCGCAACTGTGGAGACCCGCACAGGCGGGAAAATACCGTAGTGGTGGGATATCGGCGGGTCGACGATTTTAATTCGAACCGACCCTGACTTTCATGGCATAGAGGATATGATGCTGGAATTGGACGGCGGCATAACGACCCCAGGCAGTAAATTCATCGCATTTCGTAATTCGATGTGCTTTCTGGAAGAACTTGTGACGAGCTATGCCTGTTTCACGTACCTGGCTAAAGGAAGCGGAGGGGACCACCCGCGGAAAACCCACCCACATCGAAAATCGATGGTGTCTGTTTCAGACCATAGTGGGCTGGTCCTAAGAGGGCTGACCGCCTACCGAGAGTACCTAGGTATGCAAGGTTCCGGATTGCTGGGGGTTGCTGAAGGTTGACAGTTCCCGATTCAGTGAAGAGTAGGGGCGTAAGTGAGGAGCACAGAGGATCCGCTTGGGTGCTTTGCCTGCCGCATGTTTATGCAGCATTCAGGCACACCAATCAGATAATGTACCTTCCTTGACGCTCTTGCGATTCGGTAGAAGATCGAATATGACGGTCAAGTATGACCGGTGACAGCACCCTTGCGATGTTTCAATCACGCTCGTGATGTCGAGTCCATCATGTTTCAGAAACGTTTATTGTAGCTTGCAGCATAGTAAGTCCGTATGTGGCGGCTCTTGATCACATCTCAATATTGAGATGGCTGATATTCGAATTGTATGTAGTGAGGCATCCGACGACTTGATCTGGAGCCATATCCGAGACTCAAATTGGCTGTGCCAGAATTGTTAAATTAATGAATATCAATAGCCAGGTCTTTACCTATTGTGTTTTGTCAGAGGAAGGGTGGCTTACGAAGCTTAGACTGTCCAGGTTGCTTAGTCGAGAAATGATAGCTCCAAGGCTAACTACATGGCATTAGGTAAGCGACGCTGCATAGAAACATTCATCGCTCATTAAACTTTGGGCTAATGTAATGTGGCTACCTGCTAGTCGCAAAATAAGCAAAATAACGAGGGACGTTTTCGCGGCGCTTGCCGCTCTCGACACCGTGGTAAAGCGGTAGCTTCATAACGGTCCGCAACGTGGGCTCATTTTGGGTCATTTGACTTGCATAACTTGTTCAAGCGCGACCCAATCAATTATACAATTCCCTCCATTATTCTGACGTGCTTGCAGCCCTTTTTTTCCTCCGAGACAGGCACTAAGAATAAACTTGGTGAGATCAAATTAAAAGATAGAGCCGCCAGTCTGCAAGAGCCTTCGTGCGATCTATTCGTTGGCCGCCTCCACCTACCAAAAATGTCACCACACCTGATCTCTAGCGGATACGTTACCTACCACACATTCAGACAACACGAGATCTATGGTCCGGAACACAATGAGGATTTTCTATTTCTGTCCTGGCCGCGACCGTCATCAACAACGGGTAGGTTAGTAAAGAATCTGAAGGAGCCAATCAGAAACCTGTGGAGCTCTGCTCACGCCCCCAAACACGGCAGGCGATACGCAAGTCTAAGTCAGCTCTTCAGCAATGTAATTGGTTCGCGACGTATCTAGCTGGTCAGAGAGAGCAAGCCAATGCAGGAACAAGCTTAACGAGGTTTGAAACATAGTATCTGAGGAATGGATCTAGATTGAAGATACCACTTGTGTTTTAGATGACGGTAAACGCCCCCCATGCAGTGGTTCCGATGATTGACGTTGAAGAATTCGATGTCTGGGTTTATTTTTTCTATTTCGTCATGGTCACCGGGCATAACGCCGATCACTGGCAACTATGCGCTATCAGCCGCCGCAGCTAACCAATGTTATACCAAATCAACAAGAAGGTGACGGTATTTGTTTTACACTATATAGAAACTGGGGTAAGTTGTATATACGATGAGAATAACATTGTCCTTAGGTATAAGTGCTGTTCCCACTGATGGTATTCTAAAGAGGCGATATCTCCGAATCTCCTTCGGAGACATCTTTGGTAAAAGGATTATCTTGCTTGAGGAATACCCAATGTAGTAAGCCTCTCTTTTCTGTTTCAATGTTTACTGATCGATATGCCTCGTGTGTCTTAATTGTGCTATCCATTTGGCGCATTCCCAAAATCCCACCGTTGCGTTGCAGGTCAAGATGAAATTGCGGAGGAGTTTTGCAGCCTGCCCCAATGTCACGTAGGAGCTCGACTTGCAGATGACATAGCTCAGCTACGAGATACGAACGCCAACGCTGCTTTTTTTGGTCTGTTCAAAGTCACGTATGCTTGTTTTCTGGTTCGCTTGAGCTTTTGCAATCCTCATGTACGACGCTAGCTTGCGCCAGCCACGGGAGCTTAGCTCTAAAGAGACAGATAATTGCGATGCTGGATCGACGCAAGGTGAGAGTAAGCTTTTAGCATCGCAAGGGTCTCGGGTCGATCAAGAAAGGAGGAGATGGGGCCTGGTTGTGTCGTCATGTGGCTGATGTGTAGTAGGGGACTAGCTGAACTATCAACTTTCATCCATGTGGTTGTTTTTGAGTTTCGAATCATGCTAACCACGAATATCAAACCGATCCTCCGTGTTGTTTCTTAACATGTTTCCCCTGCCCTATCAGCTAGTCATGTAGAACTTAGTAAAGATGAGGTCTGAGGATATTCTTTCGTTCTAAATTCACACCAAATTCTGGCACGTAGGGATTACCTGGCTCAGGAAATGGATCGCGAGTACACGCTGTCCTTTGCAAAGCCCTACTTTTAACATTTGCCATGGAAGGGAGATAGCTTGAAGTAGAATCATCTGGAGGTAGTGGTTATTCCAGGAAATCATTCAGCTGATATTAACTGTATAGCGGTGAGTTATTACAGTTTTTAGCTCTTCAAGGATCTCCATAGCAGGTATAGAGCTAGGGCACCCTTTCACGGAACATGGAAGCCGGCCGGCGTAACCTGTCCAGCATCCGAAATCATATAAACATGGAACTTTGTGATGGGTCTTGTACCGATGGAACGGGTTTGCAGGCTTGTCTTGCACAGACAATAAAATCGTCGGGCCCCATAATGATGGGAATATCAATATGTAGATTTAACAAAACATGATATTCCTCGAAGAGCTTAAGCTCAACGGCAGGATTTTTGGTGACTGTAGGTTATCGATCCTGTGTATGCGATTCTATGCATGAATGTGGAGGAATATGCTTCCCTGTAGTTCTATCAAAAAGCATACTGTTTTCTTTCCAATACCATTCTCACCTCCCATTCGGTGGTTGAAGGATAGGATGGGTTAGTGGTTGGTTGGTTAGAACTTGGAAGACGATGCATTGTTGGGCAGAGCCAACAAGAGCTGATTGGGCGGGACTAGTGCGATTGGGCAAGAGTCAAGGTGGGAGAATGGATGGATAAGATCCAAAGGAGAGGTTAGCGCCGATATCTTGCACCAGCTATATTCTGAAGCAGTGCGCCAGGCGTGTTTCAGATTTACAGGGAGGTTAGAAGAGAGGTTCACAGGGATTTTAGGGATCCGCGTGCCAATGGTACCATTCAGCGTCTTTTTTCCTTGGCACCCTATCGACAGGGGAACAGGGGTATTATGTAGCGTGCGTGCCTAATACTGTATTCGCGTATTGGCGTAGGTAGTGTACCTGCAGCAAAATAAGCCCCTATTTCTCAATAGCACCAAGTAGCCACCACTCAGATGCAAGTAGAAATGCTTATGCGCCAAGAGCGAATTTAAAGCAAGCAAGCGAGAAATAAAGAAAAAAAAAATTTAATAACAATTATACATACACCTGCCCCGCTTAAAGCAGCAATCATAAATCGTTAATTCGCTAGGAGCTTTCTTTTAGTGCATCGCCTAGCTATTATTAGTTTTTGACGTTCAAGTACCCCATCTATACATACCGCGTACATGTAAGTCGTAAACCTCGCAGTTTGTCAGCGATTCCTAATTACCAAGAAGAAGGTACAGGTAGTTCAAGCACTCGACTACCGGTAACGAAGTTGTTTGGGTACATACCGTTCAACTAATAGCGTAGGTGCACAACCGAAGATTGCAATGAGCGGTGATAGATCCTGTTCGCTGTTTTCCCCTGCTGTCTACCTTGTTCCTGTCATCCGCGATGTACCAGCATACGGAGATTACACGTTGACCCATCGCCCCCAATTGGCTTTTGGCAACTGTACGCTGTCTAAGACTTAAACACAGGACAAATAACCAGGGCAGCACAGCAAAGATGATGAGCCAATTCAGAGACAAGAACTGTTGAACAGGATCGGGGCTGTCTTATAGCATTCTTTGTTGCCTAACATATCCGCCTTCTGTGGTATGCGAGACGCATCCAACCAAAGCCCTCCCTCCCGATGTACCTAGATCTAGTGTGAAGAAGAAAATCGTACCTTGATATATTAAGCCGCGTACGAATTGATGAACATACCGGAGTAAAGTTGTAGCCAATAAGGTATGGTAGGATGCCATGTCACTCTGCCATAGTTGGAGTACACTTGTGATACTCGCTGCCTTAACTCTGATGAACCCCTATTCACGTAGACCGTGTAAGTTGATAATACGGATTAGTATAGTTAACTATACCCCCTTCAACGTCAAAATCCACTCATATTATTACGAGATGCGAATACAATGGCATACACTTGACATGACCATCAATTCGACTTATTAATAACCCCCTAACCGTACAGTAGACAGCAGAAGGAAACTTGCCAGGTTCTTTATGTCAGTGCAAACCTAGCGGACTAGCGAATATGTGCATAGATCCGTTACTAGAACAATTGAGGAACCCCGAGCTCTAGGATAGTGGGTAAAAAGAAGGACCGTGTGTTGAAATCCACGTAAAATGACCCTTGCAACTTGATTCCAAGGTAGCACTCACCCGTCTATTCAGTTAAGCATCCCTGCCCTCCTGTGGATAATGAGAGATATCCTCCGAAAGATGGTGTTGAGCGAGGCGAGCGAAGTAGCACGAGATCGTCGTGTCCTTATTCTCTAAGTGATGTTGCTGATGGGGAAATGCAGACGCTTGGTCCTCGGAAATGTTGGTGCACACCTAGGTATGATATGACAGCAAGGTCGACGCATAAAAATGGTGTTTAAGCAAGATTCCGGCTTTTATAACGAGACTCACAGGATAGAATACGCTGGGGAAAAGGGGGAATCCTTCATCACCATCTAGGTATGTACCTAAAGAAATAAGGCTGGGTCAAGCTACTGCACCTGAGATTGCTTCCTGTCTAAGGTAAAGGGGCAAAGAGCTTGGTCTACTATGTATGTACTATGGATGCATGTAGTGTATTACGGATAGCGATTATCGGGTTCGCATTGCATCGCACATAGTAGATATATTAGTCCGCTGCGCAGCAATTTGTGACGATGGACCCGAGGAGGGAGAGAGGTACTATGCGGTAGACTTGCCCGGCTGGGCTCGTCAGCTCTCCCTATCTAACTGGCCTGATTTTTCGCGGCCCTGCCTAGATCTTATCACTTTGCGCGACTTGTCTCCTGCGCACCTCGGCGTTTGCCTTCCAAGATTCGGGGTTTATTTACGAGATCCATGGATATCTCTTGCCACCAGTGAAGATGGGATGTGTTCCGGTCTTGTCTTGCTCTCCCGCGTAATAGGCATCGGGTTCATGGTGCCTCCTACCTTTTACAGGCCTTTACAGGCTTCTCCATGCAGCCACGTTTCTCTGATGAGGGTGTGCGGATGGATTGGTTGAAGGATACATGTATGCAAGTTGAGGACGGGGGGGCTGTAAAGGTCCCCTAGAAAAAGAACGCGCCATAGAGTACGAGTGTACAACCGCCGTTCAAAATAAGTTAAGCTGGGCGCGGAATGTCGTGCCCAATCTCGCTCGCGGATTCCTTGCAGAGATGCAGAGGGGAGTAAGAAGAGAGAGATACTTCCACAACAGGGCAAGTGCATACTACTCGCACGAGTACCTTGCTCCTTCAGGTTAGACATGTCCAAGTTGTTTATTTGCATTAGCCCGTTTTGAGCATACATGTCCATAAATTTCTTCTCCGCCCACTCCACTCTAAATCTCTTCTCTCCTACCCGACCGCACCGGCCAGAACCTGGGTCCTCTCTCTGGTCCCTGTGGTCACTCTGGTCACTCTCTCTACCTAGAACAAGACCCAACCCCAGCCAGCGGAAATCATTAAACCCCCCGAACTCCTCCCACCTCTCCCGTTTTTTTCTTCTTGACCCTACCTACTTGAATCTTCGTAAGATCACTTGTTCTATTCAGAACCCCTCTCTCTCTTTTTCCCTTCTCCCTCCCCTTCTCGCCTCGTCGTCGTCTCTCGTGTTGCGGGCAATTACACACACCTCTCACACACATTACTCCTAATCCTCTTTGGAGATTCTTGCACACGAAGACCCTCATCTTCTCTCTTATCTCCGCGACCGCGAGACGTTTTCTCTTCTCATTGATTCGAGCGTAGACCCGACTGTCCGGCACAACCGTAGCCCATCTTCAGGCTTAGTTCGTCGCACATTAGACCTACTACCCACGTTCTGTCCAATCTTGTTTGATCCTCGGGAGCATCTTGTTGATTCTTTCCTCTGTTTCGTCTGTTTGACATCAGAACATTCTATCATCGTTTCAATAAACAAGATTTAATCCAATTTGGTCTGTCGAAGTTCCAACGTGGTCTGGGCGAGCTATCTTCAGCCATCGACGGGGGATACCTATAGAAGCGAATCGACGTTTAATTCACTACGCACAGAATCGCAATCTCATTCCTCGGTGCACGGTTCGCATATCACAGACTGCAGGATCCCAATTGGAGCGTTCGCCATCTTTTATCATCCAACTGTCACCTTGAAGGTTCACACCGACGACTACGCCTAACCATTCGCTAGAGGCAAATTGGGGCTTAATATCGTCTCCGAAAAACATTCGAAAATTGTACGGGCTGGTCTCTACATTAAAAATCAACGACACCGACCCCAGAAATATTATCGACGGATCACTCTTAGATCAGAAAAGGCAGTGCCTTGGAGATTTTCCTTGATATTGACCTCTGGAAACGACGATAGCGCAGACGAGCTAATACGAACGATCTTCTACTGTTATTCATAAATACAATCTAATAATCCAACTTCAGTTATTGGTCATTGCCAGAGGCCAAGGCTCCGGACTACAGTGCCATTTCAGAGGCAGTTGTGTAGTACATCATGTACTCACAACAAGCAGCAATGGCGGCGTCAGCACCTCAAAAGCCCGAGACTTTCATGCTCAGTACGGAAGCCCAGCAAGCATTACCCCACGATGCGCAAGTAGCACTACAGCAAGTCGATAATTGTAAGTTCTGATCTTATGTAATTAACATTTGCACTCTGTGGCTTACCCCCGGCTGTAGTGAAATATTTCCTCATCTCAGCACCTGTGGACTGGCAACCAGACCAATACATTCGACGATTCTTGCTGCCGACAGGCGAATATGTTTCTTGCGTGTTATGGAACAATCTATTCCATATATCGGGCACTGACATTGTGCGATGTCTCTCTTTTCGATTCCAGGCCTTTGGCCGACCCGTAAAGAACTCCAAGAAGTTCGAAGAGGGTATTTTCTCCGACCTCCGAAACCTCAAATCCGGCACAGATGCTTCGTTAGAAGAACCCAAGAGTCCGTTTTTAGACTTCCTCTATAAGAACAACTGTATTCGAACACAAAAGAAGCAAAAGGTTTTCTACTGGTATAGCGTGCCGCACGATCGCCTTTTTCTCGACGCTCTGGAAAGAGACCTGAAGAGAGAAAAGATGGGTCAGGAGGCTACCACCATGGCTGTTAGCGAGCCCGCTCTGTCGTTCCAATATGACTCTTCGCAGAGTCTCTACGAACAGCTAACGAAGGCCCAACAAGCAAACTCTTCGTCATTCAACGCCCAACAAGTTTCTTTTTCTCAGTCACAAGCCCCATCCCCGGTGATGAGGGCAATGGATCCAATGCCTCCCCCGCAAATGATGCCGCAGTCGATGGCCCCTTTAGCGGATGGGATGGACGCCATGGTACAGTACAGCACGATGGCGACAATGGCCCCAGCTATCCCGCAGCAGGTCCCGCAAGTGGTCAAGAGGGAACCTGATTTCAACCGTGTCCAGTATAACCAGAATGGTGTGCCAATGGCACATGCCCACCAACGCCATGCTTCGATGCCAGCATATGGCCTTGAGTACTCGCCTGCTCCCTCGTTCGTCTCGTCCCACTACGAGGATTATAGCAACCGAGGCATGTCTTTTGAGCCAATCACACCTCCTCAACAAGCGCTAGCAATCGGGGCTGAGCCAGCCTACATTGCCAATGAGGAGACTGGTTTGTATACGGCAATTCCCGATCACCTCGCTGGTGTAAACGGGTTGAACGGGATGATGCAGCTACCACCGTCCAACCTGGCGGGGCCGCAGTTTTCACGTGCGTATGGTGCTAACAATGTCTACTCTGTAATCGAAGGATCGCCGACATACAAACAGAGAAGACGGCGTTCATCCATCCCTCCTTCGATGTCGGCGATCGCAGTTGCCACTGCGCAGGCTCAAGCTGCTGCCCACCGACCGTCAGATCTGAGAAGATCAGTCTCTGCCTCCGTCGGCCCAGTAGCTGAAGGCGATGAGTCCCAAGGCAACTCGCCTCCTGGCCTATCTTATAGCAACTCAACAATATCGCTTACCAACCAACAGCACTTGGAGATGTCCAGACATGGCACTCCTTTGTCAACCGTAGAGGGCAGCCCTGCCTTAAACCCTATGTCCCTTCAACGACAAGATTTTTCTCAGTTCACTAATGAGGATTTGAACGGAGACGGCTCGATGAGCGAGCAGCGTGTAATGCAACCTGGACCGAGCGTAGTCCGCAGAGCTCGCTCAGCCACTGTAATGGAGCTTGGGCCTTATCCCCAGAAGTCTCATTCGTGCCCTATTCCCACGTGCGGTCGTCTTTTCAAGCGCCTCGAGCACCTGAAGCGGTAAGATCAATTGTTTTCTTTTGTTATCTGTGTGGTGCACCGTTGTGTATCTGACCAAATATCTAGACACGTGAGAACCCATACCCAAGAAAGACCCTACATCTGCCCCTATTGTAGCAAGGCATTCTCTAGATCCGACAACCTAGCACAGTATGGCTCCAATTCTTTTCTAGTGTATTTCCTTTGTCGACTTGAAGATCCTGTGATGAGCAACGATGTTTGTGCTATATGCACTCAGACCGAAATCAATCAATCAATCCGATTCCAAGCCACAACATGAGACGCATTCAACAGTACCTACATCAACTCATCATTAGGAGCGACAAGTTTAACTCTACAAGCTCTTGCTAACATTGTTGGTTTAGGCACAAGCGCACCCATGATCGCGGTGAAGGCGCTGACAACGGATTGAACTTGTCAGGCGAAGATGAGGAAGAGTACTCGGGCGAGGACCAGCTCGGCTCGCTCGAAGAAGCTTCACCCAACTCAGAGTCAGGCTATATTCCAAGCTCGCTTAGCTCTGTTGCCACATCGACGCCTGCGACGAACGGCCTTGCTACAGGCGGGATGAGCCAATCATCCTTTAACCCCCTTCAAACGCTGAGTATGCCCATGACAATGAGCACACCGGCCGGGGCTATGTAGTCGCAATTTCCTTTCTATTCTGGCGGAATGGGTTATGGTGGGCACAGCCGCGGGACTTTGGCTGTTCTTATCTCGGGTTTAGCGGATTGATTTTGCATGGCATATTGTGGTTAGAGTTGGGGACTTCATTTACAAGCGTGGGCTAGAAGAGTCCTGTTCGAACATTATTCGTGTTTCACGGCGATTGCTCTTCGCGTTTTTTCTTTCAGCACGAGGGATACCAAAAACGATGCATTTGATAGACGGACGGACGGCTGGTGACCGACGGGGAAAAAGAGTTGGCTGCTCATGCAAAGGAATGAAACAGACTATCCGCGCATGAACGGCGAATGGAGATATTGGAAGCCGTCGGGGCAGCCACTCGTGCATTTGTATATATATTCGCTTTCTCTTTTCTTTTTTTATTCCCTTTTGTCACTTGACATTTCGTGCGGGCCGGCTGTAGGGAGCTACGGGAGATGATACCAGGTTTTTAGGGTCGGCTTTCGGCCCTTCAAAGTGTTGAAGATAAAGTCAAAGTCAGTCATATGAAAGACTAGTCGTACAAACTTTGAAATTCAATAAATAAATATTGATGTATAAATACTCTACCACCCGTTTCAATGACTTGTGAGTGTGCAAGTGATGTGGATGGAGGAAGATAATGGCTGGTGCTTGGAGGTAGACCGGCCTTACTATGACGGGGAGGCTTTGCGGAAAGGGTTTCTCATGGGACAGAGTGTCCCAACCTATATGTATGCTGGAGGCGGCTCTGTTTAGATTTTGTTTTCTTGCCCTGTCATGATCAGGGTGTTGTAGTATCGAATCTGAGTTCTAGTTTATGGGGATAAGTAGGGGTTCCGTTATCGCGAGAAGCTTAAGGATACAAATGGTAAGGAATGATGGTGAATGCTAGTCCTAGCTTGAGTGTTATCCTTTATATGATAAATTTCTTTCTTTCATCATGGTACTTGGAGGACATCTCACGTCGTAATGGCTACAGGGCAAGTATGGAGATGTGTCGCACATATGATGATGGCTATTTACGGAAGCTGCGTGAACTTGGACGAGCTCTACATTAAGGAGGTAGATTTGTACGTTAGTACGTCTCCTGGAAGGTCTACAATATACACCAAAGCATAATGGGTAATTCTTCACGCAGTCTACACCACTAGGTTACGTGGTAAAACATTAGAGCATGTTGGGCGTACTATGATCAATTCTCTCTCTACCTATGAAAAGCAAGCTAAGGTGTTCATTTGCGTAGAGTATCTGCTCCGTACTAGCATTAATGAAGAATCTGATCAAACCTTCCGCCCCTGTGAACGTCCGTCTCAACTTGGAGACCTATTCCGACCGAAAGAAATGCAACGCGTGAAGGCCGGATGTGTGTAACAATAGCAATTGGTGAAAGGGGAGGCGGGCAGGTTTAGACGATGCTCTCTCTGTTGACGGTGACTCCTGCTTAATCCTTTGTCCTCACATCGCAGTTCGTCATGTGTCGACTGTACGGTTCTTCTCCCCTGGCGGCCCTGTGCAAGCCATTAAGGGTAGAAGGCGTTGAGAAGGGTGAAGATCGCCTCGTAATCCCAGTAGTTCTCCTCATGGCACAACCGAATCGCCGACACGGCGATCTTCTGCGCCTCAGGGTTGAGAAGTGCGAAGACGTAGTGGCACTGAACTTCTGGGGAGCCGATAGTCTCGCCATCGACGGCGAGTTTGCTCCGCATCTGCACAATCCACACGCGAAGGTTGGCTGGGTCGGTCAGCATGGGCGGATTGGGAAGGCGAGGTTGAGGGCGTGACTCGTGAGTACACGAAACGTCGACATGCACATCTTGGACCTTCGATTGAGAGGCCGCGGCAACTTTGGCGTGCGTATCTACCGCGGTCTGCAGCTTCTGGATTATGTCGTGTAACTCCCGAAACTGGCTACGCATTGCTTTACCCATGCCGCGCACCTGGTCTCGCAGCTCCTTGAGCTCGCGGGATGTTTCGACAGCCTTTTGGCGCGCATCTGTGATGTCGTAATGCTGCAGGTTGAGTTCGGTGTCGACACGAGCAAACTCTCCTTGCAGCTGCTTCTCGGCATCAGTGTCAATGAAGCCAACTTTGTCGTACGACTGCCGTGCAGCATTGCGGACCTCTGTGAATCTGGCACTAATATCGTCGCATCTGGCGTATATCTCGGCGCATTTAGCGTCCATCTTGGCGTCGACCCCCTCCACCTTGTCGTATAGCTTGCTGAGCTTGCCATCAACATGGGCGGCGAGCTCGTCGCTCGTCTGACCGAGAGTAGCCTGGACGGCTGGGGTGGGATAAGTGGGAGTCTTAATTTGAACCATCTTGAAAATTGACGCTGAGATGATTGTTAGGATTGTGATTGCGATTGTGATCGTCGTATTGCGAGAAAGAGGAAATACTGCTTGTCGCGTCGATTCGGCGGTTTAGGTTGCAATGTTGTAAGAGAGGGGATATTGCTTGTTGGGTCAGTGCGGCGATTTTGTTAGGACAACAATCAGTTGCTGGGTAGCCGGAAGGTGGTGTACGAAAGAGAAAAGTCGACACAGTGGTTGAGAAGGTAAAAATTTTTATAACGCAATGCAGAGGGAGGTGCACACCGCGAAGGTGCGCGTCGCGTACTTTCGCTCCTTTATATGAGTCTCGTGTGTCCCAATATTTACGCCCCGTACTCTCACCTCCGTCTTTTCTTCCCATTACTTCTGCCTCCGGAACCCCTATCACTTCCCTGAATCTCGGCAATATCTCGTTTACTTAGCTGCAACATTCCATTTCTCAACTTCCCTACTGCGGGCGCATCGACAGCCCTCTCCCTCTTTCTCATTTTACTTTTCCCCTTTACAGTTCCGCTTGCAGGTCGTTCTAGGATGATGCCATTCTCACGCGCCTCCTTCCGCCTCTTAGCTTCGCGCGTAGCAGCCGCAGCATTAATTCCTTTCCGATGTGCCATAGGCATCTTGGCCTGCTTATAGATGCTAGTCTTCGAACCGAGAGCTGACAGCCGCAGGTCTGTCGCTAGGTGACGGTTGCGGCCTGCATGTTCCATACTACCTTCGTTATGCCCTGGCCCCGAGAAGAGATGTGATTCTGACAAGAGGCGTTGCAAAGCTAAGTCGTTCTTTAGGAGTGACGGCGCATCCTCATCTGTGGCCGCTTTACTCTTCTTTGCCGAGGTATTTGAGGAAGAGCTGGGATCTAGCGAAGATGATGGGACGCGCGATGAGAGGTATGCTTTGCTCTCACGCTTAGATAACGGGTCATTGGAAAGCGCCGGAAGGGAGCTTGTGTGCGAAACTACTTCAACCACTTCTACCGACGTACTAGGAGATAAGCCGTCTGCCTCTGACTCCGATTCAGAGCCGGATATTCCATCCCAGGAGTCTTCAGAGTTCTCGTCTGAGTCGGACCGCAAGTCTTCAGGCTCGTCGGCTGACGCAGTCTTTGAGATGGGATGTGATGGTTCTAACGGAGCGAACTGTGCTTCAAAGTGTCGCCTGAAGATTTCTTGTGCTTCTTCCTGCGATACTGAAGGCTCCGCTTTATGAGCGCGTGACTTGCGTTTTCCAAGTACTGTCGCCATCTTCACATAGGTTCTGGACGTAATAGGTTGTTGATGTTGATGTTATGGTGATTTGACATTTGACGTCTGACGTTTGACGTTGGAAGAGTCTAAACTTTTTAGTGGGTCCACGTAGGGTCCAGGGTGATTGATTAAGATTTCTTCGGTGCTGCCTCCTCGAGTTACAGGTAGAACCCACCAATCAAGAGGAGCAATTGGACTACCTGAATTGAATTCAGGTACTAAAATCGCCCCGCAATAGCCTGCCACAGCTAACGATCTAGCGGCAAAAGCCCCGCTACAAGTTTAAAATACAATATGGATAGCCCTAACACCTCCTAATGATGCTCAAACACTTTTCTATTCATCAGACAATATGACGAGATTTAGGCCATGTATAGACCTGCACGCAGGTCAGGTCAAGCAAATCGTGGGCGGAACCCTTGATAGCTCAACAGCGGAGCTCAAGACGAATTATGTGTCCCAACACTCTGCGGGCTATTACGCCCGTCTGTACAGAGATCATGGTCTTGAGGGCGCCCATGTGATCATGCTGGGCCCCGGGAACGAAGATGCAGCGAAGGAGGCTCTAGCGGAATGGCCAGGTCATCTCCAGGTTGGAGGTGGCATTAATGACCAAAATGCTGCCCTGTGGATAGAGAGGGGTGCTAGTAAGGTGGGTGATATATGGATTAATAGGTCACAAGGGCTTTGCAATTACACGGGAAATATATCATAATATATATCATGGCTGATTAGATCTTCTAGTAGGTCATTATCACATCCTTCCTCTTTCCAGGAGGCAAATTCAGCCAGGAGCGCCTAGATGCTGTGCTGGCCGCGCTCGGCGGGCGGAAAGATCATCTTGTCATTGATCTTAGCTGTAGACGGCGGGGCGACGATAGGTGGTTCGTAGCCATGAATAAATGGCAAACCATTACGGATATGGAAGTAAACCAAGGTACTAGATTTACATCCTGCCTAAACTAAGAAGCCTACCCCTATAGGATTAAAGATGGCATAAAGATGGTATGACTAATGATGTTGGTGTAGAGTCCATAAAATCTCTCGAGCCATATTGTTCCGAGTTTCTCATCCACGCTGCTGATAATGAGGGCTTACAGAAAGGTATCGATGAGAAACTCGTTGAGAGGCTTGCTGAGTGGTGTAGCATACCGGTAACATACGCTGGCGGCGGGAGAAATCTTGACGATTTGGAATTAGTGAAGAGGTTGAGTGACGGCAAAGTGGACCTCACCATCGGTAGCGCGCTAGATTGTTTTGGTGGCACAGGAGTGAAGTTTGATGACTGTGTTGCATGGAACGCCAAACAAGCGGGATAATGGTGACAAATGCAAACCGTCACCCAGTCAGCAAATAAAAGGGTTTTCTGGCCAGGACAGAAAGAAAGATTGCTTCATCATGATCAGAATAGACTACGCATGCCCGACCTTACCTATCCACGCGAATGAACGTTGCAGGTGAATAGGTATAAATACAAACGCGGCTCGTTAGGAGATTTCAGGAACGCCAACGTATCCCCAAGCACGAGATATTTCGACTGACTGTTCGTACAACTGTCGTCAAGATCGTTATCCATCAACTGTTCAACCCCAACTGGCTACCTCTATCTCCCCCCCGGCGTGTGTTCCTAGATTCTAGTACACCATTACCACACATCATGACCTCAGCTCTTCTAGCTCGAGCTCTAGTTGTCGGATACGCTCTCTCTGATCCTGCGACCCAGACCCTACTCGCTTCTTCAGACTATCGACTTCCTGTGTCAAATTACTGATCTGCTCGTTTTGAGCGCTTATCATCTTTGTTTGCGTCTCTAATAGGTTTTTAATTTGCTCCAAGCTCGTCTCAACTCCCGCGCCACTGGCCGAGTTGTTTGATGCCGTTGAAGTAGGAGCTGTGCCCGTAGGTGACTTAAGAGGCTGTGCCCCCGCTTTCGGCAGCGGCGCTGACGTAGTCTTCGTTGGTGGAGAGGGCTTCGGCTCAGACCTTGCAGGCACCGTGCTGCGCTGAGTTGGCTTTGTGATTTCTTCAAAACTTGAGGCGTCATCATCGTCACTCTCGTCCTTATCATCGTACTTTGAGGCTACAGCTGCCATGGAGCGGTTCTGCTCCTTCATCGTGGGCGGCGGAGATCGCACAGCCGGTGCGGGCGCTGGCTCTGGGTCTTTCTTCGGAGCAGGCTTAGATGCAGGGGCTGACGCTTGAGCTGGGGTGGAAGCAGGTGGCTTGTAGTCAGCTGGGACTTCAACCGGCGCATTGCCCTCGTAGATGCTCTCAAAATCGATCTTCGGTGGCAAGGCAGTTTTACCCGATAGCCACTCACTAGCACTAACACCCGGTTTGAGGCCAGTGGTTGGGGGATAAATATCGGATTGGAACGTCTCAGCTCGTCGAGGCACAGTGAAGGAGATAGGTTCAATGTACGTGTCATTGACCGTCTTGTATGCTCTCATAACCTCATTTTCGTGGACCTTTGGATGTTAGTCGTGGAGCCCATAGTTCCACACGCGGTACGATAACTTACATTAACTCCACGCTTGGGAACAAATGCGATACCTCTCTGAGGATCCACAGACTTATACTCAGAGAGGAACTCGAATTTGTCGTTCTCGTACTCAAAATAGCGGATATTGCCATCACTAAATGTAGTCTAGATTAGATCCTGGTTGCCTCTAATATCTTGAAGAGAAGGGGAGAGCTTACCCTTTTCCAGCGAGATACAAGCAATTGCAGCCGTCATCTAAGTCAAGGTTAGGTATGCTGGATGCAAGGAGCGGTAGTGATCTTACCCCAGAAAGGCATGCAAACACCGGAGATACTATCGAGAGTCTTAAATCCACCAATAGGCGTATTGTTGCCGGGTTCCCAAAGGGCAAGTTGACGGTCACTCATCTTTGAGAAACCTGTTGTCGCGAATCTGTTCTGTTCTCCTAGCCAGACTGTTCGGCTGTTCTTCGCACCCTCGTGTCCTGGACCTTCATGCGCAGGGCGCTCCTGTCGCACATCCCACACGCGAAGCTTCTTGTCTCTCGACGTTGTAACTAGCATCGAACCGGCAGCGTTCCACGAGAGACTCTGGACGATGTCGGGATGCTTCAGCGTGTGGACGGCAGAGCCGGCGCCTACATCCCATATTTTGATCGTAAGATCACCAGAGGCGGATGCAAGTATGTTCTCGGCGGCGGGGTTAAACAGAACCTGACCAACTTTCCTCGAATGGCCGGTAAATTTGGCAATAGGAGAGACGTCGGCTGGTTCTTCGGCATCTGTGAATAGTGTAAAGCCCTGAGGGACTTGCCACAACATCACTTTGCCATCTTCGGAAGCTGATGCAATTAGACGATCATTGAAAGGGTTCCTTGAGTAAGATTAGGTTAAGGTGTTCGGAATAGGGGGGTTAGCCACTCGAAGGGTCGCGTGCGCACCAGTCGGTATCGAGAACGGTAGCAGTATGGCCACGGAATAAAGGAATGACATCGGGAAGCTTCCCCTTTTCACCTAAGGGGATGACGGCGAAGGCGCCTCCACCACTGGCCTCCCAATTGACGGAGAGATATTCTGGGTTGGCCTGTTGCGACCAACATGGTCAGCTCCTTGCTTACGAGGCAGCGCGGGAGGTAAATGGAAATCAGACCTTCACCAAGTTGGTGTCCCAAGCATTTCGACTTATACGTAGATTATCGTAACAGAACTCCTTCCGTGTAGATTTGCCGAAGACATGTCCTTAATTCTATGTTAGTCGGGTAATCGCAATCGCAAGCTTACAACGAGGCATCGAGGGCGTGGGGAAGACGTACGGTATTTGGACGCTCGAACGAAGCGACCAGACATGATTGTCGGGTGAAAACAAGAGAGCAATAGAATAGAAAATGGGTATTCAGTGAGTAAACATGTAGGATAGAGAAGTCCTGGTGAGGAAACTGGCAATAGGGGAGAGTGAAGCAATAGAGATATTATGTAAGGTTGATCAAAGGACTCATGAAACTTGAGGCTATGTACCCAAGGTACCCATATTAAATCTGCACCAACTGTTTACAAGCAGCTGTAACTGATGCCCCACTCTGTGATCCCCTGAACTTTCAGGTTAACACTCAGCAGCCCATGTAACCAGGTGGGGTTTCTGCGCCACTTTCTTAAACTTAGCTAACCTAGAGAATCACGTGTTCAATCTACGCCAAAGAAGTTCCCAGCTTAGGTACCGCGTCGACGCGCCTCTCAACTTTTTCTTCCCAAGAGGCGGGATTCTACTTATCGCAGCTTCGCAACCGACCTCACCAAAAGCCTCCCGATTCCACAACCTACTATCAAGATGGCGGCTTTGTAAGTAGGATACTATTCTACTATTGCGATCATTTTACTAATATAAATATACAACAGCGAGAGCTTCGACAATATCTTCCTAGACCTATCCAAGGAGTCTGGAAAGTGCCGATTCGCAGAAAACGGACTGGGCTGGAAACCCTCAGGCGGCGGTAACACATTCACTCTCGATCGCGGTGATATCGCTAGCGCACAATGGAGTCGCGCGGCGAAAGGCTATGAAGTCAAGATTCTCAAGAGATCCTCTGAACTTGTCCATCTCGACGGTTTCCAGCAGGAGGTAAGAAAGTTATCTAACATATTTCTACTAATTTTGCTAACCGCCTTCTCTGCTGCTAGGATCTCGAACGCCTGAGCAAGATATTCAAGAACTGGTACAGCGTGAATTTGGACCCTAAAGAACATGCGCTGCGAGGTTGGAATTGGGGAAAGACGGAATTCAGCAAGGCGGAGCTCGTGTTCAACGTCCAGAACAAGCCTGCTTTCGAGGTGCCCTACACCGAGATCTCAAACACCAATCTCGCGGGTCGCAATGAAGTCTCGGTCGAATTCGCTGCGTCGAACGAGGATGATACCGGCACGAACGGACACCTAGGTGGTGCGCGAGGCCGTGGCAAGAAGTCCGGTGCCGGAAAAGATCAGCTCGTAGAGATGCGTTTCTATATTCCCGGCACGACTACTCGTAAAGAGACCGAAGGTGAAGAAGCTGGAAGCGGTGCTGAAGAGGAGAAGAACGCCGCAACGCTGTTCTATGAGACCCTGATGGACAAGGCTGAGATTGGCGAGACTGCTGGAGACGCCATCGCTACTTTCTTGGAAGTTTTGCACCTTACGCCACGGTTCGTCCACCAATCTTCTACCCGTATTTTTCATTTTTCTAACCATTTGCAGTGGCCGGTTTGATATCGACATGTATGAAGCGTCGTTCCGCCTCCGTGGTAAAACGTACGACTACAAGATTCAGTATGAGCACATCAAGAAGTTCATGGTTCTGCCGAAGCCAGACGATCTACACTTCATGCTATGTATTGGGCTAGATCCACCTCTCCGCCAGGGACAGACGAGGTACCCGTTCATAGTCATGCAGGCTAAGAAGGATGAGGAAGTCACCATTGATCTTAACCTCACCGAAGAGCAGCTGAATGAGCAGTATAAGGATCGTCTACAGCCACACTATGAGCAACCGTTACACCAGGTCATAACCTATATTTTCAAGGGCCTCGCCAACAAGAAGATCACATCCCCGGCCAAGGATTTCATGACGCACAGAAATCAGTTCGGCATCAAGTGCTCAATCAAGGCGGCAGAAGGATTTCTGTACTGCCTCGAGAAAGCCTTCATGTTCGTCCCGAAACCCGCCACCTACGTGTCGTACGACCAGACATCTTCTATTGTCTTCTCCCGTGTTAGTGGCGCCGTATCCGCCTTATCAACGTTTGATATTGCGGTCCACATGAAGAATGGCGGCCCACCGCATTCATTCAGCAACATTAACAGGGAAGATCTCAAGGCGCTCGAAGGCTTCTTCAAGCTCAAAGGTCTACGCGTTAAGAATGAGATAGACGAAGACGCGAATCTGCTAGCCGCTGCCTTACGCGAGGAAGCTATGGACGAATCCGAAGAGGAAGTGGTAGGCGCTAGAGCGGATCGTGGATCAGCTGACGAGGACGAGGAGAGCGTGGACGAAGATTTCCAGGCCGAAAGTGAAAGTGACGTCGCAGAGGAGTATGATTCGGACCACGAGTCGTCAGGCTCTGGAAGTGCGGAGAGTGATGTCGATGGTGAGATGGATGAGGACGAGGATGAAGAGATGGCGGACGAGGAAGAGGAAGAAAAGCCTAAGGCGAAGAAGCAAAAAACCGGAAAATAAGGGACATATTCGCCCGTACTACGTCTAATCATTCCCAGCATAGACTCGCGTTGTCATCGTTGAAGGGTTTAAGGGTAGGGTTTGGCGGCAATGGCGTTACGGTGGCTTTTGACAGCTTTGTTCGACGCCGAGCATTGCATTTGTGTTCGTCCGGCTGAGGGATTCGGAAACAAGTATCTGACCAATTTGGACCGTCTGTATTGTGTACGATAAATACGGAGAGGCGCATCTAAATAGGCAGTGCTTCATTGGACCGACACGATTGATTGATAAGGATATGATAGCTTTCTCAGCTTTCTCCATAGTAACTCTGCATACGATGAATTCTAATATCCGCATTTTGACGAACAGGGGTGTACTAATGAGCATCTCCGAGCTAGTAAGGGTTGTCCTGGAGATGGTGGTTTATACGTAATGGCCATTAAAGCGCTCCTACAAAACACGGCTCTCTAGCCGTATACGACTATTCCCGTGTACCCCGAGCCCTCGCTGTGGCTAACCAGAGGCGGTTTTAGATATTTAGACATTGTAACTTGTTAGCTGACGCCGCCTGCAGTTGAAACCCCACCCACCAGTTAGCAGACCAGAAATCGTTGCCAATTGATGGTTTTCGGGTTAAAGACTAATAAGCACCCACTCACCACCTTACCTCCGGACAAACGTTTAGACGTTTCACTTCGTTCGCATGATGTAGTTCAGTTGCATAGACGCATGTGAATCCTCGACGGTTATAGTGATTATATCTATAAGATAGCTCCTATTCGCTCGCGATATGGTTAGGCAAAGTTGACCAAGCTCTTATGACGTACAAAAGCAGATATTTAATAATTAGATGCACTAATAATGCGTCTGTACTAGCTGTACCAGTACATACCTAATTCGGTATTCCCCCAGGAAGGATTTATCATCGGGGGTCCCCCCTTAGGCTTAAAAAGCGTTATTTACACTGCCTATGTAGGTAGGTACCTAGCATAAGCGAAAGTATGTGGTTACAGCTTGTTCCCCGAAGCGGCATGGTCAGTTTCTAAATTTTACCCGTCAGCTATCTACGGTACGCCCTTGAACTCAGCCGTGGTGTAATCGTATATACATGTATGTAGGTATTGTACCTTATGTGGTACAGTACCTAACCTTAATAAATACAAACAGTAATGTCGTCAGTTCTGAAGGTAAGACTTGCCCAGTTTTCCGTCGTGGTTGAATTGAATTTTTTTAATCTCGAGCTGAACTGCTCCTGCTTATTTCCAATTTTTTTGTACAATACCTTTTTTTGTCTTGGTTTAATCGAATATCTCCTTCTATCCCTTCCTTTTCTTTTACTTTTAGAATCGTTCGTCGCAGCACGCCTTATCTACCATAACAATAACAGCCTGCATTTTAACAGAAGATCAACATTGACTGCAAGCAACCACACCCCTGGGTCCCATGTTTGGCCTGGCCTAGATTCCATGGTAGAAGTCAATCAACTGACCACCTGCACTCGACTCCGCATCGCGTCTTGCGAACATAAGACTGTCGAGGGACCGCAAACCCCCAAGTTTCCCCCACTGCGAAAGACCATTTCCAGATATCAATAGCCACTCTGTGTACTGTGCTCGTTTTTCTGTACAGGGAAAAAAAGGGAAAAGCGACCATTTTGCCTCCACTCGAATTTCGTCTTGTTATCATTCGTTATTTATTGTACTACTTAAAATAACGGTCCGCTGTTCGTCAATCATAACTAGGTACCCAGAAGATTGGCGGATCTTCCACCATAAACAACCCCCGGATTCCTTTTCGCTTTCGCTGAATTCCCACATATCGTAATAAATGTTCACTGAACCTGCGCCGCCGCCTTCCACGGGTTATTTCCCGACTCTCACACCTTCCACAACCGCCCCACAGACGTCTACATCTGCTTTTTCCCCAGGTCGAGGTAGTAGGCTACGGGGCCTGATCCATTTACATCGTTTGTCGCGAGATATTTCCAGCCTCGCCCACAATTACAGAGCTAGTCCGCACGACACATCTGCGCCTTCAATTTCACCCATTTCCCCCACCACTTCTGGTCACGCTTCGACATCCGCCGTTCCTCATGAAGTTGAGCCGGATCCACTCATCACAACAGATCTAAACAACGATTCGAGCAGGACTCACCGTCGCCACACAAGCAAATATTCTGAGGCCGCTTCTGAAGCACTGCTGAACTCGAGGTCGGAACCGAATACTCAAATCGAAACTCGGGAAGAGTCACCCGACGCAGATATGACACGGACGCGGTCGGCCACTACGGGCGACCTAAGCCACGACATGTTACCAACTATTCGCTTCTCGGCATTCTACGATGCACGCTCAAATCGACCATCGCTCTCATTTACGCCGATCTCGCGGACGTTACCTACGGGTAAAGAGACGATCAAGGTTGGCCGATACTCTGAGCGGGAGAACCATGCTCCCGTGCCTATCAACACACCATCAGCTGCTCCAGTGGGCTTCAAGAGCAAGGTAGTAAGTCGTCGTCATTGCGAGTTTTGGTTCGAGAAGGGGAAATGGTATATCAAGGACGTAAAAAGCTCTTCCGGCACGTTTCTTAATCATATCCGCCTTAGCGCTCCTGGCACCGAGTCAAAACCGTTCCCTATCAACGATGGCGACATAGTTCAATTGGGAATAGACTTCAAGGGTGGAGAGGAGATGATCTACCGATGCGTTAAGATGCGTATCGAGTTGAATAGAGGATGGCAATCGAAGCCCAACACGTTTAAGTATGTTTTAACCTTCTCTTCAGACAAACTTTCTAAGTAGAGCCTTTCACAAAGTTTGAACGAAGAGCTTCTATCAGTTCTATCCGCTCTACTTTGTCATTTCTATTCTACATGACGATAATGGCTAACAAATTCATAGCATGGCAACTCACAAACGCTTGCGAGATCTAACCTCTACATCCGCATCATCATCCCATGCGCAAGATTGCTCTATTTGCCTAAACGCGATAGCAGTACGTGACACAGTTCCGAATGTTCTTACGATTTTCCATTCATTACTAACGTATGATCTACCTCGATAGCCTTGCCAATCCCTCTTTGTTGCTCCCTGTTCTCATACCTGGCACTACAAATGCATCCGTGAGATGCTGTCAGGACCTTCGTGGCCAATATTCATATGCCCGAATTGCCGAGCTACGGCCGACCTAGATGCTGAGGTAGATGAGCCGTCTGACGAGTGGCAACAACTAGACTCGGGTATAGAAGATGTCCAGGAAGAGAAACCAGCACGACCGACGGCTCAGACGAACGAGGAAGTGGAATCGCCAGCGTCTTCACCAGTGAATAGCCATGGCTCCGCAGAACAGCCGTCTGTCGAAGGAGATGCGGGCGAAATGACCATGCAAATAGACAGCGCCACGATACAGTCGACTATAAGGCACGCAGTAACGGAACCAGTCCCGATACCGAATGCGACACCCCGCGTAAGTAGCGGTGATCGGTCAGCAACGAATCGAACCCCCTCACCCAATAGCCACCCGTTGACCAATGGTAACGAGGGTCCCATCACCCCCCGCAACGATGCAGGACCATGGGTTTTTGATGGCAATCCAGCACGAGTAAGCCAGGAGAATACTAGACGAAACGGCATGAGCAGTTTAGATGCGGCGGCACAGGCAGGAGTCGACAGATCGTAGAGCGCCCGTCCGCCCTGCCCAGTCTCAATTCATCCATCGCCTGTCCCGGTGACTTCTTTTTTTCTCGAGAATTCGAGAGAAAATGCGAGGGAAGAGTCTTCTACAATACTCCGGCACTATTTTGCATACAGCCAGAGGATCCGAGCCCGAGGAACATATCATGACCCTCAAGGAAACGTCCCTTTGTCAACGGTTGGTACGGCTACCGATAATACGGTTCATGATTTATATCTGACCCTAGAAGCGATTGCGAGTGGGAGAACCGACATCTAAAGAGAGGAGTACGGATATTAACTCTTATATGGCATTAGAGGAATCTTTATGTTGTCCTCTTATATGTCTAGCCCCTTTCGAGACGTGACTGAGCTAGGTATCGAAGCTAGGGATTCTACCAGACCATATTAGTTGTTCATCCCCAAAATTCACCCGTCAATCGAAAGCATGGCGTTTAGCAGATTTGACAAAATTAGGAGTTGACAAATTTTCGCAGCTTTGGGGCGAAGTGTGGCATGGTTTTTACAAGCACTTAGGTTCCGGCGCCTTTTCATCTGATTTTATCTGTCTTCCTTTTGTTTTTGGCAGGATATGGAGTCTACGAAAGCATGCGTCCAAGGGAGGTGTACAGTATAGAATGCATTCACGGCTGGGGGGAAATTCTGCCATGGTAAAGGGAGTCTGGTATATGCTGAGCGCATAATAATTCATGATGAATCGGCCGAAACAGCCAATGAAATTAACTTTCTGTCCGTCCGATCTTCGATTCACCCAAGAAGCGGGTTGCTGCAGGATCGAGTCTTCAATGTACTATGTAAGATGCCACGGATGTGAAGTGAAACTACATAGCCTTCTTCGTCAAAGACATGTCCCTAACAATCCGTCAGCTTAGTCATGGGGATCCTACGTACATGTACCCATACACAAGTACATCCCATGTATGGACGTAATTATACATCGGGGATAAGGTAGGCAGCTCAGTGAAAATGCTTGGCCCTTGCGCACTGAAAGTCCGCTAATGAGAATTTAGGAAATTAGCTGGGCTTTTAGCATCTGCGAGCTCGGAGAATAGGGCGAATGAACTCGGAGGTTGTATTTTCATTCAACCGCGTTGGTTGCTTCGTGCCTGCTTACCAGAAATTATTCTGTTCAATGGATTCATTGTTGCCCTTTAGAGACCAGCCCTAACCTAATAAAATGGATATATGACCTTTCCCTTTCTTCCTAAGTGCATACATAATTCCGGTCTTTCCTTCAGCGCCTTCCAAGGTTCGAGCAATCGAGGTTTGAGCCGATTGTATGCGGTCACCTTTTCGCCAAGAAGATTTCTGCTAGACCATATCGGATAAGAGGGAAAGCTTTATATCGCACCTCTGAGACTGGTACATATAAAAAAAAAGAGATCCGATAGAGTGGTGAGCGGACCGCTCAAAACGACGCAATGTCGACTACTGCTGGGTACGATACTAGATTATCGCATTCTAGAGCTTCGAATGCTAATCCGATAATTATAGGGCCTTCGTGGCGGGTGGTATAGCCGCCGTCGGCGCTGTCTGCGCTACGCATCCGTTCGAGACGGTGAAGATCCGGTACGCATGCTCTCCGCATACTCTCCCCTCGCTTGGACAAAGGGTCCTTAGATATGAGGGATATACCTATCCCCGCAAATGAAAACACACCCGTGGCAGTTGGTTGAGAAAAAGAAACACGGAACTCGGCTGACGTGATGCTGTTTAACACGCGACAGAATGCAGCTCCAAGGCGAGCTCCAGACGAAGGGCCACCAACCCCACCACTACCGCGGGCCCTTCCACGGCGTCAGCGTCATCGTAAGGAACGAGGGACTCAAGGGCATATACCGCGGCATCGGGTGCGCCTCCGTGTACCAGGTCCTGCTCAATGGGTGCCGCCTCGGCTTCTACGAGCCCATGCGCCACGGCCTGGCCACCCTCCTCCTGCGCGACGGCTCCAAGCAGAACCTCGGCATCAACATGTTCTGCGGCGCCTCCTCCGGCATCATCGGCGCCGCCGCCGGGAGCCCCTTCTTCCTCGTCAAGACCCGCCTGCAGAGCTTCTCGCCCTTCCTGCCCGTCGGCACCCAGCACAACTACAGGAACGCGATCGACGGCCTAACCCAGATTTACAGAGCGGAGGGCTTTCGCGGTTTGTATAGGGGCGTCGGCGCAGCGATGATAAGGACGGGCTTTGGCAGCTCCGTGCAGTTGCCAACGTACTTCTTCGCGAAGAGGAGATTGGTGAGGCACCTGGGCATGGAAGAGGGCGCGCCGTTGCATCTCGCGAGTAGTACCGTGTCCGGGTTTGTCGTGTGCTGCTTTATGCACCCTCCTGGTGAGTTTGTCTGACCCTGCGCCTTGGCGTGACCCTATGTAGATAATTTATATTGCGAACGATCGCTGATAAACGCCAGACACGATCATGTCCCGGTTATACAATCAGAACGGAAATCTGTACAGGGGCGTTTTCGACTGCCTCGGCAAGACGATCCGGACCGAGGGCTTCTTCGCTATATACAAGGGTTTCCTGCCTCATCTCGCAAGGATATTGCCGCACACCATCCTAACGCTGAGTTTGGCGGAGCAGACGAATAAGCTGGTACGCAAGATCGAGCAGAAGATATTACCTGCTTCGGTTTTGGGCAAGGCATGATGAATGAACGGGCTCAGATGGAGTAAAGTGTTGGGGAAGTGCGAAACGCTAAGCCACGAGCAATCTTTTCGATTCGGAGGTAGCTCGAAGATCAGATCATGCTGCTCCGAGGACGTGGTGCCAAGAGGAAGGGAAGGGGACGATCTCCCGCGAGATAATGCTTCTATTTACATGATGGTTCGAGTGTTGACGGCTATACCGAGTTCACTATAGATGGAGCACCACGGATGGATAGATAGATACATAGGTACTCACTCAGCCCTTGGGGTACTCGTTTTCTACATAGACACGGGATTACAGAACTGTCGTTCAGGAGTAAGGATATGGATGTCATAGGTTAAGCCATGCGTTCAAAAAGGGGGGCTAGGCGGGAAAATTTTACTCGTTACAAACATTTGCACTTCTTTTTATTCTTGGGTGAATGCTGCATGATTGATATGTCCGTGCTATCCGTGTATCGACCTCTCACACCCGTAACATAGCTTCGGCTTCTCTAAGCCGCCGTCCGCTTCTTCCCTAGTGTCCCCGATCTCCCCTCTCCAGCGCTCGTCGCCCAGCTCGTCTAACGCAGCGCCGCAGAGGCCGCATATATTTCCTCCACCAGCGGCACTAGGAACGTCATTTTCATTGCCGTTCTCCCCGTGATCATGGTCTGCGGTATTCGGCCGCCGCAATAGCTTGCCCGTCGTGCGCACCACGTTGGCGACTACGGACGGGTAGCTGGCCTCCACCTCGCCGAAGTACCGCGATAGCACGTCGTCAATGCTTAGGTCCCGGTGGGAGACCACAGCGCCGCCGCCGCTGCTGCCTTCGGTCGACGGAACGATATCCAAGAGCGCGGGGGATGCGTGCGAGAGGTACAGCACGAGTTCCTTTCGGAAGAGCTCCCGGAGCGGGCTGTAGACGGGTAGCGAGTTTGCCACGCCCTTGGACTCGCTAGGATTCGCGGCTTGGGCCGTCAGGCTGGCGGGGACGCGCACCGCGCCGTCGTTGACGAGCCAGGGCAGGGAGAACCCGCGGCCCTTGGCGGTCTCGGAGAGCGTGAGTTCGGCGAGAGACGTGGTGCTGTGGCCTAGGAGCAGGGCGTCGCATTTACGGTCTGCGGCCGTCGCGACGAGGAGGTGTCGCGTTAGGAGCCGGCGGACGTCGGCGCGGGAGGTGGTGGAGGGGAGACGGTTGAGGATGTCTGATAACTGCTGCGCGGGGGATAGCGAGGTGGAAGGGGGAACGGGAGGGAGGGCCGTCCAGTCTATGGATGGGAGGGCGAGGGCGGAACTCAGGGGTATGGAGAGGAGGTTGGCTTCGGGGAAGTGAGTGTGGTAGGCTGCTAAGACTGGATCTTCCGTGGTGTTGGATCCCGATACGGATGATGATGATGATGGTAGTGGGGGAGGTGATGAGGAGGAGAAGGGGCTCAAGGTGTCGTCGACGACGTGTACGGCGACATATTCAAAGCGTGCGGTCTTCTGTCCCCGCGCGCGTTGCTGCCGTACATTCTCGGTCAGGACATGCAGTAGACCCGTGGATGACGGCCCGCATGATAGTCCGACCAGGTAGCGCTGCGGCCTCCTTTGGCCCCCGGGTCCCTTGAGACGGGGTGTGGCGGGATCCCGCTGCAAGGCCTCGAGCCGCTTGATGGCTTTGCTGGAAACGTAATATGCGAAGCAAGCCCTGTATAACGTTGGTCAGCATCGTAACTAGGGTTCTATTGGGTGGGAAGGTATGTACGAACTCGCATACTGTCTCGGCCCCTCGGAGATCTATAGTTCCTTCCTGCTCCTTGCACCGGTTGCACGGCCGGAGAGTCCCCGCCGCCTCCGCCGGAGGTGCTGCCGCTGTCGTCATCGGAGATTAAAACCACCACCACTACTACTACGCAACAGTATGTTTCCGATGTTAAAATGAAGTAGAGTGGGTTAAAGACAATTTCTCTCCGTACGATAGCAGAACGGCTTTGTTTTAATGAATTTCAGTGTTGATAATTGCGAGGTTGAACCTGACTCAACTGTCAAATCTTTCTCGGGGTCACGTGGGGGAGATTTTTCTTGTACCATCAATTAACTCCGCCCTTAGACGCCTAACCTTGTACTTGACTTTACACATGTGCACTTAAATACTAACCGTAACTAAGGACTGGAATTATGAACACTTATTTCACATAGCCGCATGAATCAAAGCCTTTGTAATATTCCTTTCTTCAAAATCACCTAGAGCACTGTGTAGTTCATTCGATTCTACTAAACAGGCAAGCTAGGTCGCCCTCTTCAAACCAGTGGCGATCCTTATTCCATGCATGGACTATAATATCCTTTCCGGCGCGTGCGCAATTCTCCACCTGCTCCGGCATTCCCCAGTCCGGCACCGATGTCCCAAAACTTATCAGATGAGCCCCGACTTGGATGGCTGTGCGGAAAGCAAAGTCTTCGCTTACTGCACCGTAACCGTCTACGAAGCCTTGGACCATCCACAGGCCACCTAATATGTCCTTGTACAGCTTCAGCTCGTATAATTCGGCGATCATCTGGCCCAGGTCCAGGTTGGGTTTTCCTATTTGTGACATCTCCCAGTCGATCACAAATATCGGCACGTCCACGCCTTCTTCAATAGGGTTCTTAGGCAAGAGAATACTAGCCATACCATTAGTACACAGTTCATAGGCCGGGGAACCGGATCACTTACTTTCCCGACCAGAAATCGCCGTGGATGGCCTGCAACTTGCCCTCGTCGTTCAATTCCGCAGCAGCCATGTTCTTGACCTCCTCGAAGACACCCTCAGCATCGCCTAGAATGGACGGGAACTGCTTAATTCGGTCCAGAAGCCACGAGAAGTTGATGACATGCTTCAGCTGTTGCAACTCCTTGTTCCCGGCAACGGTAGCTCGTAGCGATGCCTGTTGCGCAGCCCAGTCGTGGAAACCTCGGAGCCACCTACCCAGAGCCTTTCCAAGTTGGAAACATTGGTGCCTCGTTGTCTCCGAATTAGCCCCGGCAAACGTCTTCAAGGCATATGTCTTGAGATCGACGCCATTCTGTAGATACTCCTGAACTTGACTGTTGTTCGCCTCGTCAAAGTAGAAAAACTTAGGTGTCCTCACGGCGAAGTTGTAAGGATCGCTTTCATCCGCCTTGCCGACGATGGGGAACCCCGATAACGCTTTGAGACATTCTTCTTCGAAGCGCTGTGAAATGTCAGTATCCGGAATGAACGTTTACCTAACACGCGCAAACTTAGAATAGATCATGTATGCATACACAACGAGATAGCGTCAACTTGAAACTCGGAGTGTTCGCGACATAGTCCTCGGAATGCTTGATGAGAACCTCCTTCGTCCCGTCTTTTAGTGGCTGTGATAGGGTTGCGCGGTACATGAAGTTAGCTGTGCCTCCTGATAGCACCTCTAGTGATGACGCTTCGTAAGGTGTCCCCTTGAGATTTCTGAGGACCTTTGATGTGATCTCCTCGCGACTTGCTGATGCCATATTCAAAGTATCACCGCCGTTTTGAGAATGTAAATACAGTGCAGTTAGTCTCGGCGTAATGTGAGAAATTTAGGACTGAGCTAAGGTGAAGGTAGTTACACAACATCATTATTGGAAATATTGCCAATAGGTGTCTGATATTTAAACTTATATACATCATCGTCGTTTCACAGATTATCATCACTTCCCATGAGGCTAAGAAGTCTAGGGAAAGAAACGATGCAATTGAAGCTTGGATTGGTTTAAGCTGCATCGGCCAATGACTCAAGTGCGACGCAGTAGAATACGAGTAATACGGCTTGCAGATTCTCCGTCTTGAGATGTAGATGCATAACTATAACTATCCCACGTCGCTCTTTCTGATCAGCATATACATTTACTAATGGTGCTTGAAATATTGGAGTCCCCAAGCCTCGTCCTACATGTAAAAAAAAAGGTGAAGATTAACAATTGCGAATGATAAAGTTGTCACAAAGTTGTCGCACAGCGTCATTGGATATTCTTTCCTCGGTAGCATCGGGCGGGTCGGTTAGAGCACCTGGGCCACTGTTGGTTAGGTGCCACTGAATAACCTTTTGGGTCTCCGAAATGAGCTTTAGCCAATCAGATGCAAGGTAGGGAGCTATCTAGCCGGCACCTCAAACGCCCAATTGTTTCGTTTCCTATCCGTTACATCATTTCCTCCATTCAATTGGTTGATCTCGTCTTTCTTGCTTCCTGTAGGGGCTAATTCTTAGGTCGTCGGCTGGTCGTGCTACTCCGGTGCTACTCGACCTTGAGAACAAATCACGATATAACCGTGCTGGCGGTAGCTTATGGCAAATTATGAAGCGATACGGTAGCTATAAGTGGGATAGCCCCAATCGCCATCAACGGACTACTACCTATGTATGCAGTTAGTTAGCCCGCACTATAGGCCCAGGGGTATAGTCCTGCCTTGACCTGGGTATAGCTGATGACAGCCAAGGAAGTCTCGCGTGACAGGGTCTTGAATGGGCTCTAATGGCAAGCTGGATCTCAAATAGGGAAGCGCTTTGACTCCTGAACCTTCTCTCTTTCGGAAGGAAATCCCCAAATGTTTCTCATAAGTGTTTCTCGTATCCTTCTCTTTCCATTGTTTTGTGCCCATACCCACTGTCTACCTACCTAGGTAGTTTTTTTGGACTTTGAGCGCCATCATCGCTGCGTCGTTACTGTCATGGCTTGAATATCTCAAAGAATACTACGTACCGAAAATAGAGAAGCTGAGCTTCGTTCTATTCAACAATCGTTCTAATTGTTGTTGTTTCGTCGCATTGACTGCTTTGGTGGACTAAGTTGCTTTTTATCACGGCTTCTTTGTCTCTTCCCATTTGTTATCTTCATATATATAATTGGTTTCGAGTGGGATCGTCGGCCAATACAGGCGCCTCGTCCGTTTCTGGCCTGCCGCTTACGCCTCTCATAAGTTCGTGTCTCGCGCCCATACTACGCTACCTAAAACGACAAGAAACAAGGGGCTTGTATATGAAGAATAGTTTTTCCCCGGAATACGCCAAGCAACTTCTGCTTTCTCGCTTTTGGATCTGGTAGCGATTGGCGCATCATTCCATCTTGAAGAGTTGCTGTGATCAGACTTTGAGATTCCCTGCGCCACCTGGCGTTACCGTCGGTATCAAGGATCACTAGCTATCAAGGCTTTGAAATCTTTAGGCCCGCCGCTTGATAGCGAGGGAAACTGAGAGGTCGGGATATATAGTATTTCAAACAGGAATCGCGTTGTATCCGGCCACTACCATTCACGGACCTTGCGCGACAACCCCATTGGATGAGGCCACAGACCTTCCGTCATTCAGAGCCTCCTGACACAACTCGCGTTTCGGCGTGCTGGAATTTTTTGGATCAAGCCAGAGCCAATCGGGTGGTGCTCAAACTGTTCGACTAAGACGTCAGTGGGCTCCATAGGGCTGTATTCTGGACGGATAGTCATTGTTGTCGACTTTCTTTCTACGCCATAGAGAAGACTGCTTTCTTCCAAAGCGATATTGGCAGTTTAATATCCCAATCGGCGACCATCCAGCGCCGGAAAATATAACTATCGCGAAAGGGGTACTCGTTGGAGATGACGCGGCGGCGGCAGCGGTCGCGACGGCGACTAAATTTTGTAACGATGCTGGCCATAGCTTCAACGACCTCGGCTCTCAACCTATCCCAGTTCCAAGTCATTACGTCAAACCAAATACCAAAGCTTTGTATCCTGGCCTACCAGAATGAAATAGAGGGGTGCACGAGGAATGACTTCACAAATGGAAGACAATGTTCGGCGAGTTGCGTGAAGGGGCTCCAACAAGAGCAGGCTCTCATAGAGGCTGCCTGCGGTGACCTCAACGTCAGTCCGCGGTCGTTGCTTGGGATCGTATTATCGGGTGGTTTAGTCGATACCCTATGCCCCGGATTTGGAACTACGACGGTGACCAAGACCGTACAACCTTCATCAACGAAGGAAGGGTCCTCGACAATAAATCCGGCACCAACTACCACATCGTCAAAGACCACCAAGGCTTCATCGACGACGTCGCTGAAAACGACTGCTACCAGCGACTCGTCGACGATAGAACAATCAACGACAAATCAAGAAACTCAAGCGCCATCGAGCACAGCTAACAACAGAGGCACTCCATCGCCGTCATCTGCTGAGACTACGCCTGCACAAAACACGGCGCAATCTAGCGCGACGAGCGAACCAGTACAATCATCTTCGTCCGATGATGATACACCAACACCGTTCGTCGGCGGTAGTCCATTCGATCCCGCGCCTATCGAGAGCATAGGTACCGTCGTATGCTCAGCGTTCGGCACGGGAACCCTTATGGCCGTGATATTCGCTACTATGTTCACATTACGGTAACATCGATACCCGAACATGTACAAGCACTAGTAATGTTTAAAAGGGGGGGAATGATATGATAGCTGATACCATCATGGAGCGGTCTGAATAGGGCCGTAATGCAGAGCTGTTGCTTTAGAGATGGAGAGTGGCTGAGAAGGGAGCCTTAATGTGGAATGTATTTGGAGACTCACTTCAACGTTGAGTGAGAGACTCTTTGTATTAGTAGAATACCTACCTAGATACCAGCGACATCGAGAGGCTTCTGATAGTAGAGCCCGTGTAACTTGTACACTAGTAAATCAGAGCTACATAGACAGCCTGACAGCTAAAGAATTGAGAAATGTTACGAGGATCATCCCACCATGATTGATGTCATGTACCTAACCTAGTACCTAACTAGGTAAAACAATGAGGTGATATTTATGCTATTTATGCTTAGTTGCCGATAACTGGAATATCTGCTCCGCCGCTAGCTCATATATGTATCTTAATGAGGCGGCAGAATAGAAGGCGGTGAAATTGTGACGACCCGGCTAAACCACCAACGGTTAAGCGTCATGTAGGGTGAGTGCCTGAACCGGAGTGCCGAGGTATGTACTATCCATGTAGTTGTAGGGAGAAACAACTGCGCATTAAATATTAAATCTCAACCGGTGCCGGCGGTCTTTTTCGAACTGAAGTTGCATGAGAGACGAGTAACTTCCAACGATCTTGATCAGTGGGGTTTGCTTTTATTCCTTCTTGACATCGCGTGTTGTCTTTGTCTGTCATGTTATATTGAAGCGTTATTGCGCTTGCTTTGTTCCTTACTTTACCTACCCGTAGTTATTATTCAAATTGAAATCGAAATCGCTGGTATCCATCGCCAATCCTATCTGTCAGCTTTGGCCCCCTTTTATCGATAGAGCCGCATTACATACATCGCATCGCATCGCATCGCATCGCATTGCATTGCGTGGTCTTGACTTGCATAAGTCCTTACCTTGACCCATCTTATAACAGAGATTATTATCATACAAATTCATAAGACAGTCAATCGATCTACAATCCAGCAATAATGAGCACCACCGAAGTCGCTACGTCCTCCACCGCCGACCTGCCCTCAGGCGAGCCCATCCCATCCGCGCTCCCCGCACCAGCTCCCATTCCCAAGCCTCTCCCCATCAAGGAGGTGCTCGTGGCCGCCCCCTCCAACATCGACGCCTTCCTGGCCCACGTCCAGAAGTGCCTGCAGACGCCGTCGGGCATCGACACGACCCTCCTCTTCCTATGCTACTCCTCGCGCCTCGGCGCCTCCGTCCTCGAGACCCTGACCCGCCCCGCCATCCAGCGCTCCGCAAAGCAGCTCCTGGCCCTCGCCGCCAGCCTCCCGCCCTCCGCCACCCTCGTCTTCAGCGCCAAGGCCCTGCCCTCGCACGGCGTCGCGCGCATCCTCGAGCTGGCCAAGAGGCTGAGGGCCTTCAGCGCCATGCTGAGCGAGGCCCGCACCTTCTTGCGCCTCTGGGGCCTGCTCAACATGTACTTCTGGCTGCGGCGCCTGGTCCTCGCGCGGAAGCAGCAGCGAGCCGCCGACGAGAAAGACGGAATCAAGAGTAGCAACAAGGAGGACAAGCTCGAGACCGCCATCTCCTGGCTCCAGCTCGGCTCGTGCATCGTGTTCCAGGCGCTGGAGAACGGCGCGTACCTCGCATCGAAGGGGGTGCTGGGGTGGGCGCCGGCGACGCAGCGCCGCGCCTCGCTGTGGAGCGCGCGGTTCTGGGCCGCCTTCGTGGGCATCGAGGTCGGGCGCCTGTTCTACGAGAGCCACCGGCGGGGCTTGCGGTCGCGCGAGGAGAAGTTCGCGGGCGGCAAGACGGCGGCACAGGTCCAGGCCGAGGAGATGGAGTGGAACGACGCGTGGAAGAAGAGCGTGGCGAGGAACTTGGCGTGGGCCCCGCTTACGGTCCATTGGAGCACGGAGAACGGGTTGCTGGGCGAGATGGCGGTGGGTGCGCTGGCGTGTATTCCTGGTGTCATACAGATGCGGGATCTGTGGAGGAGGACGGCGGAGTAGGAGTGGATGGGGATGAATGGGGATGGATGGGGATGGATGGGGGGAATGAGTGTTGGTCTTAGGGTCTGTATGGGTCAGGGGTGAGATATTCCAGATCTGTGTGGTAGGCACGTGGGGTGTCTATTACGGAGGGAAAAATACCTGTTACAAGTTCTTTAATGCTTGGACTGTGTCGATGAGACCGCTCTGTAGGATGCGGCGAAGATGAATGAAGAAAAGGGAGTCAGTCCCATTGGGCGTGTATGGGAATCAGTGAGCTTTCATTTCATGTCCGAAATATGAAGGTTTCTTAGCATGCGTACCTAGAGTCGAACATGCGCAAAAGATATTAAAAGAGTCCCTTTTTAGTCGTTCCTGTCTCTTCAATGTCCATGCCTCTCCGGTTGTAAATGATTTGGTAGAAGCGTCAATAATGGCCCGGCTATCTGGTCTACATACATGGGGTTCTCACGACGGTGGCCAACAAGGCTTGACCATTCTCTAATGTCCATCATACGTCATATGGGATATGTATGTATATAAGGCATATCATAGTGACACAGATCAGTTAATGGCCCCAAGGGAATAATACATTGCCATAAAGGGGTGAGATATCGAGTGTGAGCGTGTTGAGAAGAGCAAAAATTAGAGAAAAAAAGGAAAAAAGAGGTGAGATGGCCACTTAGGGAATCGAACCCCAGGGCCTAACGATACTAAATAACAATACAAGTAGCTATACTAAGTAAATATACTAAACGCTATAGTTACCACTTCGCTAGGCCGTCCCAACCCGGCCTTTTCTGGCGTCAATGCCTTGGAGCCTCTAGGTCTGTTTGGTTTATAAACCCTCTTTCACTACCTACCTACTCAATGATGTGGGTTAAATGTCGGGGTGTACGTTGGATATGGCTTCGTTGAGACTTCAACGACTATGGCATCGGTGAACTTTATCTATATTGTGGAAATCTAAATACTTCAAGCCTTGGCTTCATCTATAGAGGAAAGGGTGTCAACCGTATTCCTCAAAGGTTATCTTCGAAAAGGTTGTTGTTATCAAGTAGAAACATCCATACACCATAGCTTAAAGCTCCTTTCTCCCTATAATCCCCTAGGAAGAACAATTCTAAATGGTCTCGTATAAGTGGCGATAGTATAGTAGAAAAGAATTATTATTAATTATCTGTAAACCCGCTATGTTGAGTCTACATTGAACCTGATACACCTGCCCTAACGGATCCCATGCTTGGCAAAGATATTGCTTGGGTTTGGCGATGTTTGTAGATCTGACAACTAGGGATTTGCAATGCCCAATACCTGTCAAACCAACTCCATACCGTAATTCCATAGCAGGTGTGATTATCTTGAATCCCTATCCAGAAAGTGCTATCTCCAATCTATATTATTCCCATTAGATTAGTGAGACATTGTAGAAGTAATCTGAGTTCCCATCTCCACTGCCTCTGGCAAAAGAAGCAAGAAGATGAATTATAAGTGGTAGGTATGATCGCAAGAAATATATTTTCCTAGATACGCATATCACATTATCAATCCCTGTCTCTAATCAATGCCTCACGCATCAAACTCTGGAAACTAGGTTGGTATTTGCCACTGTAAATAGGCCGCCTCGTTGTAGATGTTGATGAGGGCAACGGGCTGTCTCTGTGCGTCTCCCGTCAACATCTTTGATGCATGAATCTCGTTGCTAGATAACAACCAGGGTGGCGATTGCAGCTTGTGTCTTTCGTTTCCAGACGTTTGATTCCCTAGCAATTCCTAGACAGCACGCATGTATCGTGTCTCAGATTTATAAGTAAGCCGCCTCTTCAGTTGGACAGCGTTCTCTCTTCATCTCCATCACCTCCTTCAATCTCATCCCATTTCATCCTGCCAACAGAACATAAACTATTGTCCATCATGGCTGAGACCGTTCTCCTTGTGTACGATATCATTAAGCTGTCCGTCGAGGTCGCCAATAGCGTCACGGAGTACCTGCAGAACGTAAAGGATGCCCCCAGAATAGTACGGAACATTAACCAAGAAGTGTACACGCTGACAGGTGTCTTGGAGAACCTCCGAGCGAGTCTCGAGTATGAGGAGGTGTCTGCAAGCAAAGCGTCGATTATGAACACCCTCAACAACTGCGCGGACACACTATGCGAGCTCAAGAAGCTGGTAGCCCCAGAGGGAGTTGACGATTTAGAGTTTTCGAGCCCATCACCCCGTAAGGCTCGGAACACCTACTGCTCGTTCGTACCAAGGAATGAGAATAGGCCGATATCACCTTTCCACATGCCCCACACTGACGTTAACTCGAACATGGCGTCCCTTATGCAGGGACAGATAAGCCGCGAGTATCCTGTCATACACCGCGATCAGCACACCCTTAACATGAATCAACAACTGATTCCGCTGAGGACGGCTACTCCTTCTCCCGCCCCTAGTCGCAAGCGCTCGGCAATGTCCCTTACGGCACGTCTTAAGTGGCCACTTTTCCAGCAGCCCAAAGCGCGGGAGTTGCTAAACCAGCTCGAGAGACAAAGGTCTCTGCTAAGCTTAGCTATTGAGGCCGACAACACGTTGGTACGACCCTGCTACAAGATACGGCTCACTGACTGACTTCACACCATATAGCATGAATCTCAGCTCCATCAACCACAGTGTAAGGGAAATCGAGGCGACTTTAGATGGTAAGATCGTTCCACGGTCCATTGAATGCACGTAACTTGCTAATTCTTTTGTTTGTTGGGAGTAGACGGTGAAAAGAGAAGGATCCTGGGTTGGTTGAAGCCGAACATTGACATGTACGAGTTCCACAACGAACAACATGATAAGCAGGAAGATGAAACATGCGAGTGGATAACCAATTCTCAGGGCTGGAAGCAGTGGCTTGATGGAGGCTCGTCTGAGCCTGGCGGCTACAGGCGTTTCATATGGATCTATGGAATCCCGGGTGCTGGAAAGACAGTTCTTGCCTCGTTTCTCATCGATAATATCGCAGCACACTGCCTGGCGACTGGCTACTCGTATTACTATTGCCACAACGAGCGAAATCAGGAAGAGACAACTTCTCTTCTGCGTTGGGTAGTTGGAGATCTAAGTAGACAGATTGACCGTTTTATCCCAAAGGAGCTGGAGCAGATGAATGAATCGGGAAATTACGATTGGCGTCGTCTTCTGGACTGCCTCCTAGTCATCACTCGGCAGTTCCAGCGGCTGGGTCGACGGGTTTATCTAGTGGTCGACGCAGTTGACGAGAGCAGGAAGCCACGAGGTAGGTTGCTTGATGTATTGATCAAAATCGGCACGGACCCGTCCTTCGAACATGTCTCGCTGTTAATGACAAGCCGTGACGAGCAGGACATCCGCGACGCGATGATCGACATTGAGAGTGCCGGGGGTCTTCTTCCCACGATTGAGGACCGAAATTCGGCTTACACAATCGACTCTTCTACTCCTTACACGGCTATCACCATGTCCAATGGTGATGTTATGCAAGCAATAGAAAAGTACGTTAAGAAGCAGGTCATAAGGAATGTCAGATTCAAAACATGGCCGGCGGAGTTCAGGGAGAGAGTCGAGAAGGAATTGGCGAGGAACGCCAGAGGGATGTAAGCATTCCATTATCGTAGTCTTCGAATATTCATTAAGACTTTTCTCAGGTTCCGCTGGGTCGCATGTCAGATTGACCTCCTCGAGCGTATTTATTTAGAAAGAGATAAGGTGTTAGAGGCCCTCAGCAACCTGCCAGAAACTCTGTTCGACACATACGCAAGGATTATCGAAAGTATACCACCCGAAGAGCGTGCGTTCGCGCGCACGGCTCTTGCGTTAATATGCAGCAACACCTCAAACATCAAGAGCGCTGACGTATTGGTGCAAGCATCACTTCATAATGTTCGACATGGTGCGATGCATAAATATGATATTGATATGTTGAAGCGAATCCTCGGCTGTTTGGTCAAGATAACAGACTTGAAGAAGAAACCAATTACAATCTTTCGACGCGATGATGAAGGCTTTCCCTTCCAGAAAGCTAGCCTCGCTCATTACACCGTAAGGGAGTTCCTCTTCGCGAAGTCAAAGAGTGATGGCGACCCGAGACCAGCCGGAGAATTCGCTCTGTCGGATACTGACATACGCAAATTGGAAATGCAGGTCGTCTTTAACGGTTTGCAACAATGGGACGGTAAATTTCAACCCCCCAGATGTCCGACTCGTTATGAAGAGCATTGTCTTGAAATGAGTGACTCGGCTCTCAGAGGAGACCGGCGGAATCTCATTGTCAGATATCAGAGCGTGTGGGACTCAGTAGTTCCTTGTCTCATACCTGGCAGAGTGCATGTGAAATCTCTCAGAAACGAGAAATTGCGTAGGCGCTTCGCTAAATGGCGAAAGTTGTGTGCGTTTGAGGATATGTCAGCAGGAACACAGGCTAGTAATATGTCTTCCATACACACTGGCAGACGGACTCGGCGGGAGACGGGTGTTTTAGCTAGCCTCATCCTGCTTAGATGGCCTGAGTTCGCGCAGAAGTACGTACAGAACCCGGACTTCGAGAACTTAGCACCCGGAGTGAAACAAGCTATTTGGAGGGATGAATTCTTGATTGATCCGCTCATTGACGACAGCTTTCCACGCACGTTCGTTAAAGGAGAACCAATGACGCTTCTGCGACTATGCGTGTTGTGGAAACGCCTGGACTTCCTGGAGCTTTTTATAAATGCTGGGGCAAACTTCGTCCACGAACCTGATATCGTTTTCCTGGCCCTTAAAAATCCTTACAGTGAGGACGACAACGATGGATCCATCACTGGCCAGCTATTGAAAATGCTCCTCGAGAGAGGTGCAGATCCAAACCCTGCCGGATATATATATACACCGCTTCAAGACGCCGTCCACCATCTTGAAGAAAGCTGGGTCCAGAACTTGCTCATTGAGTGTCGCGATGCCAATTTAATGGGAGATCCTGGTGGGGAGCACCCATACGGAAGCAACACTGATCGACAATGGCATAAGCAGCACCCGCTCGAAATTTGCCGTACAACGAAACCGCAGTGGCAGGAAAGCGACGCAATGGAGGAGCAGATCAAGAAATCCAGGAAGCAGATAGAGTTGTTGCTTACTCAATACGGAGCGCGTCTACCGTTGAGACCTCCACCGCCTCCATCTGCAATCATCAATCTTTGCGACTGACCCTAGCTTTTTCTGGACCGGGTGGTGGTCAGAATAAGATAGGTAACGTCGTAAGGTAAGTTGGACATATGTTCCTCACCGTGTAGATAGTTCATCGATAGAGAATGGAGATGCGCTTACACCAAGGCTATGCCACACTTTCTGGACGATGTGAACACTGTGATAGAGCACAGGATAGGGGCGGGTCTATGTCTATTGACATGATCACAATATTCGGCCATTCGAGGTTGCCGAGAACGCTTACGATGTGATGAAGCTTTATTTTTATGATCGCTTTTGGCCCATCTCTTCCACGCCGATGTCGTCCCATTCCTCACTCCATTCGCCGATTTTCCCACCTAACCAGATACCCCCTGCTGTAACCACGCTTGCTAAGAGGAACCAGCCCTCGAACCATCTATCTACGAAGCCCGGTTCTAGAGCACTTTCAAGCGCGTCGCCGACGGCGCTACCTACTTCCTTAGGAAGGTTGCTTCGTAGAAGGAGGGCGGCAGAAATCACGTATATAGCGCTGATCTGCCCAATTAAAAGTGCCAAATTAGCTTGAGCCTGATAAAGGAGTCCGGGTGTCCACTTCGCAAAGAAATGGAATGTTTGAAGCGCGCTGTTTGCGCTCGCAGCGAGGATAACACCAGACAGTAGGAATGAGATCTGTCTAGCCCAGGCAATTTGATCAAGCTTCGGGTCCCAATGCTTAGCCAGGAGCCCAAGGAACCGATTGATGGGGTCCGACGAAGAAAACGAGGCAGCCGGATAGTATAGACGCCGCAAGGTTGTTAGAGTAGTTGCTACGATACGGTAAACGCAGTACACGCTGAACACATAGGTGGGTACTAGGACAAGCTTTCCAGAAAACGTGGCGGCACGGGCCGAATTAGCTTGTCTAGAGCGTAGCATAGACAGCGACGAAGACAAATTTGCTTCCATGGCTTCTAAGCCGGCAATTTCCAGACGCAACGTGCGGATTTCGGCTGCATCACCTCCACCACGGATGGAGCCGATGACCTTAGTGACAAACCCGCGCTTCTCAGCTGCCGAGTTATCTGCTGCCTTGCGTAATAGGGTCTGTAGACGATGTCGTTTAGTTATTAGCATCTCGTTTGTCGCATCAAGACCCGCCTGCTTACGGGCAATATCGGCCTCTGTTACTGGACGACGCGATGCGCGGCTGCCGAACGTATGCCACGGTGAAGAGACGGAGGCGAATCCAGACAACAAGGCCATGAGTGAGATGCCAATAACACCAATGCGTTCGAGACAGGCGCGAGCTAAACTACCAGAGAACTGGGATCCGACTCGGACTTTTTCCATCTTGGCGCTGGGCCGTACCGTTTCGCTTCCTACCGGGACAAGGTTTCCAAGCGACCAGAACGCAAATAGCCAAACGCTGAACATCACGAACTGAAGTACCCAAGCGGCCCTAGGTATGGTGCCTTTAGATGTGCGTTGAAAAGACCATCCCGAGCCAGCGACCAGAGATTGGAGTTCGAGGAACGGGATGAGCACGATGAGAAGGAATAAGAGGGTAGGAACGGTGACCCGCAGAGCTAACGCTCGGGCATAAGGATTGACCAATTCTGATATTTCACACAAGATCAACTCGCCCAAAACAACCGCTAATCCAACCGTCGTAGAGAAAGCACCTTCTGCTACTCGTCTTCGTAGGGATTTGGCGCCATGCTCAGCATGCGCTTGCTGAAGCGAGGGGGGCGCATCAGAGGGGAGGAAATGATCTTCGCCATCACGCGAATTTTGAACACGGGCGAGCTGAGGAAAAATCTTTCGTGAGACCAGAACGGAGACAACCACGAAGGTAATTATGAAAGGTGCCAAAGACAATGTCGTCGACACCGGTGAAGGTGCGGCTGTACCAGGCGCCATACAGAGGTCATCGGAGCAAGTGGAGGATCGCATTGGTAATAATCGAGGGTAGGCGGTTATGAAGGACTGTATTGCGAGGGCATTCTAGCTCGGAAGAAGGGCGTAAATTGATACTTATCAACGAGCGAGGAACGCATTCGAAGGGGGTGGCAGTACGGATCGGGAGAAGGATGAGGAAG
Organism: Hypoxylon sp. NC0597; assembly: GCA_022432515.1. NCBI lineage: Eukaryota > Fungi > Ascomycota > Sordariomycetes > Xylariales > Hypoxylaceae > Hypoxylon > Hypoxylon sp. NC0597. The sequence continues at coordinate 82,282 of JAJKLA010000054.1, forward strand.
AAGAGGATGACATGTTTAAACTTCTACGATAAAGTTGAAACAAGGACGAAGTTCATGTTGGTGATTTCCCCAGACAGATGACGACTACCGCTGACGGCAGGTCCCACCTCCCATCCAGCCATCAGTGGGACCCACTTAATATAGTAGCGGTACGTACCTGCGCAACCTTCCCGACGGATCCGTAGGGAGTGGTTTCAAACCAGCCACAGATATTAAGTACACCCCACTCTGTGGCTCGAGGTATGGCGCAGCTTCCGTCTAACCAGACAGGGGTCTTCGAAAAAAGTTCGATGTCAAATCTCATTGCGATTTAAGACTATTCTCAAGCAATCGCGGAACCTCTGCCATTGACACGGGGAGAGGTCCTGTAACTGCTTCTTCTTAGTATGGCAGCTTCGAGTAGAGGCGGCAATGCTGCTGCCGCGTTATTACGGAGTAAGTTGACCTCGACGAAGTGCGAAAAGCCTATATTGTCTGCCACTTAATACTAAAGATCTGTAGGAGGGCCATCTAGTATATGCGCCAGCTGCAGAAACGCCCAGTTCCGGCCGTATTCTGCCAGCGCTGAAGCCGCTATGATAGCCGAAGCTCACCATCTCAAGCCTACCGAATCAGACCCTCACTCGCCCTTCACGGTAGCCCGTAAATCAGAATACCGCATAAAATCCGGTGTTATTCTGACCCGAGCGCCTTTGCTCACCAGGCCCCTCACTCCATTCGAAAACGCATTCTATTTCTATCAGAAACGCTTGAACGAGCGATTAGTTCTACCTTTCCGACATACACTCTTCTTCAAGAAGGACACAGCAGCCGACTTAGATTGGCGGATCAAATTCGAAGAGCGAGGCCGGATAGCAGCGAAGGAACTAGGCAGATATTACGCCCGGGGAAGAAATGCGTGGAACGATGAACTGTTAGTAGGAAGCACATTGAGCAACGAGGAGAGGGTACGGGAGATCCTACTCAAGGACGCCGAAAATCGGGTGACCGAGGATGGCGAGGAGGCGCAGCCAGATGAAATTGTTCCTGTTGAACGGCCGATGGATAGGATTACCGAGGCAGACAAGACGAATGACGTGAGGCGGTTAGATCGGAAGCTTGACAGGACCCTCTACTTGATAGTTCAAGGTAGCGATGGGAAATGGCAATTCCCTAGCGAGGACGTGCCGACAGACGAGCACTTACATGAGGTTCGTTAAGTCCGTACTATTCTATCGTACCAAGCTTAGTCACTAACCGCATCTACAGACTGCCGCGAGAGCCTTAGAGGCTGCTGCTGGCGTCAACATGAATACCTGGCTCGTAGGTCGCGTGCCGGTTGCTCATCTCGTTACACATCCCGAGTTCAACGAGGACACGTCCCTTAAGCGGAAGGGCGAGAAGGTATTCTTCTTGAAGGGAAGAATCATGGCCGGTCAAGCAGACCTGAAGAACAACAAGTTTGGGCTCAAAGATTTCAACTGGCTTACAAGGGAAGAGTTGAAGGACAAGCTGCCGTTTGAATACTTCCGCTCAGTAAGGAACATGATGGCAGATCGGTAGAATAGGCGGAGATCATGGCATACAGCCCCTTGTAATCTACGACACCATTGTAAAGACGATGTACTATATCGTACTTATGCTTGTAAACGTGTGGCTATCTCAGCCCATTTTGGTACTTGGTGACTGAATCCCTCGTCTCTTCACAGATTCGTTCCATTATACTTACTAACGAGTAACACACCAAACCCCTATTCCTATTACTACCTACACAGCCACGGCAATCGTACAAAAAAAAAAAAAAAAAAAAAAAACTTAGGCAAAGGACACACAACCAGCTCCTGCGACGGACGACTTGTTGCCGTATGCTCTCCAAAATTCGTCCCCCCAAGGGGGGATGACATGAAGTTCCCTTACCGAGTATATCTCGGAATGTATCACGTCTTTGCCCTTTTGGGCAGATTCCTTCTGCGCGCCCTGTTCCGCCGGCGGCACCAGATCCGCGTCCCTGGTTGGGAGCGTTGCATGTCTCGATGTAGATTCGTCCGCGGCAAGTACTCGCCAATTCTGCAGAGCTCCGAGTGTCTCAGCCTCTTCTTGATCTAGGAGGCTAGTAGTGGTTACCTCGGAACATGACGCTACACTGTTGGTTTTGATTAATGATATATATAAGTATCTTATATCGCCAGACATACCTGGAGCTTTCCTGAGTCGTCTCTTCTTTCGCCTCCTGAGGATCATCATGTCTCGTCGGCGCGTAATATTTCTCCTCGACTGCGTCCATGTATTTCCCTTGGGCAAACAGAGAACGGGTCTGTTTTAAAAACAGGACCGCTGTCATACAACCTAGCCTGCTTAAGCAAGACACTCTAGAAATTGGCAAGGGTTCGGAAACTTACTATCATATCCCGCATTGTGAGGAGCGGCTAGGCCGGGTCTGGCTACATCGCGAACGACAGGAAACTTAAATTTGGCGTAACGATCGTGAAGCTCCTGTAGTGTTCGGTCTGGCTCCATCATATGCTTCCCTCTTGTGTGCATAAACTTCGTGTCCACGATTCGTGGAAAGAGCACGTTGATTCTCCTCAGAAAGTCATCGGCCAGAGGTGGTAGAGGTTCGAAGAAGGTGTTGTAGATGAAGGCTAGGTCGTGGAATAAGTTGTGACCGATTAGGATTGGTTGGTTTCTCTTCAGATTGGCCTCGCATTGTTGGAAGTCAAATGTTTCGTTGAACTTCTTTCGTGGATCAGCAACTACGGGCAGTCTGTTATTATGAGTAATCCATTCTCGGTTTATTCTTGCGGCAAATGATCCGCCTGATAATGCCTCAAATAGAATTTGAAGGCCTAAATATTAGAGCCGGAAGAGAGCATGCGGTTTATTGGGACACGAACCAGATAGTTTCTTTGCCTCGTCCATATTCAGAAGTTGTCGAGACTTGGTCTAATTCAAGATATACTATCAGTCAAGTTTCATGACAAGAATCACGTTGTGAGTTAAAAAAGAAATCACAAACCTCTACTTCTGTGACCCGAGTACTAATCGTGACAGACATGCATCCTGCCATGCCGCCTACTTGTATTCTTTTGGCTATGCATGTTGGATACTCTTCACGGATGATCTGATGAATTAAGCGAGCTTGCAGACCATTAAGCTTGTCTCCGTATGGGCTCTTTATGAATGTTCTCATCTTCTGGAAATACGTCAACTTCACAGCCATTGTTTGTGGATAGATCACGTACCGTCTTGGAAGGGGTAGCCACGAATTCCCCAATTTGTCGACTGGCATACCCGTAAAACTCTTGGGACTCATCGTCTAGTGCCAAGGGATCAATATGCTCGTGTTCGATATCCTCCGATAAACAAAACTGCACCAAGAGTTCCTGCTCCCTACGACTCAAGTAAGGGATTCCATTATCTAGGGTGTAGTTAAGGTCGAAGTTGTGCTGTCTCAAAAAGCCGTATGATATTGCGGAGATGCCAATTTTTCTATCCAAATGCCGAGCCAGAGAAGCCGAAAAGGGGCTCCTAGGAAACAACGGGGAAACAGGACAGTTAAACGTTCGAATAGTGTATTCAGCTAGCAAGTCACAAGTCAGCTAGGATCTTTGTTCCCCGGGTTATGCTTGACGCACACTTCTTCTCGTCGTAGAGGATGAAAGTGAATCCAACTTGCAGGACTTGATACCCTTCTACAGCTTCTTTGATCCTGGTATAGGAATCTTGGACCGAGTTATCATGATAAGCGCGACCACGGCTAGACGAAATGCCGCTCATTTCGATGTCGATGGCGACGAAGCGTGCTTTTTGGGCCTCGTCAAGCATGGACGGTAGGATCCAGAAGAAGTTACCCCTATTTACCTCCATGATTCCAACTGGTTGTGCTAGTTACAGCACAGAGGAATTCCTTCGTTGGTTATACGCCTAGGGAGCACGACACCAACCGAATACACCAAAAATAAGGAGGTGCTTGGATTCATTAAGGTGACGTCGGATTGTAGGGTGATCAGCATTATGCGAGAACGAAAAACTTTGCTGCTGCAAGAATAAAATGGCGACAAGAGGAATGCCGATGTTGCGTTCCGAGGGGAGAGGCGATGTATTCCAGGAAAACAATAACAGGGAGGCGGTTTGACACATGCGCTGAGTTATGGCAAACTGCCTTACCGCCAAGCTGTTCGGATGAAGACGTTGCAAAGTAAAATTCAGGGGATGTTAAAATCCTAGCAGTTCAGAAAATTGTACAATTAGGGGAAATGTCAAGCTTGTACCTATACTGTATTGTCGAATTACAGTGGTAGCTGGTAACTGATACAATGCCCCTGACAGCGCGGCGCCTGAATATTGACTACATCTACCAAATCCGTGCGGCATCGCAATTAGTACGACTCAGTGATGACAGTATTTTCTCGTTCCAGAGACACTCGGCTCATCGTCGGACTCCTCGACGTATCGATGACCATACCTATAGTTCAGCGCTATCCAAGTTGAGATTTTGTGCAGTGAACTTGAGGTCAACATTGCTGATCTCGATGATGACTTGAAGTCACCGATGTCCTCAGTCCTAATTTTGTAGTCATTATAATGTATTCTAGGTAGTTGTTAATGGATTATGCCGATGAATTAGTTCCATATATATAGTGGTGACTCAAGCTGTCTATTTCTACTAACCTTGATGATGTCGGTAATGTGAATATTGTCTGGATGGTCTGCGCATATTTGATACCTTACGAGCCAATGTAGAATTAGTCACCTACCTACCTAGGTAGTCATATCAAACTGATTGGGGCCAAATTCGAGATGGATCACCTGAAAGATTCTTAGCCTCAACTGACGAGGTACATAGGATGCGTCTTTGTTTATCCCGTAGAGTCTATTTTCGGTGGTACACTGGACACATCGATTCTCTTCCCACTTCCATTCGACACCCGACCAGTCTGGATGGTATGTCGGCACGCCAGCTTTCTAGAATGCTAGGTGAAACTATATTAGAGAACTTTGCCCATCAAAAACAATCATCATACAAACTCGACAGCCAGTCTTTACAGAACACAAGTCCAAGTCAATAACAATCGAAAACAAAAACTTTACTCTGGGAGAGTCGCAACAACAGAAAAGAAAGTTAGATAGCCTGATCATATACGTTGATACCAAACCAAAAGCGACGACGAACGAACGACTAGAATTTTGAGAAGCTTGACACTAAAAAAGGGGAAGATGTGGCCATCCAGTGGTATCGCTGCTCCACCAGTCCGTGTCTTAATGCTTCAATTTGAATCCCATGATATTTGGAATTTGAACGAAGTGGCTGTCCAAGTCCGAGCTGCATTTCAGCGCAATAGATTCGATGTTGTTGATTATCGGATTCCTATGACGAGTTCTTCTTGGTACCTGAGTAGGAGACTGGAAAGTTTCTTGAAGTTAGGAGACGCGAACACCGTACTTATAATTTACTACAACGGACATGGCGTACGTGATGGCGGTGAATTATGGCTTGGAAGGTGAGTTAGGTACTCTCATACGCGTATTCGAATCAGCATATTAACGACTTGTTAGTCATGGGAGGAGCGGAGCCGCAATGATAAGTTGGGGTACCATGAAGAATCTCATTCTCCCTGCTGAGCGCGACGTCGGTATTATTCTAGACTGCTGTAATGCCGGCGCAGCTGCAGTCCCCAGAACCACAATTCAACAAATAAATTTTCAAGGTGAGATTGCTAGGGCAGCAGTGAAGTGGTATTGATAAAGATGGGCTAACAGTATAGTATAGGACGCCCTAAAGAAATCATCGCCGCGAGTAGTTGGTCAGAATATGCGAGAGGTAGGATGAGTATAGCTTTGAGTACTGTCTTAAATAACTGGAATCCAAATATGGGAGACTCGCTTTCGATGGAGACCCTTTACGAAAGGATGGTTGTCCTTCTAGCACAGGAGAGTGGTGTCGCACAGCCAGTCCGTGCGCGATTTCACGATTCGACAATGGGAAAAGTGAGACTATTCTATCTTTGCAGGGGCTGCCGATAGACACTCGAGGGTTGTGATTTTGGGAGTGGAATTATTCTCCTATGGATATTTCAAGGTTGGACACCTAGCCGATTTGTTTCAATCTGAGGTTGATTTCACTTCGTATGAGTTAGTAGATAGTCGTTCGTCGGGCAGGCCGAGAACATATATTCTTAGCGGTTCCCATTATGTTTAAATACCTAACCATTTTCAATGATACAACGGAATCTACAAATATTTGTCAGTGTGAGAGAAAAGCGGAGGACTAAGCATAATATTGATTGTTGATCCTGCAAACTTGCATGCCGAGAACCACGTAGAAAGGCAAAAATCCAACCATAGCATCGACGAGCCACTCTGTGTTTCCAGAATAAAAGATAATATTACGAGACTGACCCATCAGTGATATATGGATACCAAGGAAGATCGTGACGTTTTATTGGTTTCCGAGCCGATAGACGGAGTCATGAGGAATGTTATAATGTCGTTGCTACATTTCTCAAGTTAACTACGATTGAAATTTTCTAATAAGACGAGCAGCCTCGTCGTCGTTTTAGACAGGTGGTGACAGATGGCGGGAAGGATATAATACACGTATTAATTATAAGTAAGTTGTAAGTTGTTTTCTCTTTGCTATGACGAGCACGATTCTAAATAAAAACGGATGGGCTAACACCTCTTTGGGCGAGGTACCTAGGCTAGTGTAGTGTAGGTACTGGAAGGCCTGTGGAGCCACCTAACGATTTTCGCACCAGTGGCCGACATACCGAGGCACAAACATCCCATAATCACCGAAAGAACGGCCTGCAATCCAACCTTCCCGCATGCCGGACAACGCGAGGTACTTCGACCTTGTGAGGTCCCACATGCCACTGTTCCTGCATGTGCCAGCTCAAGCTCCATCCAACTGCAATGTCATGTTGACATATTCACTTACCTACTAATTCAATCTCTTTGTTGCCGGTGTCTACCGTCGCCTCCTTGCTAATATTTAGCTCAATTCTTGCCTGAATTGCAAATATTCGCAAACATGTCGTTCGATGGATCCTATACCGCAACTTTGAGCCCAACGGCGTCCGATAACTTCGGATCACACATGCTATCGAATTCGATAACGTCGTTAGCATCGTCGACATCCTCTCGCCCGTTGTCTAACAACATCTCCAAGACTTACCGCCAGGCATCCCAATTGTTCCTGACGCGTCGACTACCAGAGGCATTATCCACGGTCTTACCCTTGATCACTCCATCGACCGAAACTTCCGATGTAAACGGGTTGACTGAGCCGGCACCTGTTGCCCGAGCCTCAAGATCCACAAGGATAAAAGTGTGGAGCTTGTACCTGACGATTTTAAATGCCATATTAGAGCTAGATCAAGATGAAGGAAAAGATGCCTTCGGCAGTCAGGAGTGGCGTGCTCTGTGCAAAAAGGTGCGCGATGGCGACGTATGGGAAGAGGTGGTTCAATATGGATATCACGGAGTTGAAGGAGAGGTGGATTCTGATGTCGTCATAAATCTGTAAGTTGGCCTCTGGGAGTCACAAGGCATCGGGTCTTTTGCTATCTTGTAGCTGGACTCATTGCGTAACTAACCTATACAACGACGCTATCACTTCTCTCATTGGATACTAGAAATAGGTATTAACTTGTTCTCTAGGGCCACACTCCTGCTCGCGCATGCCAAATCGCAAGCAGTAAATCAGAAGCGATTAGAGAACTATCTAGCCGCATCAAGTACCCCGAATCTTGATATATCTCAAAGGCTTGAAGCAACCAAATCCCCACGGTTGTCGTCGAGGACTAGAAGGTCGCCATCGAAGGGTGCTGCTAGTGGTGCCGATACCCCTCGAGATCTCAACGCCAGAGTTAAGATCATCGAGCTATATACTCTGCATGTCTTATTACGAAATAACCAGTGGGACTACGCTAGGGAATTCATCAGTGTCAGCGCAGTACTAGATGAAGAACGGAGAGAAGCTTTCTTGCAAGCTCTTCAAAGTCTACAAGAGGAGCAGCAGGAAGCGGAACGGAGAGAGCATGAAGAACGGCAGAGACAGGAAGAGCAACTACAAAGGGACATTGAGGAAGCAAGGAGGCTAAGGGCAGAGAACGAAGCGAGAGAACGACGACGAATTGATGAAGAAAGAGCTAGACGAGAAGGCAGCGAAGTGGATTATGGCATTGACAACAGCCAGGGTACTCCTAAATCTAGGAGTAAGGGTCGGACAGCCAGCGGATCATCTGCATTATCAAAACCAGCTAAGCCGTCTGCTGCCAAAGGGAAGAAGGCTATCGCACCCCGGGGTTTCGGTGCACGAGCTGCGATGATTCTAACGAACCTCCGCGGTGTTATTGAGCAGATGGGGGCTACATTCAAAGCAAATCCGATGTTGCTCATGAGACTGATGGTTTTCATTATTAGTATGCTTGTTATGTTTGGCAGAAAGGGTATTCGCGAGCGAGTTCAACGAATTCTTGGAACAGGTTGGAATAAGGTCAAATCAACGGCTGGAATGGGCGTCAAGGTCAGCTACATTTAATTTGCTAGGACTCATAATTTGGACATTTTATATATCGACTTCTTTGCAGATAATAACCACTCAGTGGCTGTCGACATTATTATGAAGCTTGCTTTAGGCACATAATGCACATAATGCACAAAATGCACAAAACTTTATAATAAAAACGAACTCAAGTTGGATATATGTAGTCCCGTGTCGATTCCACTCCTGTGATGACCATCATAACCTAAAACGCCGGCCATATGAATGCTGATATCGAAGTATGACTCCTGTTCCATGTAGGCATGTGGCCCTCAGACTCTTTTCCACCTGCCATGTATATTATCTTGAGCCTCCACCGCCCAGACCCGGGCAACATTAGTGCTAGTACCCCGTCCGATTCGTTTTCTTTTGGTAAAACAGCTGTAAAGCATGTTAGTATACCCGTACAGTAACGGAGAACCTTGAGGGAAGCTAGATGACTTACATCTGTTCTTGAACTGCCCAGATTTATGATCTTGGGACATCCATCTCTGTCTTTCTCTAGCCGCGTACATTCGAAGCAGTAGAACGCGTCCGAGATGCCCTCGCCGCCACAGACGACACACTTATTTTGGTAGTTGCCGAAACTGCATTCGTCGCAGATGCGCACGAGGGTTGTCGGTCGCACGTAAGAATCGCATACGGGGCATTTGCCGTCACATTTGTCACAGAGACGGCCGATGGCAATGCCGGATTGTTTGCGGCACATAACTAGATCGCTGTAGAATGGAAGGTTAGCTGCTGTGAATATACATTGATGTTACTGGGAAAAAGGGTTGGACTCACGGATGATGACGAGACATTTTAGCTGATTGTTGACCTCACAATATTTTGGATTTTTGAGGAATAATTGTTGTAGATGGAAGGAATCTAGAATAGTTCGCAATTGATTATATCGGGCAGTTGTTGATACAGTAGCCTTCTGATGATTTCTCAGCCTTGCCACTTCATTCTGGAGATTTCTTTGGCGCGAGGTTGGAGCTTCCCAGCATAATAGCTAGGAAGTGGGGCATTATATGCACAATTGCATAAAATAGCGCCGATCCACTGTGGATACCGAAGTACTTCAGGGTAGGTACTGTAGGGGCCCTTGCCGTTTTAGATCAATTTTTCTGGATGTCGCATTTCGGCGCTATGGCACCTGTTCATCCCTCACTCAACCTTTCAGCCTCGCGGCGCTCCCATTCTCTAACCTTCACAAACTACACAAGAATGGTCTAATTCTTATATCGCCCGCGGTGGCACCTGTCTCTTTTTAATTGCGCTCCTTATATGCTCCCAAATTTGTACTCTCTGGGGAGATTGACGCCATGTCGGCCAACGAAACGTGAGAGAGACAACCCTTACTTTGATTTTATTGGTCGCAATTGGTTAACTGTAAAGTAGCTCCCCCAGTGGTCGAGTCCCGGAACGCGCGACATCTACCGTCGCAGTAGACAAAGAACATGGTAATTCGCAGAAGCGCAAGGCCTCGTCGCCTTCACTCGATGACGACAAGAACAGTCAATCACCCAAGAGAAGTAGATTGGACGTCGGCTCGAAGGAAGACAGCACGGTCGGCAAAGCACCGCCTACACCAAAAGAATCAGTCACAGACCGTCGCGAGAGCGCACTACAGGAAGAAAGAAGACGTGGGAAGCGGTTATTCGGTGGTTTGCTAAGCACACTAAGTCAAACCACTTCTAGCTCGCAGCAAAAGAGACGTCAAGAAATTGAGCGACGACAGCAGGCAAAAGTTCACCAGCAGAAGGCCGAGGACGATAAGCACAGAGAAGAGAATCTATCAAAGCTGAGAACAGCTCGAAAGGTGGAACAACTCAAATTCGATGAGCGAGTTGTAAGCTAGTCCGGTTATCCTAGTAGGTACACTAGCTAACTAGATGTCTAGATGCAAACCAAGCATTCCAATATGCTAGCGACGGCACGTTTCCTAGAGACCAAGAGTACTCCTAAGATAGTGAGCGCTATCTACCTAGCTACCTAGTTGATGCACCAACTGACATCGGGGACAGTATTACTTGCCTTGGGATCTCACAGCCGAACAGGAAGATATTATCAAAGACCAGATTCGTAAGGTTGAAGATATCATCGACAAGGAGGTCCTCGACTTCAAGCGACACAAAGAACAGACGATGAAGGCATTGGGAATAACAGTTGAATCTCCCGCGCTTGAATCCAAGGATACAGTGGGTAGTAAACCTGATGATGAGCACCTTACTGACATTCCACAATCTAATCCTGCTAATCGGCCCCCCTCGCATGCCGGCAAGCTTGGCCATGAGAAAGAGTCTGATAGGGCAGACGATGTAATGATAGAGGAGGTCGAAGACACTGTGATCTATTAACTCTTGTACGTCCTATGGTCGGTTTTCTATTTTTCCTGTCATGTCTTCGGTGGCTCTGAGATGGACGAGGGTACCGGCGTTTTTTGGTGCGATAGGGGTTTATGGACTAGGGGTCCTCACTGTAAGTTTCGATTTCTCGGAATTAACTAAGGTTCAGCACTGATAGTGCATGGGTCTTATATGCACATATTTTTTGACAAGCTTCTGTCTTGAATTTGTGGTTCCTAGTAGGCTCTACGAGAGGCGCACGATTTCAGAAGCAGCTATAGAAAGACCCGCCCTCTCTGCATGGACCCCCTGACGACCGGCCGAATAACTATCCGTTATTGCCGGATCCCGTCTTTGTGTTCCTGGCCTCGGTGGTCTCTTAATACATACCTACATCCTAGGATACCTGGAAGTCACGCATAGGTTGCCTTAGTTATATAAGTATGTATAATCAAGAAGTAGAGTAAACATCCTTCAAAGTCTATTAGATAACGATTCCGGAATCGTCGACTTCATATTACTATATATCTAATCTTTGCCTTCATGGAGGTAGTTAGTCGTTTAGTTGCGTATACCGCATGCTCTACGCCGCCAAGAATAGCCCACATTTCTCCGGCACTATCCCGAGGTCACTTTGCAGATACCCACGTATACAACTCTATGATCCCACGATACAAAGAGCAGGCTAGGACTAGCTACATATTTATTATATAATTATGAACATCCTCGGCTGCCTAGAATCCCCCCCTTATATATATGCAATGATATAGTCTTTGTCCCCGCTCTTTACCTAGGCATGTAACTATAGATCGCGTTAGCTCGCCGATTGGTTGGCTAGCGATATCAAAACCGCACATCTCACAAATTTGTAGTCACAAACCAATGTAGGCCAACAGGAACCAACAGTGGACAAGGCGACCAATATTTCGTATTGAGTGTAGCCTTTCGAAGACCAAGTATCGTAGAAATAAACGAAAAAGTATACTCGAACAAAAAGCTGTCCACTGCTCGGCCCCTTTGATTCCAAGCATATTGAATCGCCTATGTCTGTCAAGATCGTCGTCCTTATAATAGCCTATCAGTAGCATTTACGAGATAATACCATAACTATATCGAATAGAAGGCTTGTTCAATGTTCCTGCTGGCGTCAAGATGTGGATAGTACAAGTGGGACGCGGACAGTACATAGGCTGTTGTTCAATAATGGTTAGCTCCCGCATCTTCGGTTTCCTGTTTTAGTAGTTTTTCAAGGATCACGTAGGTCGATTTGTTCGGCCGAATCGGCAGGTCCCCGGCCTCCCGAATTACATATAAATGTGCAAACACCCATACTCAGGCCGGATTCTCCCCACTCCCGTAATTGTCATCCCCTAGAAAGACCGAGTGCTAACTTAGCATTCAAAGACATTCCCACGTTACAGGTCAATATGTCCGTCGACGAATTGAAGCCCAACGACCCTCGTGTCGAACATAAGTTTAAGTCCTTTGGGGATATCAAATACCACTACATCGTAGGACAGCCGCAAGGCGAGCCGGTTGCTACTATCCTACTCATTCATGGCTGGTGAATATATCCATACCTTAGAGAAGCTTCTGCTTTACTCACGACAGTGTTGGTAGGCCAGATCTTGGTTTTGGGTGGCGATGCCAGGTCCCTTACCTTTTGTCCCTAGGCCTGCAGGTCATTGTCCCAGATATGCTGGGATACGGACAGACTTCCGCTCCTGAGTCTCCCGAGGAATACACTATGAAGAAGATGACCGCTCATATGGCGGCTATCGTTAAGGACCACACCGACCAGCCTATTATCCTTGGTGGTCACGACTGGGGCGGGTTTTTCGTCTGGTTAGTCTCTAGCCCGTGATATTTTTACTCATTGGGATGCCGAGTCTCGACCGCTCCCCCCCTTTACTCGACCAACATAAGCGCAAACCCCGCAGTCACAAATCCCTTACCTTCTGTTTGGACAAATATTAATGTGGTGTATGCTATGTGCTGACTTTTGCCTATCCTAGGCGCATGACTGCATACTATCCGGAATTGATCCGTGCGGTCTTCAGCATATGCGTGCCTTACATGCCTCCATCACCAGTCAAGCTCTCACTAGAGGACGTAGTGAAGAAGATGCCCAACTTCCGCTACCAGCTACAGTTCGCCAGTGGAGAAGCCGAGAAAATCCTCGACAAGTCACCAGAGCGCATTCGCGGGATGATAAACGGCTTCTTCGGCGGCAAGACACCGGAGGGCCAAGGCCCGGTCAAGGTCGAAGTCGGCATCATCGAGGAGAACCTCGAGCGGATCAGCCCGGCCACATACGTGAGCAAGGAGGTCATCGAATTCTACGTCCAGGAGCACTCGCGCCACGGCTTCCACGGCCCGTGCAACTGGTACCGCACTCGCGACCTCAATGGCGTGGACGATTTGGAGCTCTCGAAGCAGGACCCCAAGATCAAGATCCCCGCTATGCTGATCATGGGCGAGAAGGACGCCGCGCTGCCTCCTCATCTAGCGGACGGCCAGGAGAAGTTCTTCGAGGCTGGGCTGAAGAAGGAATTTGTGCCTGGTGCTGGGCACTGGCTCATGGTTGAACGCCCCGACTTGATCAATAAGTATATTGGGGAGTTCATCAAGAGCGTGCTGGGAGATGAACTTAAGGCGTCGCTATAGGTAGGGCTTCACAATAGCTCTTAGTCACAAACACCAATAGGACAACTTACTCAGTAGCGCATGTGCACTTGCTTGATATCCACGGTGGTGGCTGATTATCTGTGATACGCAATCTCACTAGATCTGTCTTGCATGATTATTGCCTGTTACTATTCATAGCGAAGAATTGACTAGTGTGGTATGAATATGGCGAAGTGGGAAATGTCCATGCTGAGTAGGACCTATGTTTGCAGGCCGAGTGAAGGTATCACGAAGACACCAAACCCGATTGAGGATAGACGGTGTAGCTAGATACGAATTTGCTGTTGTACCGTACGGCGAGGAGACGTGGAGGGTTACAACTGCGGCCCAGCGACGCCACGACATGAAGCTGCGAGCCCCTGAAATTTTTGGTTACCTAAAATACCTCCCTGGGTACCTAGGTAGGTAAGATTAATAGGAGGACCAAGACTTTTTCACCTGCACTTGTCCCCAGCCAAGCTTGCTAGTGATATGCCTACACTACTTCGTTTCCCTTTTCTTTGTTGCGGTGTATTTTCCAGCTTTATTCCAACTTACATATGATGGAACCCCTTGAAAATCCCAAGTGTGTGAAACAACTTCGGCCATGTTGTTTCGCATTAACAATTAGACTGAGGTAAGAGGCGCAAAACACGTTATGTACCTACAATTAGATTATCGAAAATTACATAGGTACTTACAGAAACATATGGTCCACTAATATAAAATGTACATACATATACGTGTGCTAGTGGATACGTACTTTACTGAGGCATTCCGTTAATTAGACCCACCTATGCACCTATGAGCAGCAGCCTCGTCAGCCACGCCTAACATTCACAAAAGCCTATCCACAATCCTTGACTAAAAAGACCCTGGTAGTGCCACCAACTCAAAGCAACTTGACTGGTGCCTTATGCTTAGCCTGTGTTACCCACACCCCCCTCGGGCGACTACTACTGGCCGCTGACAGAAGGCTGTGCAAAAGAAGAACGGTTGTACACGAACACGGGAGGTGAGACCCACTTATGCTGATGCTTGTGCTTGCTTGTATTGCTTGTACGTACTTGCTTGTGCTGCTTGTATTGTTCCTTGAATGCTACCCTTTTGCATTTCTGCGTTTCGACATACCGGTAGAATTGCCAAAGAATCCATTGCCTTGCATCGTATCCACGACGATAATTCCGACTGTCAGCATTCACCATCACAACTGCGACCCTTTCTTTTCTTTATTCATCGCCGCTTAGATTTCATCGGCCTGGTATCTTGACGTCTTTCGATTCTGTCGCCGTCTTCGAGTTTATCCATCTCGTATTTCAGACACTCCCTGCATAATACAACTGACCAGTCACGACCTGTCCTTTAGAACCAGCCTCGAAATCATTCTCATGGATATCCGTTTTTATGAATATTGAAAAATTGCGACTATCAAATGCGAGCTTTACACTAAACCAACCCGAAAACATTCGTCTTCTACCGCGTTCCGTATGCCTCGAACCTCGCTCCCTTTGTAACATTCACCCCTTCGCAACATGGCTGGCAGGGCGCCTCCTGGAGGCTCCTCCAGCTCTGGAAATGATTTATTACTCGATCTAGACGATTATGGCGGGCAGAGGCGACCTGTAAACGATGACCACTCCTTCCGTCCTTCCGTATCCTACGACGATTTTGTTGGCGGTAGTCAAACCACACATCCCGCCGTAAAAAACCCACCCCCCGGCGCCGGCGCTTCGGGTCCTCGACCGCCATATCTCGTCGATAATGACAGACAATACAGTCAATCCTCCGACCTTCACAACTACCAAAGATATGCAGACGACTTCGACGATTACCCCGAGGACGGCCAATCGTACTACCAACATGGAGGAGGATCAAATATAGGTAGCGACACGGCAGGTCGCGCCAATGCGCGGAATCGCAACAGTGTACTCGGTTTAGGAGGTGGATTTTTGGGGAGAGCTAAGAACATGCTCGGGATGGGACAGAAAGGATATTCGGAGATGGATCTACCCCTGACGGAGCCGGGTCACGGCCGAGTGGATTCGGGGCACGATCCGCAGACAAAGCAAAGTAAGAAATTCGAACTGAAGAACTTCAGGTTCGGCTTTGGGAGAGGTAAACCGGATCCGTCAACTCTCGGACCCCGAATTATTCACTTGAACAACCCGCCAGCGAATGCCGCGAACAAGTACGTTGATAATCACGTTTCTACCGCCAAATATAACATCGCCACCTTCCTACCTAAATTCTTGATCGAGCAATTCTCCAAGTACGCCAACGTCTTCTTCTTATTCACGGCCGCCCTACAACAAATCCCGAATCTGTCTCCGACGAATCCATATACGACCATAGGCCCTCTTGGTGTCGTGTTATTAATATCCGCGGGCAAGGAACTAGTTGAGGATTATAGACGGAAGCAAGCTGATAGTGCTCTCAATAACTCTAAGGCTAGAGTCTTGAGAGGATCGAGCTTTGAAGAGACGAAATGGATTAACGTGGCTGTAGGGGACATCGTGCGAGTAGAGTCGGAGGAACCCTTTCCGGCCGACGTCGTCTTGCTTGCAAGTTCCGAACCAGAAGGCTTGTGTTATATCGAAACTGCGAACCTTGATGGTGAGACCAACTTGAAGATCAAGCAGGCATTACCGGAGACATCCACCATGGTCAGTTCGGCGGAGTTGAGTAGATTAGGGGGCAAGATCCGTTCCGAACAGCCAAATAGTAGCCTGTACACGTACGAGGCTACCCTAACCATGCAAGCTGGTGGTGGAGAAAAGGAGTTAGCTCTCAACCCAGAACAGTTGTTATTACGAGGTGCTACTCTCAGGAATACCCCCTGGGTCCACGGTATAGTTATTTTTACTGGACATGAGACAAAGCTTATGCGGAATGCCACTGCAGCCCCAATCAAGCGAACCAAGGTTGAACGACAACTAAACATGCTTGTCCTTGCGTTGATCGGTATACTCCTCGTTCTCAGCGTCGTATGTACCGTAGGAGAGCTGGTTTACCGGTCAGTTCGATCAGACTCGATTTCTTACCTAATGTTAGACTCCCTTGGTGATGCTGGAAAGGTAGTGCAGGCCATATTCAAAGACCTTGTCACTTACTGGGTCTTATTTTCTTCGCTGGTTCCTATCTCGCTCTTTGTGACTATCGAGATGGTCAAGTACTGGCACGGCATTCTGATCAACGACGACCTCGACATTTACTATGACAAGACAGATACGCCGGCGAATTGCCGAACGTCTAGTTTAGTCGAAGAGCTGGGCATGGTCGGCTTCGTCTTTTCAGACAAGACGGGTACTCTGACTTGCAACATGATGGAGTTCAAGCAATGCACCATTAGCGGAATACAATATGCGGACGAAGTGCCAGAAGATCGAAGGGCGACAGTACAGGACGGCGTTGAGGTTGGAATCCACGACTTTAAGCGATTGCGTGAGAATTTGAAATCTCATGAGAGCGCCGAGGCGATGCATCATTTCTTAGCCCTTCTTTCAACCTGTCATACCGTTATTCCGGAGCGGGACGAAAGGGATGGTGGTAAGATTAAGTATCAGGCCGCGTCACCCGACGAGGGAGCGTTAGTTCAGGGCGCCATGACTCTAGGTTATAAATTCGTTGCTCGTAAGCCACGATCAGTAATGATTGAGGTTGAAGGCAAAGAATATGAATATGAGCTCCTGGCTGTCTGTGAGTTCAACTCGACAAGGAAACGAATGTCTACGATATACCGATGCCCCGATGGAAAGATCCGATTGTACTGTAAGGGTGCAGATACTGTCATCCTGGAACGCTTAAACGAAGACAACCCGCACGTTGAGCAAACTCTGCTACACCTTGAGGAGTATGCGTCTGAGGGTCTTAGGACCCTGTGCTTGGCAATGCGTGAAATCCCCGAACAGGAATTCCAGCAGTGGTATACTATCTTCGATAAGGCCCAGACGACTGTCGGTGGTAATCGAGCTGATGAGCTAGATAAAGCAGCTGAGCTTATCGAGCATGACTTCTATCTACTAGGCGCGACTGCTATCGAGGACCGTCTCCAAGATGGCGTACCTGAGACTATTCACACACTACAACAGGCGAATATTAAGGTCTGGGTCCTGACTGGAGATCGCCAGGAGACGGCCATCAACATTGGTATGAGTTCCAAGCTATTAAGTGAAGACATGATGCTCCTGATTGTCAACGAAGAGAATGCTATGGCGACCCGCGATAATATTCAAACGAAACTAGATGCTATTCGTAACAACGCGGACGGCTCAGTTGAAATGGATACCCTGGCTCTTGTCATCGATGGCAAGTCCCTTACCTACGCCCTGGAACCTGACATGGAGAGGATTTTCTACGATCTGGCTGTTATGTGCAAGGCGGTTATTTGCTGCCGTGTCTCACCATTACAGAAAGCCTTGGTAGTGAAAATGGTCAAGAAATTCTCGCCCGAGATCCTCCTCGCCATTGGCGACGGAGCGAACGATGTGTCTATGATCCAGGCTGCCCATATCGGAGTTGGTATCTCAGGTGTCGAAGGTCTTCAAGCTGCTCGATCAGCCGATATTTCAATTGCTCAGTTCCGATTCCTTCGCAAACTTACTCTCGTCCACGGCGCTTGGAGTTATCAACGTATCAGCAAAACTATTCTCTTCTCTTTCTACAAGAACATTACTCTATACATGACACAATTTTGGGTAAGTTTATCTCCTCTCTAATCGTTGCCCCTATTTTTGTTTCAAGCGCACCACTTCTGCAAAGCATACCTACAAATAGGCCTCAGACTAATATATCGGCAGTACACATTCCAAAACGTCTTCTCAGGAGCAATTATCTACGAATCTTGGACGCTCTCTTTCTATAACGTCTTCTACACTGTCTTACCTCCCCTTGTCATGGGTATCTTAGATCAATTCATTTCCGCACGACTCCTTGACCGCTACCCCCAACTCTACACTCTGGGACAGAAGAACCAATTTTTCAAGATCAGCACGTTTGCCGCATGGATTGCCAGTGCCGTCTATCACTCTATCATTCTATACATATTTTCTGAACTTATTTGGTACAGCGATCTGATGCTACACGATGGTACGATGGCAGGACATTGGGTTTGGGGTACGGCTTTGTATGCGGCCACCCTCGCTACCGTACTGGGGAAAGCTGCACTAGTAACAAGCAACTGGACGAAGTATCACATCATAGCTATCCCGGGCAGCATGGTGATCTGGTACGTGTTCATTGCCGTCTACGGAACCGTCGCTCCCATGATTGGATTCTCCAAGGAATACGACGGATTGGTGCCGAAACTGTTCGCGAATCCTGTCTTCTGGCTCCAAACAGTGACGCTGCCCATTCTATGTCTGCTCCGAGATTTCTCCTGGAAGTACGCCAAGAGGATGTACTATCCGGAAACGTACCACCACATTCAGGAGATTCAGAAGTATAACATCCAGGATTACCGTCCTAGGTAAGTTCTCTCACCCACACATCACATCTTCAAGGGAACTTGTGATAGCTAACTAGAGGCACAGGATGGAGCAGTTCCAGAAGGCGATCAGGAAGGTCAGACAGGTGCAACGGATGAGGAAACAGCGCGGCTACGCTTTCTCGCAAGCGGACGAGAGCCAGACGCGTGTGATCAACGCGTACGATACCACGAGACATAGGGGGAGGTATGGCGAGATGCCGGCATCCACGCCGGGCGCGAGGTAGCGAGGAAACTGGGGCTGGCTCGGCTCGGTTTTGTTTGCGCTTTTTTATGCTTGTATTATACAAAGGTTATATAAGGTGCTCCGGCTAGCGGACCGGATACGAATTACTACGATGGAAAAGCTGAGGTTGCGGTTGTGGTTACGGTTGTGGCTGTAGCCTTGCCGGCGTAGAAAAAAGAATAAAGAGATTAAGAATTATGACGATGGACCATAAATGAGTAAGACGTTGTGAATGTTGCTGCTTACGGTAAATTCATGTTTCTTGGACTGCGCTGGGACTTGTGGAAATAGGGTCTGGCTTTTTCTCGCTACTTAGTTGACTATGGAGTTCTCGTAGAATCTCAGCGAAACCTCTCTCTACAGAGACCTGGAAGGGGTCATTATGTCGGAGGAAACATAGAACCAAAATTTTTATGTTTTATTTTTTAGAAAAGCCAATTCCCACATGTTTCATATCAATGCCTTCTCAGCTTGGTCACCGGTATGCCATAATGTTCAGTAGTCCTCCAACTTAATAACGTGGTATGCAGGTTCCTCGTACGGATGAGCTCTACGTAGTACATCCAGTTAGTTAATGGAACAATCATCTAGAGTCCACCTACCGCACAAGCCCAAATGATTCCTACTTATTAAGTAGATAGGGGTACCTTAGGTATACAAAAAAGAAACGAACGAAGAAACATACTTCTTCAGCGCGGCAACAGCCCCCTTGACGGTGTCCTCGCCAATGCACAGGGTCTCGACCCGCACTTCCGGCGTCTCCTCCAAGGCGCCCACCGTCCCGATGTGCGGCTGCGCCGCGTCGCCCGGCCGGAACTGCCCCGTGCCCGCCGTCGACCAGCAGCACTCCGTGTAGTTCCCCGGTCCCGGGTACCGGCCTGCGCCTGCGGCGAAGATGGCGGCTTTGCACTGTGGGCAGGGGTTAGTGATTTAGGTACATTGGATAGGGGATCTATCTGGCTGTATGCATGGTGCTTGTTGACGTCTGGGTAGATAGGTACCTAAGGTACGGATTCAGATGGGCAGGTAATGGGATCTAGACTAATGGTGGCTTCGGGCATGTCTCGGGAGCGGGAAGAAGCAGGTGGGTGGAGAAACACCGAGTTCCCGAGTTAGGGCCAGAAGGGGGGGACTATAGGGGAAAGGAATTAAGGTGAAAATTACGTACGGCTTGGACTGCTGATGGAGGCGCGTAGAAGATCAGGGTGAAGGACTTTACTGCTGCGGATGCCATGGTTGGTGCTGGACAGCGTCTACGTTGATGCGGCTCGGTACGTGGGAGTGCGAGAGTGATAGACTCGGAATTTGAGACAATTGATTCCTTTCGGGTTAAGTTTCAGATTGAGTGGCTACCGTCTGCCCTACTAGCGTCCGAATCTGAATCATGGATAGATTGACGGACCCGGTAATCAATGAGATGATAAGAATGAGATAGCGATGGTAAAGGAGGCTGAGGCGGGGATATAAAGCTTGTCATGCAATTATCTAAGACCCCGCGATGCGGTGATGTACGCGATAGATGATTCGGCGTTTAATCATACAACTCTTATAATCTCTTCGTCTATTAAAGAAAAAACACTGTAGCTTTTGTATACGAAATCTGGCCTTTGATACTCCTGCTCATTGACCATCTTAGAAATAGAGGGGAGCAAGGTATAGAAATCAGCCAGGATATATCTACGTTTGATATCGTTCTTTAGTATAAAAGATCTTCACACGTTGGTAATCTGCAAGCTTGTCTAAAGCTCGACAAGAGATAGGAAACGGAAACGTGCTCGATAATCAGTTAGTATTCTCGTCAGTATTATATACATAGTAAGGAGACTGTCGGAAGTAGATGAATGACTCGTGTTGAGGATGGGGTTCGACTTCAGGACATTCGCCGGAAGTCACACAATAGGGGTAGGTATACTGGTGTTGTAGAGAATGTAGAATGTTGACCACAAGCCATAAGCTCATAGATATCACATGTGGATCTTGTTGACCGAGCCGAACATTTGGTGTGCATATGCATGGTCATCAATATGTTCACCGTCTTGTGAATACGCAAGAGTTGAGGTTGCACCAATTCAAATCTTGAAAGCTTGCCAGAGATATATTTCTTTTACCACGGCATTTGAAGGTGCTACCCATAGAAATCACCTATTATTTCTCGGAATAAACCGTAGAGGAATAAACAGTACTATCAGGATTCTGTGATTATTGAATCAAGCCGTTCATTGAAAGGATCCAGCAGGACGAAGGGAGATATTCCTATTCAGATAATTGAATCCATTTATCCGAGGTACCTCCTTATATTCGATCCGGAACATTCCCGGTGCCTGTTGCTGATTGAGAGGAGCACATGGAGTGCTTATGTCCCGTCGGCCTCAACAATTCAGGGCTGGAGAAAAGTCGTGATATTTATAAAACAAGATACGAAAATGCCGCGCCATTTTATCAGTTGACGATAAGAGTATCCATCCTAATAATGTTAAAATTTCAAAGTTGCAACGGGGTTGCCCTACGAGTTTAAAATACCTCAATTTTGCTTTTCATTAAAAATAAGGCTGGATCCACTAATGAATTTAAGGTTAAGTCATTCCACATTTGGACTAGGGTCCTTTGGATAAAAAAGGAAAACCGAGCTCCTGGGTCGAATCGTCATTGCTACTGTACTAGGCACAGTACGTACTGCAGCAGCAGAAGACCCTTGTCACGGACTTCACTGGCGATGTCTTGGCCCTAGCGCCCAAGCTCCTTTCCCAGAAAAGCAACAAAGCAGAAGGGGAACTTGGACTGGTCCACCTAAAAATTCCTCACGCTCCATATCATTTTCTTTCTAGTGCCAATTGGGCGTGAGTCTTTGCTGACCATTTTCGCGCAGCACTTTTTTTTTTATTGGCACTATAGATAAGCTACGCCCAACGAACCTTTTTTTTCCTTTCCCATTATTTCTTACCTACCACCAAGTATCCGTACGTCCTTCTCCCGTCGCCAACTCGGTATCTTTACCGTTGGTCACGATCCGATGGCGTTGTCGTCGAGGGCCTTAAGTCGGCTTGCTGGCCCGGCTGGACGGTTGTCTGTGCATGCGAATGCGCCGGCCGTCAAATTTACTACGACGTCATGCCCTTCCGCTATTGTCGCACGATCGCGAATAAGAGCGACAACCCTTCCCCGTCAATTCACGAGATCCTACGCCGACGCACCTCCCACAAAGAAGCCGCGCAGAATCCGTAATACCATCAAGTGGACATGGCGCTTTACCTACCTGTCCCTCCTCGCTGGCGTTGGTTATGTCATCTATGATGGCTACCAGGACCGTCATCCGGAAGAGCAATTTGTACCCGACCCCGAGAAGAAGACCTTGGTGATCCTTGGTAAGTCGTCAATGCTAATTGCTATTTCACTTCTATGTTTCTAACCAATCCTCTCTTCAAGGTACTGGTTGGGGTTCGGTCGCTCTACTCAAGAAGCTAGACACTGCCAACTACAATGTCATTGTTATCTCTCCAAGAAACTACTTCCTCTTCACGCCTCTGCTGCCGTCTTGTACCACCGGAAACATCGAGCACCGCTCAATAATGGAGCCCGTTCGCCAGATTCTCCGCCACAAGAAGGCTGCCGTCAAGTTCTACGAAGCCGAGGCTACACACATCGACGTAGAGAAGAAGGTTGTCAAGATTACGGACAACAGCGACATCAAGGGAAAGGTCCACGAAACCGAAGTTCCGTACGACATGCTCGTTATTGGCGTAGGTGCCGAGAACGCTACTTTCGGTATTCCCGGCGTCCGTGAGCACAGCTGCTTCCTGAAGGAGATCCGAGACGCCCAGGCTATCCGTACCAAGATCATGGATTGTGTTGAGACTGCTGCTTTCAAGGACCAGGCGCCGGAGGAGGTCGACCGTCTTCTCCACATGGTTGTCGTTGGTGGTGGTCCCACTGGTGTCGAGTTCGCCGGAGAGCTGCGCGACTTCTTCGACGAGGATATCCAGAAGCTTATCCCAGACATCGCCCCGCGGTTCAAGGTGACTCTCATCGAAGCTCTGCCCAATGTGCTTCCCATGTTCAGCAAGCAGCTTATCGAGTACACTGAGAGCACTTTCAAGGAGGAGCACATTAACATCATGACCAAGACTATGGTTAAGAAGGTCACCGATAAGACGGTTGAAGCCGAAGTCACTGGTCCGGATGGCAAGAAGTCTACGGTTACAATTCCCTACGGCCTCCTTGTTTGGGCTACCGGTAACACGATCCGCCCTCTGGTTAAAGATCTCATGGCACAAATCCCTGCTCAGAAGGACTCGAGGCGTGGTCTTGCTGTTAACGAGTACCTCGTTGTCCAAGGCGCAAGGGACATCTGGGCTGTTGGAGACTGCGCTGTCGCCGGGTATGCACCAACCGCTCAGGTCGCTTCCCAAGAGGGTGCTTTCCTCGCTCGGCTGTTCAACAACATGGCCAAGACCGAGGCTCTGGAGCAGAGAATCCGTGAGCTCAGCTCCACCTTAAATCTCCAGCCTGGCGACACGGCAGCCAAGACGCAGGAGATCGAAGACCTCGAGAAGCAGCTGCGTCGTATTAAGGATGTTAAGCCCTTCCACTACTCGCACCAGGGCAGCTTGGCTTATATCGGCAGCGAGAAGGCTGTTGCCGATGTCGCGTGGTTGAACGGCAACGTTGCTAGCGGTGGCAAGCTCACCTATCTCTTCTGGCGGAGCGCTTACTTGAGCATGTGCTTTAGCAGTATGTCCAACCCCGTATTAACATTAAAGAGAAGTTTTCATTGCTAACTATTATCTAGCTCGTAACCGTGTTCTCGTCGCTCTTGATTGGGTCAAGGCCAAGGTCTACGGACGGGATGTTTCCCGAGAGTAGACACCTACGCTTGATATCACCTAATCTTATTGGACGACTGTAGCTCGTCTTGGGGTTCCCCCCTAACGAAGATCGGAGATACTTGAGTTTTTCTCTACATGAACCCGATCGTATCGTGTATTTCGCCTTCAGAGTTATAGAGAGAAGTGCTAGGTAGACCCCCAATACTACAAGAACGTGGATAAGGACAGAACAGGATTCTGAAAAGGGACACATGAATGGCACACGGTACACACATATACACATACACACCTACCTACACAAACACAAAACTCACACCAACGTATAGAGGGCGAGCTTTATTTTTTTCCCGCCTTGAAAAAAATCCTAGGTTAGTAGATTAGGATACGATAGATCGCGGGATGCGAAGCTGGGCGGGACGCGCTTCCGTTTGTATTATGAATAATAATTCATTACTGCAAAAAATATTCCGCTTGTCACAAATAAGTGATTGACTGCCCAGACTATGCGGGATCCATGTTGGACTCTATATATAAAGCCAATACCGCCGTTGAACACGGGATGCTGCAGTTGGTGTATCTGGATATTCGTGTTGCTTTGGGCGACGTCGAGATCCCGGAAGATACATGGACTGCAGCAGTATGACTAGGAGGCTGTAGCCTAGCATCATAATAGTTTGGAATCTATCAAAATTCAGGGGTGGGCGTGACGATCTCTTAGTTTAACAATACGTCTACCGTGTGGTGAGTATGCCCTATTTTCTCTGTTCAGAAGCTGGCTGTCCCGAGAGCTGGCAATGAGGACGTTGAATAACAAATCTATATTGTATCACCCATTCTCACACTCTATATATAATGGAATTTACTGTGGGACAACTATAAGATGTATTCATGGGTAATATGATTGGTATTTGAGTTTATTACACGTATTTACAATAGACGGTTTATGTCTGGAAAGTGAACATATATTAGTATATTAAGGCCCTATGAGCTGTGCATGCGTCTAGTAGATTTCTCGAAGACGAAAACACAAGCCGTGCTAGCCAAATGCTTAGTTTGTCTTGGTACGCAGAACTCCGTCATCTCCAAACATGTGCTTAGTCTTGCCTCTCTACGCCACCCTCGGCTATGTTTACACTGTATAGAGCAGATACTTCGCAGGCATGGGAAATAGATGAGTATCATTTCCATGTGAAATCAGAGAGACCGAGGAGCATTGTTGTCTCCTCTGCCCGTATGGTATTCCCTCGACGTCGATAGTCATGTGTCACTATAAGAATGATGCATCCATAGCCTTCTGTAATGAGTAAAGCTCATCCCTAAGTGCACAGTAGCTGGCCAAGGCGATTGACTTAGATGCGTTGCATAGGTCCAGGATAGATGTCGGTTCGATATATATAAGAACTTGATGTAAAAACCCCCATCTTTAGTGGCGGTAGTCAAACTGTAGCAGAGCATTGGTCTCATGACCCAAGGAGCAAGACAGCTACTTCCCATTCGCCTGGAGCTCTGCATTAGGTTCTCTGACCATTGCATAAAGATTGATGGCTGTGCCGTCATCATTGCACTCTAGCTCCTTTGCGAACTTGAAGCCGAAGCGACCGTAAATCTGCATATTAGGCACGTCCCGGCTAGACTCGAGGTAGCATTTCATGCCCTCGGCATCAGCCTGCTTAGTAACGGCCTCCATCATCAGCCGACCTATTCCCTTGCCTTGGGCTTTAGGCAGCACGACCATAATGTTGAGAAAATAGTAGCCTCGCGGATCAGTCCAGACGGCCGACTGGGCCTTGGCTTGGGCCTCCTTCCAAATGTAATAACGCTAGATGTTTGTATTTAAGTCAGCGGCCTTTTGGAGTTCGTGTATGTGATGAGGTCGAAATAGTCGTCGGCCAGAACATTGAAGTTTGGTTCTGATCGCTCAGCTGACACAGGCGCTGAAACGAGCCATCGCATGCGAAGGCGAGGCCGGGCCTCATCAAGACAGAACCTCCTGTCCCCACTGGTGAACTATTGTCACCCTACCTTATTATACTATATATGATTTGGAATAACCCGTGATATGCAGCCAAGTCGGCAGATCAAAGGCTTATCTTTGAACGGTGACTTTAGCCGCGCTTAGGATCGGTCAAACTCACCTTAACATTGAGGCCCCCACGGCCATAGTAGAGATTCATTCCAACTTGATTCAGCCATAATCGCCAGCCTTCAATCCAGTCATGCCAGGTAGGCGGCTGGTCTGCAGGCTGCGGCTTTAACCAGCAAGCGACACCGAGGACCTCGTTGCTGCCCTCTTCCTTTGCGACATGGAAAATGCCATTACGCATGCCCCATCGACACCGAATGCCAAGAGACGCCGCGTTGCGTTGTGGATTGAACTGACCAGCAATATCAGTATGTTTACAATTCAGAAGCCAATCATCTTTGCAATTCGACCTCTGCTCATGAAGAGGCGAAACAATAAACTGGCAATAAATCGTAAAAGCCGCGTTTGCGTGATAACCGCGTGGTACGGTGTTTACACGCAACACATGAAAAGGAAAATGACCTGTTGCGTGGCCGTCTCCACGCTTTTGAAACAAATTCTTGGCGTTGATGGGGGCAAGCCAGTTTTTGACTTTCAAATCTGCGATGGGATACAACAGGAGATAATATTCGGGGAAATTTCCTACATGAGAAGAGGCAGGCATACCGTAGATTTGTCAAAGACCCAATTGTTATACGGATCATCGGCAAAAGCTTGTCTTCAGCGGGAGGAGGGTTGGTTAGCATGAATGGTAAGGGAATGGTAAGGAGCTGAAGAGAACTTCATCAGCCGCAGCGCCCCCTTTCTCCCTCAGGTCGCCTACAATACGACCCAATCGTTACGTCGTCTCGGTTTGTTACTTGCCGGCATGCAGGAGGAATGAGGTAACACTTACTGAATTGCAGATACGGCACCTGGAATGTCTGCTTCAGTAAGAAGAGAGACTTGGACTGGCATGATGATAGTAATCCGATTCGGTAGAATATGCCGGTTTATATGATAAAGGTAACGTTAGGTGGTACAATGGTGTGCTCGGTATTAATTGGTCCAGGATTACGGGTTTGTTAAACCATCCTTACCATCCGGCTGTCTTAATACTTATAAATCTTAAAAGAAGGGATCTGTACAAACAATCTTGGGTTAAAGGTAGTATACATATATCTAACAATATTGAGGTTAGCTGAGAGCATGATAAGCCAAAGTATTAGATAAGAGAATGCTTGATGTGACTGTGTGACGACTGTGACGAAGGCCTCCGGAAGGACTTTCCAGCTGTGGGAACCGTATGTACATACTAGTTTTAGTCTCATACGGAAGAACTTCGGGAGAGATCGTAGGGCAGTCGATGCCGATCACGTCGATAGGTAACGAGATTCCATCATCACTTTCGAGACGATACATATTTGAAAGTTGGCGATATCATACAGTCTGTAGTCACTTTGTCGCGTCTATTAGACTTCAATTCTACACTGCATTTAACCGTGGGAGCTTGTTGTTGACTGGAACGTGGATGTTGACCTCTATGCAGTGGCTTTCCGGTTCGCTTTGTTGATGGTGATCAGTTAAGTCCAAATGACGACTACTCGGCAAGATCTCCCAGCCTTGGACCTCATGCCTTCTACTTCTCGAACCCTGACCCTGCCTACCGGGAAGTGTCTCCGGGAAAGTTCAGGAAAGAGCATTCAGCCCCTGTTTGTGTCTTTAGATGGGGCTTTACTCTCGTTTCTATGCTTGCCAAGTCCATCCTTCTCTCAAGCCAAAACCACGTCGACTTTTGAATTACAAGGAGGTAGAATTAAATGAACGACGAGCTGCTTTAGCCTGTATAAGCTTTTCCATCACTGAGGTCAACTGGGGCGCAGTCGAGATTCCAAGACATGATCAGCAAATTCGAAAGCTTGACGGAGTTGCAATCCAGATCCTCTTCGCGAAGGGAAAGCTTGCGAAAGCTTGCGATGGCTTGGCTGGATTGGCGCCGAGGCTTTGCCGTAGAGGTACCCATGTCCTACCACCGCCTCAGTGAAAGCGAATTAGCTGTGGGTCCTCGTCCCGTCTCGAAACGGCGGTCGCCTACTCTCGCCCTCATCACGAAGTAGGCTGGAGCCGCTAGATGTGAGTGAGCTGATTCTAATTACCTTGTTCTCCCCCGGCTTCTCAGTCGAGGAACCATCCTCTGCTGTAAGTGTATAAGGCACTGTTGCCATAAGAGTATACTCAGATTTAATTTGTGTTGCAACTATCCTTGAACTCCGGTCTTTCAGCTGCCGTAGGATTCTCGGAACACTCCAGTCTCATAGTACCGAGTACAGCCCGCTCCACGACCAAAATGCGAGTGGTGCAAGACACGCATCTGTGGTGTATCAAGTTCGGCGCCGTTGTAAGACCCTGGTTGAAACCCAGCGCACCCCGCAAACGGCCCCTGTCTGAGACAGGATACCCCGGTCATCTTGTTACAATTTCAACTTCATGTCCATGCAGGACCATCAACAACCGACAATGACCTGAGTAGCTCACAATTGGCACTCTGTTCCCTAACGTCGTCGACGAAACCGCCTGGGGTTTCGCTGTCCTACTCCCTCTATGTGTTATTCGGCGGCGACAAGTTGGAAATAGTCCTTCACTTGGCCGTACTTGTCCCCTTACATGTTCCTGTTGAGCCTCAAAACAAGAGGTATTTCTTCGGCTCTTGTTGGCCGTCAAAGTTGCCATATCTGGCCATAAGTTTACAAATCATCATGAACGAATGAAAGCGTGCGAACGTTAGTCGGCTAAGACACCAGTACTCCTACTTCATTCAAAACAGCTTCATCTCAGAACTCGAATAATCAAGACATGGTCACTCTAGCCTCCGGGTTTCAATTAATGTTGTTTGAGTAGATGCTATCATGATGAAAAAAGCACGGGCTTATATTCCGTGCTGGTAGAACCCAGTGGTAACGACGGCAAACTGCAATACCCTAGTTCATGAAGGTCCAGTCGGAATTACGAGCCTATGTGATAATGAGTCCCACATTGAAAACCCAGATGACCAGGGGTGCGATCGTCCAGGGTTGTTGAAGGGGCTCCCATTACATCCTTGAGACGTGTTGCACTAGCTCAGCTTGAGTCTCCCGAGCCCCAAGTAGGGACCTTCTCCTTAGATCTGATACGCCTTTCTGTATTTGCGCTTTCTTCCCTCATTACTTCGTACCACCGACATTCTTGGCTCTTTTACTTTCTTTCCTTCTTTTCCTTCTTCTTTTTCCTTCAAGGCGGGCCTTCCTGTATTCCGTTTGTTAGATCCCCAGGCTTGGGTTCTTGGTATTCAATTCTTTCCGTTCTGTCGCTCCCGGTCTACCCAGCCAAATACGTCTCTGGGTGATTTTTAATAGTAATTTTCATTCGTTTGTGCTGCCCGCCTGCCGGTCATGCTATGAAGGAATCAAGACAGGTGCTTGGATGCAGAGCATTTTGGTGCACAACAATAGCCTACAAATAATAACATGCCGCCATATAACAGTAGACGACAGCCCCAGGACACCCGACCATGGAAAAAGTCGCGCAAAATGGATCGACGGTCGACGCTTCAGCCACGCGGTAGTCTGGGACATAGATATGTCGAGAGCGATTCTTTGGGTGGCGGAGGCTTGAGGGTACGGCGGGTCATTACTAGAGATGGAGATGGAGGCATTGGCCGTCCTGGTAGACACGGTGATGATGACGGAGAGCACGATAATGGCCGGGATTTCCGTGAGTTCGATGCTGGTCCAGGCGACGGAGGGAAATTCAAAGACCCTGGTATTCCCGGTGATGGGCCTGGAGTCTTTAGTGACGACGATAGCGGCAGTGATGACGATGGCTTTGATAGTGATGGAATCGACAGCGACGATGAGGGGGATCATATCACGCAAGTAATTCAGCCATCTACAACTTTACCGAGTCCTCCGGGGTCTATCGATACTTTGACCCCCCTTATTCCGGGCCAAACTACCGCACAGCCGAAGATTACGACTACCTCCCTCCCGGTTGGACCCACTCCTACGTCACTTGTTCTGGTACGCATAAACACCATTCACACAAGAAACCAAGATGGATTAACTAATTGATAAATAGGCTCCCGCAGTTTCCCAAACATTCCTCAACCCAGGGGTATACCAACCCACCACTGATAGGAAAGAGGAGGGTGATGTGAACACTATGCAACCATCATCTCTTACCATGTACACCGAGCCAACACCAGTTTTAACTCCTACGCCGGCGGCAGCAACGACTTCATCGATTCAAAGGCCGGAATTTGACATGGGCGACAATAGTGATGATAGTGATGGGGGCAAGCATAAATGGCACGGGAATAAAGACCCTCCTCGGGGAGGATTAGATCCTACGGCAGAACACCTTCTTATCGCTGCAGGCGCAATAGGTAAGTAGAACCCCTTTCCCCAATGATATCATGGGCTAATATATATAAGGCGCTTTCATACTGTTCTGCTTCATTGGTTGGATTGTTTATCGAGTCATGAAGAGAACCAAAGGTCAGGGCGTTGGTGTCAGCGGCATGGGCTTCATTGACAGGTTTAACCGGAAACGAAGGGGCCCTTCAGAGGGTACCTGGGATGGCCGTACGGTGTACATGTCTAACGAGCCACCTCCCCTCTACGAAAAGGGTGAATATGGCACCATGCAATCAGGCACTTTCTATGGTCCTACCAAGGCGTATCCACCAGGCCCCGGGAGTATCGCCCGTTCAGTCACGTCGAACTCGGAGACAGGGACACTCAGAAACCTACCAAACAACAACCCAGCACTCGCCAGCATCATAGACCAGTACTCACCAGGAAATGAAGGCGGAACCTTGAGATCCCAAGTACCTCAACCATATTATAATGAATCGGACCTTCCTCGCCAGCTACCAGATGGCTATAACCCGCCACAACGGGTTGCCACCAGAGCTAGCGCTCTATCGTCGATATCCTCCGGGTTTGGGGACGGCGACATTATTGTACCACCACCTTTAGCGGCAACCAACTCTATGCCTACCAAAACTCCAGACGACGTAGCTACTAACGGAGTTGATAACCGGGCTACTCGAGAATCATGGATGGACCGTGAAGACGGTAGAAGGGAGACGGTCTATACGACGACGAGTGAGGACCGTCCTGCTCGATTCCGTTCCATAACCAGCTGGGTCAACCAGCAGGCAGGTCGGACGAAGAGGGCGGGTTCGAGGGCACGTGAACGTGGAGAAATACCAGTCATGCCAGCGATCCCAGGCGAAATAAGCACAATACGGCAGACGGCCTACCGGTGATGGATCATGCAATTTAATACTAAGTAGTCCAACGCGATACTTATTCAATTTTAACAACTACCCTCATGCCAAGGGACTTTTCTTCAAAATTTCGATTCAGAACGCTCATAGGAATATGAGACCGTAAGGCTATGACGAGATCGCCATAATTTCATCATTTGAACCGAAACACAAGGCTTCGTGTCCATCTATGTTAGCTGATGTTGTGTATATATGACATAAATTGGCAGTCTCTTCATTAGCTGGATGGAAGATGTATTCCATCCCGCCTGATACCTTGTTCGGGAGGGGTTCCTATCTCATCTGGCGTTGAGGTTAAATTTCTGAGCGTTTGTACCATGCATTCTGTATGTTAGGAGGGCCGGGAATAGAGTCGATGCAGGAGGAAATAAAATTAATAGAATAGCGGATGATGACGACCATGTATCATATAGATTTGATTCAATTCAATCTAAGGTCCATACCGAATCTTTTTAAGCCTTTCACTGAAAGAGTAACTAGGAAAGTGACCGAGATATACCGCATATCACTAACATGGTTGGAAAAATATCGATACTTGGATGTTCCCTCTTACCTCAGAAAGTCGGGACCGCGTAGACCAACCCCCGGTTTTCGATTTTCCTCTTACGCGAAGCAAACTCGTAGCATGAGACTATAGTTTAAATACCGCATGGTGAGGCTTTTAGAAAAGCTGAAGTGATCTGCTGTTGTGCCTGTGGGTACGATGGACAGTCATGTGCATGTGGAGTGGCTTCGCCGTCGGTGTTCTTGTGCTTCACAAACCACGCTTACTCATCAGCGTGGATGGCAGGTTTGAGATAGAGGTAAGTAATAAGGTAAGAACGAGATTATCGATCTGAAGCTTCCTACGTATATATATATGTCGTAAAATAACAACGCAAGAACAAATCAAAATGGACGCGTGTCGATTATGTTAAAGCTGAGTTGGTATGGCTGCGAGAAAAGTGACTAATCAGCACAGCTAGCGATGCTTTCCGAGCTGAGACACACAGCCTCAAGCCTCGTGGCTCGGCGCTCCTTCAGTTCCGCTACCCGCTATTAACAGCGGGGAGGTGCCCTGTAGATTAAACACTAATAGTAACGGGTTCCACTGGGGGGTAACGACCCGACCAGCCGAAGTAGAGTCGCAAACAAAAGGGAGCACATGACGACAATGGGACATAGTGTCGCAAACTGACTTTCTTCGCGATAATCGCTTAGCTTAGTTCCGTCGCCTGCAGAACAAGTAGATAGTTCTTCCATCTTCTGTATATATATAAACCTATATACCTACTTATGTATGCCTAATAATAGACACTCTTCTCTCTTTGTGTCTGTCTTTCGCAATCGCAATCGTTTACTTGGAAATACATCGTCATCTTGGCCCCTTTTTTTGAGTCTACGAGTTTAAACCTTGGCGTACCTCCATTCTTTTTGGTAGCTCAGCCTCGATCATCATCGCCATTGCCCTGGTACAGACCCGCGCCTAGCTTTTGCTTTCGTCACCCCCTACCTTCTCTATGTACCTTATCCACCTGCGAACCTACATACTTCAGGTCACCTGTTCCCTTTAAGAAACACTTATTTAGGTAGATACTGGACCAGCTTCCTTCTTTTTTTCTCGTTCGGACACATTGTATTACGTCCATCTTGAACGACTCGGCCTTGTGTAAACCGTACTCAGCTCCAATTTCAAGTCTACGTACAAATGAACAGATAAACCATTTCTATGCGCAACATTCTCGAAAATGCTGGACGAGAATCTACCAACTTTCTTCTTCAGGCGCTCGTCTGATAATGCGCTCTTGAGACTTCTCTACTTCACCCAAAATGGCTCTGAGCCCGCACCTGAATACTCCCTCCAGAAGATAGACCCGGACTTACCCCAGTCCAGAAATAAGTATGCCGTGGCCTTAGGGGATGCAGGCTTCCAGGACGTCATCTTTGCTGAGGTCTGTATCGAGCCCGAATTTCAACAGCCTACTCTTTCCGCCGCCGAAATTAGACAGGCAAATGGTGCCCCGCCGCTTCCCGTGCCCCTAATACCTGATGGTTTCACAATACAACTCTACAACCCAGAACAGCAGGTGACCGTGAAGGGCGAGAAGAGTACTTGGACCGGGAAGGAGTCGTGGGAGTTCGAAATACCCCAGCATAGCTTTCCCTTACCATCCGCATCTAGAATCGATCGCGAACAGACAAACACGGTCGCGAGTAACCTCTCACCCAAGATTTTGTTCAAGTGGAAGCGGGACAGCAAGTTCTCCAAAGATATGACATGCTATATGATAGGCACGTCAGTAGGTGGCAGGAAGAGCAAGGATCCGGACATCACTATAGCGATGTACAAGCACGGCCGAGAACCCTACGTTACCATCTACGAGCCGAACGTACGGAGGCTGGACATAGAGGACCGCAAGGGTCTTGAAGTAGTGCTGTTGCTCGGCGCCGAGGTTATTCGCGAAATATACCTCTCCCCCACCCGAGACTCCTTCAATATCGCCGGTGTGCCCAACAAGCGCAAGAACTCACGTCCAACCCCAACCTCGTCCGCGTCCCCGACGCATACGCATTTCATGACTAGCGCACTGGGAAACGCGCCCCCACCAAAAACCACCTCCCCTATTACCCAGCAACCTACCCCGCCCATCGACGCCGAGACCAAGCGCCTCCAGGCTCTAGTCGAACAAGAGGAGCGCGAGCGCGAGAAGCGGGACCGCGCAGAGCAGAAGCGCATCAAGAAGATGCTAGAAGAAGAGGAGAAGGAGCGCAAGCGCCGAGACGCGGAAGTCGCCAAGGAAACGGAGAGGCTGAGAAAGCAGTTCGGCATGGCGGGGCAGGACTTCGGCCCTAAACCTAACTTGCCGCCCAGACCAACTATGGGAGCGGGGCCCGGCTCCCAGTTGCAGCTGCCGGTTCCGCCTCCGAGACCGCTGAGTGCGGAGCCGAGACCCCATCATAGCGGCGGCGGGTTCGGCGGCTGGTTTCATGGGTTGGGGACGAGTCCCGGTGCGCCTATGGGGCAGGGCTATGGGTACGGCTATGGCAATGGGAATTCACAACCTGGTCCTAGTTCAGGACGGAGGAGAGTTGGGAGCGCGGATAGCGGGAAGATGCTAAAAAAGAAGAGTACCTTCTTTTGAGGGCATGTGAAAGGGGTGAGATTGAAATGACCTTACAGAGTGTATAAATCTTGGTGGCATTTGAGGCTGGCGTACGGTGTGAAATATTGGTGGTTGGTTCCATCTGCAGCTGGAAAGGAGAAGGGAGGGAAAGGTAAATGCAAATCACTGAGGCTAGAAGGTAGATGTGCTTTTGATGATACCCATGAATGAAACGTTTACATTTATATTTTTTACCTTCTCATACAAGATGGTGTTCTCAGTTGGTTAATATATAGCCAAGATATTATTCTTTTTTTTATCAGACTGTCTATCGCTGTGTATAAATTTGTGAATCTATTCCTGGGTGGGCCGTGAATCTGTCTATGCCTTTCGCACAGGCAGTCATGATATCTCCCCTTCTTCTCGCAGAGAGTGAAGATATTCACATCATTATATTCGTCGTGCTTCTACTGTGATAATACCATCTCCTATTTCCATTTTGCTTTCAATGCCTACGCTATCCCAGTACTCTTTTAAATGCCGGTATCTCATATATTAGGTAGACTAATTTGTTTGCTCAAGTCATCTAAGTTTCTTGTCGTATTTTGCCTGTACATAACAAACACCCTCATCCTACCCCTATATGCCGGCGGTATATCCTAGCTAGTACAACGCCTTAGAATTTCGAAGACTCCGCCGCTTGTATAGATTAGTCAACTAGACGACTATAGCTTTCTCATCAACATATTTTTCTGAGACAGTACGCCGGAGACTATACACCCTCGACACGGACAACCCGGCTTGTCGAACTCCGACTCGTTGAACATGCGGCGTATATAGTAACTTGTTCGTCTATAACATTGACGGCGTCGAACTGTTTCCGGATTCTTAGTCTGCCCTAAGTCCACACCAAGTCCCATAACAGAAAATTTTATTCATCAGCTACCGGTCCCCTGTTTCCTCACACTAACCACAACCGTGATTTGCGATTCCTCTAAAGCAGGTCAGGACCCTCTTGCGAGTAAACATAACAGGTACGCATACCTTCCTTCTTGTGATTCCCACTCAGCACCTTTACCTTTTTCTTATTTGGCGAGTGCACATCTGGCAGTTCCCTCAACAAGAACATCGCAGGGTAGCACTGGACATTGTGACTTTTCTCCTCCACCAACACATTTCATCGACAGGTCACTTCATTCAACTGTCCCCAGAAAGTTCTGAACCTCGAGATTCTGCAATCCTACATCTATTTCTTCCGAGATTCAGATTTCATCAGGGTCATTGATCAAATCGTTTGATTCGTCTGCAATACTTTATCTAATGAGCCTCTACAGGTCATAACTTCACCGAGTCTTCCATTCTTTTTACTTCTTCGACGGCAGCACAAAAGCCTTGAACTGTCAATTGGCTTTCAGAAACCCTCGAAACTCTAGGTAAGCTAATACCTAAAAGCATACCCATACGTACTCGTTTAATATGAACTGACCTTTAAACAATATGAAAGTGATACCAGTCTTATTCTACCAAGCTACGATCGATTAATCATGAGGCCCCGAATCCTCAGCGGCTGTGTGGTAGCCATTGCCGGTCCCATCGACAATGTTTACACAACTTCCAACGTTAAGCGTTGGGTGAATTGTAACGGTGGTAGATTTAGTAAAGTGGTCGATGGATGGGTAACACATGTGGTGAGTATAAAAACATGCCGTTCCGGCATTTCAGACCTTGATTTTTTAGAAACAACCCCCAACCCCCCAAAATATCTGCACTATAGGAATTAGCTAACGTTATGACAGTAAGTTAGAGGTTCTTATTTCGTCGCCATCGGAGTTCAGAAGGAAATGTCTGGTATACTCTAGAAAACGAAGGGTAAAATTTGCTAACGCAACATGTTTCAACACACCAGGCTTGCCACTCCCAAGCAGTACTTGGAAAATCTCCCGGCGATTCAGAAGGCTACGGAGTATAAGGCCTATATCGTGACGACGGATTGGCTTGACGACTCCCTCAAGCACGAGCGCAAGCGTGAGTTTATTTCTTATTTCCCTATATCCCAGCCCGAGATCTTCTACTCTTTCCTGGTTCATAGGTTCGCTTCTATTGTTTCCTTGTGAGCTTCAAGCTATCTTCTGAAGATGAACCCTATAATCGGAATGATCCTAAATAATTTCTTATTCATTCTGATGGCTTACTATACTAACACGTCGTTGCTACAGATAACGAGAAGGACTATTCAGTTAAGGACATCGCAAAAGAGCTCCCCGAGAAGGAGGAGCGCCAAAAGGAGGCTCAGAAGGGTATTGAGCTGGGAAAGGCTTTCATCAATCCTAGTAAGTCCCCTTTCTAGAAACCTAGCCTTCAGTCAAAACATCTAGAACCTAAGGTATGGCTAATATTACTAGACCTCTTCCGTATCTACCGAGACCGGGACCACTTCGAGTACAATGTCACCTTGACGCGCCCTGGTGTGAAGGACAGCAACGTCGCCGAGAAGTTCATGCTTTACGTAGGTCGATCATCTCCTTTCACCCATCACCCCCCCTTCCCTTTTATCAACCCTCACTACCTAAAGCAGGACTCTCCAATATTAACTAAACTAACAACCGTTCCAATCCGCAGATCTGGGAATCTTACTCTAAGCCGGAGCTGTACCTATTCGCCGCAAAGTTCTACAAGGAGCCCCGGGCTCCCCCGGTGATCGCGCGCCCTCGCGACACAGCTGTAAAGAAAGAGACCGCGCTCAAAGAATTTAAGGAGTTTTTCCGCTCTATGTGCGGCATCGAGTGGGAAGACCGCGAATCTAAGGCCGGAAGTGTCCGCGAGGGCATGTTCACGTATCAGCCACCCGTAAGTGCCCCTATTCCAGTCTATTACGGGAAACTCCTATCAAATGAGCTGTACTAACAAGGCCATGTGGCAGACTGACGACAAGCCTGTTGGCGCTGTAAACCAGGAAGAGATTGATGCTTGGTACGCGTGTGCGGATACGCTTGATACGGCCGCACCCGGAAAGCGAGCGAAGCGGGACTCGGACGGTGAAGCTGGCCAGGCCTCCCCGAAGCGTCAGCGACGGGAGGTCGAGGCTGCTGCCGCTCCTTCGACCCGCGATGATGATGACGAGGAACCCCTCGGTGCCGCGGCCGATGACACGTCTCGCCACCACGCCACCGCCGCTGCCGCCGACGAGGAGAAGCGTCAGGAAGAGGAGGATGAAGAAGCAGCTTCTCTCCTAGCTAATGACGACGACGACGACGATGATGATGATGATGATGATGAGCCACTCTTTGTGGGAGCGATCAATGACACGCCTGAACGTCAGCATGCCGCTGCTTCTTCTTCTTGATCCACACATAATTTAACTTCTCGGCCGGAGGACAAGAAGGATGCCTTATGGCATCACGGTGTGAGGATTCTCCATGCCAACGGCATGGCTCATCAGCAATTTTCCCTCTTGCAGTTTAACGGACTGTTTTTGTGCAGTGCCCCCACCTGTGCCCCTGCCGCCTTTTCTTTTGTTTCTTAGGTAAAATGTGTCTGGCCCCTCTTTTGCTGCTTTTGAGAGGAGGCTGCTCCTGGAGAGCCCTGGCCGTTACGGCCACTCATTAGGCGTACGTACTCGATTCTTGCACTACTGGCACAATCCTTGTGCCGTTTGCACCAGGTAGCTTGGCTAAATTAGGTAGTCATGATCTTTCGCCCTTCGGGGGGAAAAATCAAAATGTGATCTGGATTGATAAACACTGAGTATCTAACAACGCCTAACTTGCTAAACGAACCCTCCCTATAGCTATGCAAATGCCATCAACAACGCACTTCGTAAAATCGTAAACTTGTTGCGTCCCGGGGTCGCCCTAGAAATGCCCTTGTTTCTGGATTCATAACGGCCTTTTCTCCTTACACGTGCTTCCTCTGTACTGCTCTGCTGCTCGTCCTTCTGTCTCCCTCTTTCTACACTCATCTCCTGCGCCTCTTTACTACACTCATCCCCCATTTCCTCACCCACCCACCCTAAAATCTCAACTTAGGAAACACAAAAACCAGCAAAACCGCAAAAACCGCGAGCCCAGCAATCCACAGGTACAGCAATACGCGTCCCCACCAGCCCTTGCCCTCGGTCGCGCGCCTCAGCATGCCCATGCGGCCGGCGACGGCGCCGAGCCCGCGCTCGTTGCGCTCGAGGTTCGTGGTCGCCGCGCTGAGCACCTCGTGGTCTTCCTGCAGCGAGGACGCGAAGCGGTGCGACGACTCCTTGAGCGCGCGCGCCATGGCCACCATGGACGCCGTCAGCTTGTCCTGCTCGGCGCGGTGGTGGTCCATGATGGCTTCTGTTGTTGCGGTGGCTGTGGCGGGCGAGGCGGTGTCTGTGCGGGTGCCGAAGAGTTCACTTCGCAGGGCTGTGGTTTCGGCTTTGTCTGTTGCGGCGGGTTGGGAGGCGCCCGCGCGTGGGCGTAGAGTCTGGGATGTCGCTGTGGGTTGTGGTGCTGGGACCGTCGTCGTAGGCGCCTTTTGTGACGTTGTGGCGCTCTCTGTAGGACGGGGACGGTGTGATATTCGCAGCTCGGGGAGCACGGTCGACTCATCTGCTTCCTCCTCCTCTTCCTCCTCCTGCTCTCCGGCGTCACCATCGTCGCCTCCTTGCCGGTCTGCCGCTTCACCCGACTCGACGCTCTCGCTCGGTGTATCGATAATATTGCCTAGCAAGTCCTCTCCCTCAGAGCTATCCTCATCGCTATCCTCGCCCACATCATCAAGCTCCTGGAACCTCTCCGTAACCTGCTCAAGGACCTCGCGTTTCTGGTTTAGGTCGGCCTGCAGTTCCTGGCGTCGCGAATGGACCTTAACTGCGAGCGCATCCTGCTCCAGCTTCGTCAGGAGCGATCGGGCGTAGTCGATATTCTGAACGTAAGGAGATCTACGAGTTAGCTCTTCTTATCCCTGCATGGCTGGAAAGAAAGAAATGGAGATAAGTAAGCACATACCACCCTAGCCTTGCTGCGCTCATACTCGCTCGTCCGCAGCCGTCTCTCGCGCTCGGCGTCAGCATGGAGGATATTCTCTTGTAAGCGGGAGAGCAGGCGGTTGAAATCCGCTAGGCAATCCGGGTTGGATATAGCCCGCCTCGGGGTCATAGGCGCCTGAGCTAGTCGCGCCATTGTTGTAATATCGGCGATGATCTTCAGAGACGTAGAAGAATAGAGATTACTGGGCTGAAAAAGTGAGAAGTGAAAATCATCAAAACAAGCTTGAAATGTTTGTTTTCATAAACTTTGCATTAAATTTGCTAGGTTCCAATGGGGGGACACAGAGCACGCTTCTGGAGGCTAGGTTACCTATGATGTATGACTATGACCGATACCGTTGGTGGGGCAGCCCTAGCTGCACGTAAGCTTTCAACGTTCCCTATAGCAGCTTGCGTTTCACCATCGCCTAGGTACCTAGGTACCTCGTATTCCCTATACTACATAGGTACATTAGGTAAGGTACATGCATGTTTGAGGAAGCAAAGCGGTTTATAGTGTTAGCCTATAGTATGTGTAATAAAGACTAGGAAGTTGATTTTTAAGAGGTCTATATTTTGAAGAAAAAGAAACAACGCATAACTAAGCCTCCCATAACTTAGCCACCCATAACTAAACCCTCCCGAGTAAATATAAAGACACCCACCCCACTCGGCGATGTCTCCCGGTGTAAGGTCTAGCGGCGTGAACTAAGATACATCTGTCGGCGATCTGAAAAAACCCTTAGCTGCGCCACCCCCTTGTGCAGCGTAACTATAAATCTAGACGAGCATATTCGCATGTGTCACGTAGGACGAACGACGTCGAATAAGCAACGGGTTCAAGCAGTATTATGCGATGTGATCTCCTACGAGCATCGGGGGTATACTAGCAACTACCGTCAGTACCTAACCTCAAAACCCATTATGCACCTTCCAACCAACTCCGCTTTCCGCTTCTCTCTCCCTTCTCCCTCTGATGATCATAACAGCCTCTCTATGACCGCCATGAACCCCTTCCATTTCTCCGCTTTCTCTTATCTTCCCTCCCCATCTTCTCTGATCGTACAAGCGACCCAACCTCTGAGCCCTCATACACCACCAATCAACGCCTCACGCCGCTAGACGCCTCCTGCAACAAGTTCAACAGGAAAGTTCTGTCAGCAGGAGACAGGGGAGCCTGGCTCCCGCGTCTCGACGAGTTGCCTCGCAAACCCTGCATTCCTTCGCCTCCGCTAGAAGCGACTGAAGGTAAACGAGATCGTGGAGTGGCGCCAGACGTAAACTGATCCGGCATCGCTACTTCCTTGCCTTTGCTCTGTTCGAAATTGCCCTTAGGCTTCCCGAAAAGGGACAGCAGAGTGTTTCTCTGCTCAGCAGTCGAGTCCTGACGGAACTGGACACTTCCAGGAACAGGTAGTGCCGAAGTAGACGGAGGACTTGGGAACAGTAACGGATTGGGCTGGCTGCCCTGGCTAGAACCGTAGGGATAAGAGCGTGTTGAAGCGGCGTAAGTTCCAGGCGATAATTGGCCCATCTGCTGGGTCTTTGGGGGTGGTATCTGGTGAGTTCTGGGCGATGTGCTCGTGTAGGAAGGTGAAGCCGCCTTGTACAAAGACCTGGGGCTAGGCTGCGGTCCCGCAGCTGGATATCGAGCCGCGTCCGTCGCACTTCTTGCCGAGACAGTAGTATTCTCACTCGGAGACTGACCAGGCTTGGGGCGAGACAATATGCTCAGCGCACGGTAAGGAAGGTTCGCCTCAGGGTGTGTCTGCATCGGGCGGCCGTTTTCCTGGGCGGTGGCTTGTAGAGCACTGGCCGTTGATTGAAACTGATTAGACCATTGCTGTTGCTTCTCGCGGTCGCTTTGTTGGGAAGAACGACGAGATACACCCTCGCCATCGAGTTGATTCTGTGACACCGATGGTTCTGTTCTCTTGAACATGTCGAGCAAGCCCGCGCGATGTTTATCGGTAGGGCGTAAGGGTCGTACATCGGAGCCCAACGGAGCCGCGTGATTACCGTTCGTTGTCGCAATATTGAAACCAGAAGTCATGGTTGGAGCAACATACGAGCTAGCAAAGCCGTTGGCCTGCGCAGGATACTGATGTTGATGGTTGTACTCAGTTGGTATGTTCATAGGGTGCTGTGACGATTCCGGTCCAACATGTCGACCTACGTCTGTCTGTCCTACATTTCCCTTGAGAACGTTCAACAAGTTTGAAGGATGCGCAGGCAGCTGAGGAAGTAATCGAGAAGGGACGTTATTCTCAGTTTGAGCATTGTGCATGCCATGATGATAGGCATGCTGATCTCGAGGACCATACTGGTTGTCTTGTGATAATCCAGAAGGCTCCTGTCGGTTGGCAGAATGATCTGCGATCTGTGGAGATGAAACCATGCCCCGTAAAAGCATCGCTTTTTGAACTTGAGGTGGTAACGGCTGGGGATGTACGAGTTGTACCGGTTGATTCCGGGATTGACGATGTTGTTCCGAGTAAGCCGGTGGGTTAGGAACCTCAGTGCTGACGTTAACGTATGGTCGAGCTCGGTGTTGCGATGCGTAGGCTGCGTTCGGGTTCGCTTCGGTTGAGAATCGTGGCGGTGCTCCATAATTAGATACGGGCACCTTCTGCTCAGGGTGACGATGCTGATGGTTGATAATTCGAGCGTTGGGAGTTTGAACGTCATCGTCTTCTGATTGCACAGGTACCTCTCTATCGGTTGCTCTTCCGGATTGTAAGAGAGACATGAGAGCCTGTCCTGCATTCTCATCCGAATTTTGTGATAAAATCTGTAAGCCCTGGGTCGGTGGCTTCACCTTGAGAAGTCGTCGCAGTTCCTTAGTTGCGCTATCGATAAACTCGGGGTGTGTACCCAAAGGAGCTGGCTGCTGAACTGGTTCGTGGACGACGTTGTCATCGGTCAAGTTGTCCTCATAAACCGGTTGAGGGTGATGGTGGGTTATAGTGTCGCTTGCTTTTCGCTGATCAAGCTTTCTCTGCTTCAGTACCCATTGGCGTAACTGAACCATGAAAGGTGCGACCATGTAGAACTTGTCGTGAGAAGGGCCACTAGCACCATTCTTCGCGACACCTTTCTTCTTACGATAAGCTGGGAGCTCTTCAACCTTGTACCATTTAATACCTCCAATCTCCTTCCTTGTTCTCGTCTCGAAGACGGTATCCTCCGGTATGCCGCGGAACACGTAGAGCCGTACCTGTTGGTCATGCATAGTAACCTCGAGGGGGTGGACTGGCTCATTCTTGTCGACTAGACCGGATTCGCGGAGGTCATATCCCGTCTCCTCATATACTTCTCGGATTGCACAATCGAGATCGTCCTCGTCTTTGTTTATCTTCCCTCGTGGGAAGCTCCAACTCGCCCCCTTCTTGTATCCCCGAACAAGTACAGCAGCGTCCATATTATCATTGAGCATAATCGCTCCTCTGACAGGAACTCTTGTTTTGTATTGCAAGAATTCCTCGAAGGCCCTTATATGGCTTTCGGTTGAAAATGATGCGAGGAGGGGACAGTGTTGAAACATCTTCAGGCTAAAATTGCGGAGTGACATGGATGGTAAGGCTGGATCCAGAGGTCGAATGAAATCCTCGTAGAACCATTGTGCTTCTTCGATCTGGAAGCAGATACGTGCTACCGATTCGAGGTCTTCACGAGGGAGGTTTATGATAAATCGGACGCAGAGATCGTCCAACCCTAAGGAGGAGTGTTAGCTGACATCGCATTATGACGCGCCCAATCTAGCGCCGGATTTGACGCCCAAGCGGAGACGAAACGATGGTGCTCTCGGGGAGGAAGGAGTAGGATACACTTACAATCTTCTAATGTCATTTTGTCTTGAGCCATACCGAACTCGACTTTCTTGCATGACCACAGGTATGTAGAATGGTGGGAAGTGTTTAAACTTGAAAGCCGACCAATTACGGGGCCGCGCGACAAGTGAGCGATGAGTGAAGAGGGGTGGCGCCGATCAGCGGTTCTCGAAGTTTGAAAAGAGTTGTGACTGGGATGGGAGGGGTTGATGTAAATGTAGTGATGGGGTTTTCTATTGAATGTAATGTCGGATTCAGCACAGATGGTCGGGTGCTGCTGCGCATTAGAGTAAATTAGAGTGAATGATTTGGTGAATTGGGAATGAACGAAGATGGGAAGCTTAGGTAGGTAGGTAGTGTATTTGGAAGTTGACAGGTAGGATCTGCCGAGGTGGGGATTTGTAGAACGATTATGAGGCGTGTGGCTGATAAGCTTTTGTAGCTATATAACGTGGCCTGTGCTGATTGCACTGCCAAGCAAGCAAATATACTTCGGTACTTTAACTGTGTAGTAAGAGTCATACACGCCC
This sequence comes from Hypoxylon sp. NC0597, assembly GCA_022432515.1. Taxonomy (NCBI): domain Eukaryota; kingdom Fungi; phylum Ascomycota; class Sordariomycetes; order Xylariales; family Hypoxylaceae; genus Hypoxylon; species Hypoxylon sp. NC0597. The sequence continues at coordinate 126,113 of JAJKLA010000054.1, forward strand.
TTTTAGGAAAAGATCGAAAATTTTCAATTCTCTTTTCGGATTCATTCTGTCATATTCCAAACTTAAATGTTTTGTGTTTCATAGTATTTGCCTATTTCGTAAAACGATATCTGTTTTAGGCATGCCCACTCAAAAATTCTTCAAATGCACGTACATGTACTGTACATGTGCACAAGCCATTTATCTCTGTAGCTTTTTCAAGAAACAAAATACAACAAACATTGCCCAGTTAAAATTGAAGAATCACAAGCTACATTGAGGTACATTGAGGTATTGCTTCATTACCTTACCACGATGCCCCACTGTTTACAAGCAGGAAATCTACTGGCTACTGCGATTTTTGGTACAAATAATATCAACACAGTATTCTTCTAAGATATCGCGTCTCTACCTTTGGTCTGCACTGTACTTTGAGTACCTGATTTCTCTGGTTAGATAATCCAAACCTTAATGATCTAATGGCCGCTTTTTTCTACAGCCCACTCTAATGTCTATTCTATATATATGTAGATCTAATAGCACCTGCACTCCAGATTTTGATCCATTGTTTAACGCAGCCACGCCTTCCAAAGTCCAAGCTTCTTCCCGCAATCTAAAAATAGACTGCCGAAATTAGCGTCTTTTACCTGTTAAGCGAGACCCAACTCCACGGCATCGGGTTCAAGCGTGGGGGTTACTGATGCAGGGGTATCCTGCAAGGATCGTCTGGTTAATTCTGAATGGTCGTCCTCAAGATATCATATCGACAGGTGAATGGGCTGAATGTTACATGCCTCGGGAACTTGCTGGAGCAATGATTACGGTAATACACTTCTATGCACAGCAAATTATGATGAATATAGAAAACGGATCAGAAATTATTAATTAATTAGCTACCTAACCCATACGTATCGTGAAGAGTAAACCGATGCAAAGTGCCATATAGCACGAAAAAAAAGGGGGGAGGATATAACCCCGGGCAACTTTATGAAGGGGGTAGCGGTGTCCTTGCTGTCCTACATGTCGCTATCATCATCGAGGACCTGGAAACGGTTCTGCGCATAGCCAATCGTCTTCTTTATCCGGGTTGGCATCTGAGGAGCCCGCTGCTGCTTCTGCTGCTCCATCTTCTCGACTTGGGCATCTTGCATGGACTCAATTGGCTGGTCACACTCGTCCACGTCCCACTCGATCGTTGAGATTTTGTATATGCTATATGAAATCTGTTAGACCAACACTTTCACCAAGAGTATTGAAAAGAGTATCTTACAGTTGGCTTCGTAGGCAGGACTTGGCATACAAAGCATGATGGATCGAGTTCGTCTTGATGTAGCAATTGCGGCCGACGAATTCGACCTTGATGATAACGAGACCGTGGATGTGTTCGAGGTCAGCTCGAATCATATCCTCGGCAAGTGCCACATCATAGTTCCGGATGACCAGGTTTCTGGTTGCGCCAACGGCGGCTCTACCAGCAACGTGTGAAGTAAGGACATAGTGGCGGTTAGCCCGGTGCACATGTATCTATTTCATGATGTTAGGCCACTTGAAATAAGAAGATATTAAGGATCACTAACCTCCTCATTATTGATGAAGATGTCATTCTTCTGTGCGTATTCGAAGAATGCCTTTGCACTTTCCTCGTTGAGGAATGACACAGTGGCAGTACGGTTGGCTGGTCGCAGGAATATATCGGCCAATACTCCACCGCGAATAACACTGGTTACGTCCAAGTAAGTTGCTGCCAAAGGAACATTCATGAGCATAAGAGTTCTCTGGCCAACCTGGCGTTGTTTCTTTCTCTCGCCGCCACCACCATGCCCTTCGAATTCCGGAGCATCACCAGGTTCGGCGCGAGGAGAGCCGGGTTCGGCCAAGTGAGTACCCTTGTCCAGCAGACTAGGTTGAAGGCCTGAATCGCCGTAACCCGAGGCTCCAACTCCCATGGGAAGTTTGCCAGCTTCATGGCCTCCTGGCCGTGGCAGAGGATATGGTCTAAACGGCGTCTGGTTTAATTTGGCACCTCTGACCACCTCCCTTCGTTTGGAGGCGACTTGGTTGGCGTTATGTACCTGTGCTTCAGCTGGAATATCTTCCTCACACAGAGCCTATAACTGATTAGCTATTATCGAAGAAGCTGGAGATGAGATAATAATTAACTATCCCGTCAAGGAATCAGGGGCAATACTTACTTGAAGGCTCCCAGAATCCATGCCTGAAATCATCAGGTTGCGTTTGAGGGTTTCTAGCGAGAGATCAGAATTGGTTGGGGCTAAGCCTAGAAATTGAGATAGAACACTATACCATGTTGACGCTGACACTTCACCAGGCGTGTGTATTCTGCCTGTGGGATACAGACGAGACTTTCTAGCGTCCGGTCGTCACTGATATACTCCTAGATGGTTAAGTCAGATTTCAGGGTCTAGCTAGACTGCACTGTAACAAAACTTACCACATTGGCCCTGTTGAGAAACGTATTAGTCTTGCTATTCAGTTACACGAATGTATTTTTCTAAAGAATGGCGCCCCTGATTTCATATTAATGAAAACAGCCTCTATATTGACTTACCTTCGCAGAATGGCCTCGAATTGAGCTCCGTCGATAGTCACCGAGTGGCCCAATGGACTCGCCATATTGTCGGAAATAGCAATGGTCAATGTATCTGGTTGATATATCGGCGATCCTAACCAATGAATGGATTAGCCAGTGAGTTGGCGATCATGGTAGCCAAATATGTGGACGAATTTAATGGGTGTATGGACGAACCTGGTAGGTATTACGGCGAACTTGGTTGCACTTAGCGTTGAATCTGGTCTGCGTTTCGACAAAGTCTGGAAAGGGTGTGTTGACAAGCCTTGTATTTACCAACGGCGAAGGAGAGAAATGGAAGAGGGTGGACCAAGAAATTAGGATTAGGATACAAAATAAGAAACGCGTTGGTGATTATGATAGTGTACATGATTTGATATGGCAACCGCACGCCTGCTCGGCAACTGCGTCGACAACTGAAAATTAAAACGGTAATTACAGATTAGTGTCATGCCCAATGATTAGGCGACTACATTGACCAAACGGTGCGTAGCTGCACATTTCTTTGGTGATCAATAAATCATTGTAACTGCAGCACATCTCTGTTCGTTCAGACTACGCACGATATTATAAGATATCATGGTCCCAAAGTACCATTTATACATTTAAGCTTAGATGTTAGCGCATCCAAACAGCTGGAACATGTCCATATATGTGGTAAATTTAGAAACAGCGTGGGGTACTTAGAGCGTACCATGTTCACCAAAACAGGTGGGGGCACCTAGTTACGTCATGCCCTACATGGTCCGCCGCGTACAACAGAATTGAGTTTCAGTATATATACAGCTACAAAACGTACCTAGGTACTTAAGTAGCTTGGATGTTAAGATAGAAATTTTGGCTATAAGTACGCGTGCCTTTACTTTAAGAGAATGAGAAGTAACCAATTGGTTTAGAAAACTAGTTTGAATATCATTAAATAGCATAGGATCAACTACTAATTTGGCTGAATCGCTGATTGCTGACAAGGTAACTAGGTTCACGGGGGTCGCTCACGATTGTTTGGCAAAGAACAGATTGAGTCATGCAATTGTAATTCTCATTGACGAGTGCAGTATTCTGCCTATGGTTATTGCGAGAATGGAGAGCATTAAGGAGTGTTTAGCTGCGAACCATGTAACAGGGTATAAGTAGATACTAGCCACATTACTACATAAGTAACTGCTTTTGGAATTAGGTACCTATGTTATAACATCCCTAAATAACTAGCTCCTATAACTATTTCTTTCATATTAAGCCGACTAGTTCTTTTAGTTACTCATGCTTCATTGTGAACTTTGGGGAAAATTATATTGGGAAACTTATACGGTGTTTTATACGACCCGTGATGAACCTCCTAGCAACGCAGATGTTAATACTTAGCAATGGTTCTAATCGGGTAGACCAGTGAAGATTCTCTGAGAAACGATCGGATATGATAGAACGAATACCTACATACTAAGTGAGTATCCTTCTTAATATGATGTCCATAGTTCGATATTTCTCTTTATCGTACCATATGACATCTCTGCCTTTAAGGGGTACCCTATTCCTCTTATGCGCCAAGGTTACAGAGTCTAATGTATACTAGGTAAGGTAGTTAGTATAAACGCCCTTTAGGTGTGAGCAATTCAATCATATTTCTTTAATCCAGCTATTAATTCGTATTATTTTAATCAGGCTTAGTATTAGTTAACCAGCTTTCTAATGTTATCTTCCGCATCGAATATTGCATTATTTAAAAATAGAAGCCTACGCCTCCGTTGATTTGTTTCATGCGTCATATAAATTATGTAGCTTGATATAAAATTGCTTAGTTTGTAAGTGAAAGAATTCGTACCAAACAGTTTCCATGCGAATTGTTAAGAATTTAGGAGTTCCTAGCTGGAGAGGGCGACTAATAATAGTTTACTGAATGTTCCGCGATCGTAACGGTACGCCTTTATAAGCTATCAAAATCTAGACTTCCAAATGTTGAGGCTGAGGATGAGGCTGATGCTGATGCTGATGCCATGGTGACCGTGGGGATCTAGCCTAATTTTGAACCGGGGAAGGTAACCTTACATTTCCAATAGTCGGTAGCACTATATGTGTATCACAAGAAACGAGGCCGACGGATTATTTGAATACCATATCCTTACGTGCAGTAGCGCATATCCCGAGTACATATCTACCTTAGGTATGTATGTATGTGAGTTTCGGCGAACCTGCTATATCAAGGTTCATGAAACGTACACATTTTCAGGAAGATGGATCATGTGAAGGATTCCTAGGTGTACTTTTATTTTCTATCTACATGTATACCTGGACTGAATAATAGGAAATCTCAACTGTATAAGACAGATGGGCTCAGCTAAGGAGTTGCGAGGGCATATTGTTAATTGGCAGAGCCCCTTCTGTCTCCCTGGCGGGTATTTAAATAAGATAGAAACCCGTACTATTTTTAGGCTTCGTAAGGGCCTACACGTACGAAGTTTTGGCGAAATAGCACATGCAATTAACGTTGCTGTGGGTCATCAGACTAGCGCTGAGTCGGTACGTACATTCGTATAGGAGGATGTCATGTCACCCGATCTTGGATTCGAATGAAAAGTGAAATGTGTTGTGCACTCCCGCAATGGAGAACTATTTGTATTCTTACTGCTCCCGAATATATCAATTAATACCTAAATCAATCATGAGTTTCAATACGAACAGTCAATATTTGTATCGTTTAGATCTGCGCAACAAAAGAAAAACAATGCCGTCAGCTTTCAGGGAACGACAGCGCTCGATTAGGGCATTGCAGCGGTAATCATCTCAGATTCAGGTTCTGGGCCAGCTCTGGTTGCCGGGGATCTTCCCCTACGCTACGAGCCACCCACTACAGATCTCACTGGCAACCACTCAGGCAGCCACTCATTGCCCGCTACACTAGGTCCATACAGGCACTGAAATGTAACCCGATTACCGCGCATGCCGAGCCCACCAAACCCTTTCTGGAACAGTGTTCCGCTGCCAACACTTCGTGTTCACGGCTCAACCCTGGCCAATCGAATCTTCTACTCCAAGGGCTTAGCAGGAAATGCTAAAAGTACCCAAGTATCCAAAGTAGTGAGCCCATCATCCCATCTTTTCTCGTAACTCTCTTCTTTCACCCCGTTCTTTTCCAATCCAAATTTCCTCACCCGATGAATTGATAACACCCTCATCGTTTAATCTGTCATTCGCTTTAATACTACTACCTACTAACCCACAACACTCGCTTGGTTCTGAAATAACTACCCTGTCTATTATTTAGCTGGGGGAGTCCGAGTTGTTCAACTGCGTTTTGGTTTCTGTTGCTTTTCTCGGTATCCACACATCGCATCAATAGGAGGAGAAAAATAGGGGAATCGAGTATACGAGACGAGAGCGATTCACCGAGCAACGACGCCGTCAGCGGCCGCAATCAACCTGCAGGGAAAGAAATAATTGTTATTGTTGTCGTTGGATCTTTGGGTGCTTATTTGTTGTTTGTGGCGTTGTGTTCCCCTGCATTTACCCCAATTCAATCGGTCGTCAAACATCCTCCATCCGCATTCCATCACTTGAAACAACAACGATGAAGGGAACACGAAGCCTTGGTCACATCTTGACCGTCGCCCTCGCTTTGGCCCCTTTGACATCTGCATGGCCAGGCTGGCTTCCAGATGTAGACACCCTCGTAGTCAGACAAGATGACAGCTCGTCGTGTATGTGTTGAAGATCCATGGAAAACAACAACCGTCGTTGTGAAAGTTGGAGTAAACAATCAAGACTAACAACGTTTGTAGCCGCCGAAGCCACGCCAACGTCGACTGCCGCCCAGTCGTCACAAACTTCGACGGATGACCAAGCTACTAGCAGCGCCGACAGCAACGAGCCTCAGACTACAAACCTTAATACGGCCAAAGTAACTTCGGATCCAACGAACACTAAGAGCGGGGGTAGCACGGCTACCGGGAACAGCACGACCAAAGCCACGCATTCAACGTTTAACGCGCAGGATGGAGCTGGTGGTGTCGCTATGATTACACCGGCCACAACCGATGGAACCACACTTTACAGAATCGGAGATCCGACTCCTATCACCTGGGTCTGGAACTACACGTCCCTGCAAGGAACACCGAGCGCTATCGACGTCCTAGTGTCGTGCTCCACGGCTACCGCAACATGGACTCTGACGCAGAACATGACTTTCGAGCCAACCGCCACCTTTACCTGGGACACACTCAAATATTCCGAGAGCGCCATAGCTAGTCCGCTGCTAGTCGCCCAGTACACCCTGATCATCTACGACTCCGAGTCGTCCCCCGATGCGACCGCCGAAGCCGGGTATCTCGCGCCCTTTGATGGTTTCCAATTCGGTATGTACACGTCTAGGCCGTACCAGGACCTCGGCGAGTGGAAGTGCGCAACATGCAGCGGCGCATTGGGAGCCGCCGACCGCCAAGCACTGGGTTTCGTCGTCTCGATGAGCATCATCACCATCCTCAGTTTCACGTGGTACGTGACGGGCTTCGCTGCGTTACTGTAGTCAACCCTGGTCCTTCTATCCGTAGGCGATGGCAACGGACGAGGAGACGTTAATTCTGGACTGCACATATTTTGGAGAGACGAAGAGTAGTAGCATCATCTTAATGGAGACATTTTAAAGCACGGTAATCTGGGATAAGGATATATACATCATGTAGTGGCGTTTTTTGAAATGTGTTTGCAAGGAACCGCGAGGGATACTTCTGGCAACGGATTGAAAATGGCGAGAGAGACCATCTATTTAGAAATCTACGGCATCGGAAGGGTTGTTTACCATCAACTACATAGCTCTTAATGACACACCTAGTCAGGTTGCTTCACGATTATTCGTTATCAAGACTGGTCGTAGTGCTCGGCATGACTTTCGTTTCTACAATATATGGTATTATTAGACCATCCTTAACGAGAAGCCACCGCCTCGCTCTTCCTTTTCTCTAGCGGCGAATATGCCACTAAAATCTACCGTCCCTAGATCTGCTGCCTTCTGCCCTCTACCCGGGGCGTTGGGCGTTGACCTCCTCCGTCTCCGTTCCTGGCCTGCCTTGCTAGGGAACGTAGGGAACATGGCTTCGTGCTTGGGCTTCGGGTCCTGCTTGAAGAACTCATGCTGCAGCATCTCCTTCGCCGTAGGCCTCTGGTCCGGGTTCAACGACAACAAACCGGTCAGCAGCGCACAGCCAGCCGTCGTGAGCAGCGGGAACCGGGCGCGTATAACAGGGCCCGTGTTGGCAGCAGAGCTCTTCGGCAAGCGCAAGTGCCGCGCATTCGGCAGGCGCCGGAAGCCGGGCCACGACTCATCTGTCGGGATGCCGCACAGCTCGAAGATCTTGCTCAGCTCGTCGACCTCGGTCTTGCCCTGCAGCAGCGGCTCGCGCGTCAGCAGCTCCCCGAAGATGCACCCCACGCTCCACATGTCGATGGCGGCGCCGTACGTCTTGGTGCCCAGGAGCAGCTCCGGCGCGCGGTACCACAGCGTGACCACGAGCTGCGTCAGCTTCGGCGGCGCCGGGTCCCCCACGTACCGCGCCATGCCGAAGTCGGCGATCTTGAGCTGGCCCCGGTTGTTCAGCAGCAGGTTCGACGTCTTGAGGTCGCGGTGCAGGATCCAGTGGTCGTGGAGGTACGCCACGCCGCTCGCTAGCTGGAGGAGCAGGGTCTTGACCTCGGAGGCGAGGAACGGCTCCGGCATGTCGCTGAGGATGGACATGAGGTCGTGCTCGAGGAACTCGAGGACTAGGAACACGTTCTCGATGCGCGACGTGTCGTCCCCGACCACCACCTCCCGCAGCTCGACGATGTTGCGGTGCGTGCAGTCCTTCAGGATCTGGATCTCGCGCAGCCCCGTTTCCGGCAGCCCCGCGGTGTCGCTGGGGTCGATCTTGAGCCGTTTCAACGCGACCACTTTGCCCGTCTTTATTTCCTTCGCCCGCGCTACCCACCCGTATGCCCCTTCCTCGATGTCGTTCAGCTTGTCGTAGTTCTCGACGCTGCGAGACTTGCCCCAGCCGCCGGCCTCGAAGCGCAGGAGCTTTGCATTGCTTTCATTATCCGTTGCTGCTGCCCCGCCTCTTTCCTGCTGGCCTGGCTCGGGCGTCAGTTTCCGTCGCTTGGCAGGTGGTCTGTCTTGTTGATTTTGCTGTTGTTGCTCTTCTGCGGCTCGTTGCCTGGCTGCTTCGGCTTCGGCCTGGGCGCGGCGCTCTTCCTCTGCTTTTCGTGCTTTCTCGGCCTTTATGCGCTTTTTCTCTTCTTTCTCACGCTTTAGTTTCGCTTCGGCTGCGGCGTCTTCTTCGGTGTCCGCCCAGCGGGATTTGCTCGCCATGGTCGTTAGGGTCTCTAATGTACCTAGGTAGGTATGGGATCTATGCGGCGGTGCGATAACAGATAGTAGGTTGCGACTTCATGCTCCTATGGAACTGGAAAATAATACAGCAAATACGAAATGGGGAAATTGGGTATCTATAGAGCGACAAATTAAATGAGAAGCGTTGTTTGATAGTTAGAATATTGAATGTAAGGAGGGTTGCAACTACGTAATTTTTGATGGTCGGTGAATAGTCGGCGCTAAATTTTAGAGGTCCCGAGGTCTGAAGCTCTGTACCTTTAATTGGGGACGCAGCTTGGAGCTCAATCTGGTATTTGCTTGTGTTAGAAATTCAACGTGCGACTTACTATGCCTTAATTACAAGATTCCGTATCTCTATATGATGTACTGACGGTTTCTTTTTATGTCGACCTAAAATGAGGTCGTATGTGTTAAAGACAGCCCAAGGCGGGTTCAGATGTCTTTCACGACGACCACAATCTCACACATCAAAAGTTGCGTATCAAAGCTGTAGGAGCTTTATAACAACACCAACATGCAGGGAAGAAAGGAAATGGTCGACCCCTTTGGCTAAGCAATTGACTGAGGCTATAAATGTGAGATTATAAACACTTTATGAATCAACTTCATACTTATGATATACAGACAACAGGCCCAATTCCCCTGGCTAGCTATATGCGCATGTGTCTCACATCAGACATAGGTGGATACTACACAGGAGCCATCGAGGCAGGCCGCGATCAGTTTGGCCGAAAGGGAGATTTCATTACCTCACCAGAGATATCCCAGATCTTCGGTGAGCTCATCGGCATATGGTTTGTGGCGGAATGGTTGTCTCAAGGACGACCGAAGCAGGGGGTAGAGCTCATCGAAGTTGGCCCCGGTAGAGGGACATTGATGGATGATATGTTACGGGTGAGCAGCCCGATTTCCGATCGATGCTTTGATGTTCAGATCATACTAATTTCTTGATAGACGATGCGGAATTTCAAAGATATGGCTTCTAGTATAGAGACTGTCTACATGGTCGAAGCCAGCAAAGAGCTGCGCACTGCCCAAAAGAACCTCCTCTGTGGCGAAGACGCCGTAATGACAGAGTCGAAAATAGGTTGGCATAGTACTTCCAAGTACTCTGGCTTGCCCATCGTATGGACGGATTCCATAAAGGCCATTCCGCAGGACCCTAGCAAGACACCTTTCATCGTAGCGCACGAGTTCTTCGATGCCTTGCCTATCCACGCCTTCCAAGTCGTTGAAGTGCCACCGAACCAGCAGCCCAAGCCAGCACATAGTAACACTACTGGCTCCTCAAGTCCCGACTCACCCACCACCCCATCTCCCACATACCAATGGCGAGAAATGGTCGTCTCACCAACACCCCCAGGAACGACACACGCCGACCTCGGGACCCCTAAATCGCAACAACACGATCCCGTTCCCGAATTCCAACTAACCCTCAGCCCATCCCCAACCCGGCACGCGCAATACCTCCCGGAATCCTCCCCGCGATACCGCGCCCTAAAATCCACTCCCGGCGCCCTCATCGAAATATGTCCCGACGCCTCCCTCTACGCCTCGGACTTCGCCACGCGCATCGGGGGCGCCATCCCGTCCCCCAATAACCCCACCGCCACCCCGAAACCCCGTCCCTCCGGCGCAGCCCTCATCCTAGACTACGGTCCCGCCGACACCATCCCGGCGAACTCTCTAAGAGGGATCCGGCAGCACCGGCGTGTGTCCCCCTTCAGCTCGCCGGGCCTCGTCGATCTGAGCGCAGACGTGGACTTCGGGGCCGTGGCCGAAGCGGCGCTGCTGGCGAGCCCCGGCGTCGAGGTCCACGGCCCCGTCGACCAGGCGTATTTCTTGGAGTCGATGGGGGTGCGGCAGCGGGCGGAGATGCTGGTTCGGAAGTTAGGGCAGGGGGTCGAGAGCGAGGAGGATAAGAAGAAGAAGAGGGAAATCGAGCGTTCTTGGAAGCGGCTTGTTGATCGTGGACCGGGTGGTATGGGCAAGGTGTACAAGGTCCTGGCTATCCTGCCGGAGAACGGGGGGAGGAGGAGACCGGTTGGGTTTGGAGGGGATGTTAATGCTTAAGTTTTAAGACGAGAAAGAAAGGTAGTCGGGGGCTTGTATAGTAAAAAGGGCTCTTGAAGAATACTTAGGCAGATATATCAGAATCACCGATGTGTACAAATAACATGACTTGGCTCTATACCCTTTGGTATGGCATGATATAATACCAGTTACAAGTCGCAGTTCTTTTCATACCTTACGCTACCTCGTAATATACCGAGAATAAGATAATGCAGGGCCAGCACCTCTCTTTCAAACAACCTATTCATGCCGATCTATTCCCTACCTCGATAGGGTTACCTAGGACGGTTCATCATCCAACGCCGTGCATAGAGCGTCTATAATAGTACAATAGCGAAAGCGCGTAGCCCCAAATACAAGTTGATACCACCTTCGCCTCGTCAATTTTTTTTCAAAGACCGACAAAATTACAGTTTTACTATTTTCTTTTGTTGACCAGCTTTGATCCCTCGCCGCGACCTGCCTCGTCCTCATCCTCCTCATCGTCATCATCGTCGCTATCATCATCACTGAGCTTATCACCGTCCTCACCGACAGCGAATATCGTCTCGCCGTCAAAAGAATCCCGCGGCGTCTCTGGTTTAGCCGGGGTTCTGCTCTGCGACGGTTGCGATGCTGCGGCGGGGGCATTCGACGTTGGCGCCGAACGCGTGTTTGTGACTTTAGAGCCGATGTTCGCTTCTTCATCATCATCCGAGTCATCCGGAGCACCAACGTCGGCAAACTCGAATCCTCCGTCCTCATCCTGAGCGATTTCATCACTCATCGCGAACCGTCTGTTGTTCGCCGTAGGTCTCCACACATACGCGACCCAGGCGACGTCGGCCAAGTAGACCAAGTTCGGCCATCCATCAATGACGAACCATCGCGACTTCCAGTGGAAAGGGACGTAGTCTGGGTCAGATGCCGAGGCGAACGAGAAGGAGTTGAAAAAGAAGAAGCCGAAGGTAACAAGAATGCTGATCAGGATGCACCACCATAGCTTTTTGTACATGGCTTCCTTAACAGACTGTTTGCGTTCGCGCAAGTCCTTAAGTGTAAAGTTGAGCGAGTTGAGCGTCCATACATAGAAGGCAGTCAAAGTTCCCGCCAACGGAAGTACGATGAGGAGGAGCCAGGGACCTGAGAATACGGGGTTAGTAAGATGAGCGCGAAATCGCTAGGAGGAGAGCTCATACTAGCCGCGTCCGGCGAAACAAGCAGACTCGTAATAGCATAACCCAATCCGAAAACGAAGTGAGCAATAGCCAACCATCTGACATATACCATTGTCTTGCCTAGAGATGGCTTCACAACTCCGTAGCCCATACACACAATAAGTAGTAGGAAGAAGGAGAACGAGTTGCGGAAAGCATTGAGGACGGCGACGACGACTAGGAGAACCTTAGCTCCGACGTTGGAACCATTTCTATTCAGGTAGTCTGCATAAAGATAAGTAGCTGTGCCATTGCAAAAATATAGTGGTTAGCTTACCATAGAAACCCCAGGTCATCAACATTTCTACGACTAGAAAAACGAGAATAGCCGTAATGTAGTTCTGCACGGGTACTGCGGATGGGTCAGAACTAAAGCAAAACATCGAGCAGAAGCAGCTTACGGATGTCATATCTATGCTGGTAGTAGAGGAAACCCCAGAACCTGATTACCATTAGCATGTAGTCGAACATAGCGGAGCCTTAAAACATACACGGCAACCAGCGCATAGACGATAGTTATTCCACCGTAGAATGGGAGCTTCGGAATCTGGTTCGCGGGAAGTTCGCCGTAGGCCTCCCGGAACTCGACAACGCCCATAAAATCCTTAGTATTGAATCCATAAGCAGCGACACAGTAGTAACCCGTTTTCTTAATGGGATATTTGATAGGCGGCGCGGACTTGAGGTGTATGGCTTTGGACACAATCAAATTCTCGGATTTCTCTGTCGCATTAGGTGACAGGATCCATTCGCCGATATTCGTATCATTGCACAAGCCACTTCGGACGTTCTCCTCGTCGCAGATCAACTCTTTCTGGAGCGCATCGGGGTTCGGATAGACCCCGATTAAATCTTGGTCCTTCCATTCGAATATGATAAAGCTAACGATCGGGTCCTCGTCACCTTCAACGGTCTTATTCGGGAATATAGTCTCGATGTAAGGCTCTACTGGACCACCCCAGGCGCTTCTGCTATACATGCCTGAATAAGACAAATCAGCAAGGCTCATCATGGGGAGTCGTATGAAAATAGATAGGACATACCAGCACATTTCTGTTGGTTTTCCTCAGTAGCATCCTTTGCGAATAAGTATTAGCTCAGTACTATAGTGAATAGACCACAGAATCCTCGTACTATCTTCTCTTCCAATGCCTGAACCGCCTTCAGGGACAGGCCCAGAAGAATCGAAGCAGATAACCAGCTCTTCATCTTCGTTTCGTTGACTTGTGTTGTCGCCGCGCGAGGCAGCCTCGGCAAGTAAATCTGTCCTCACTATTCCGAATGTTGAATGTGTTACGACGACACGTACGTAAACGTAAATCGGATAGGAGGTTAAGGCTCGGTTAAAACGAATCGAAAGTTCAATGAAGCATTAGGAGGATCATGGAAGATGATCGCGGGCAAGGCTGAGCGTGGTTAAAGACAATTCGTAGACAGAAAGTGAGTTGCCTCCAAGGAACCGGAACCTTGTGTAAAAAGCTATGGGTGTTTGTTCCCTATCGTTAATTGGAAACGGGAACAGAGCCACTTTTGGATTGCGCAGCTCATACTATAGGTAAAGTTAGGCGCATTTAGGTGGTACCTATATGGGTGGATAAGCACGGAACATCGGGAAAGCTGCCTAGTAGAATTACGATAAGATAAGAATAGTACCTAACCTATCACCTATTTCGTACAGCTTCGAACCTTGCCAATTCCATCATTTAGGAAGCTCACTTTTCTGTTTTCCTATTTATCTCCCTGGTCGCATTACGAATCGCAGATGAACCATGGGGAAAGGCACAGATAAGCTATATATCACACATTCCGAGTGGTCTTCATCAGACGCCTACTCAGCAAGTACAGGCTCACGAACTGGTCCGAACGGCGCATCCTTTAAACGATTACCGTTCAACTTTTGCGCTGCGAGTCTCCAGCCCTTCAAGAATCCCGTGTGCACTCCAGACGGAACCATATTTGATATCGAGGTCATTTCGAAATGGCTTGAAAACCACAAGACCAACCCTGTAAACGGGAAACCATTAGCGGCACGCGATCTCATCAAACTCAACTTCGCGCGCAATGCGGACGTCGATTCGAAGGGCGCAGATGGGCTAGGTAGCGATGGAAAGGGGGATTTTATTGACCCCGTCACCTTTAAAGTATTAACCGACAATACGCATATCGTCGCGATCCGACATGGAACCTATGCGAATGTTTTTGCTTGGGAGACGGTCGAGAGAATGAACATCAAAGCGAAGATGTGGCGAGACCTAGTAGACGATGTAGAGTTTGGCCGCTCGGATATCATTACACTTCAGGATCCACAGAATGCCGCGAGCAGAGATTTAAGCCAATTCCAGCACTTAAAAGATGGCGGGGATGCGCTCTTGACAAAAGAGCAAGAGGAAGAGAGGAAAGAAGGCAATGTCAATATTAATGCTTTGGGTAGGGTAGGCGACAAGGTCTTGCGAGCGAAGGAAGCCGTCGAGAAGGCAAGGAGAGAACGTGAAGCCAACGGGGACGTCAACCGCTCGTCCAAAGCCGTAACAAAGACTGCGGCATGCAATAACGTACGGCCTTCTATGATTCGGGACAAGAAGCAAGCCTACAATGCAGCAACATATACCACGGGTAAAGCTGCGGCCAGCTTTACGAGTACAGGATTAACTCCTGAGACTAGTGGGGAACGAGCCACTCTCACAGATGAGGAGTATATGTTAAAGCCAAAGAGGGTGAAGATAAAAGGTTACGCCCGGCTTGAAACAAATCTAGGCGATCTAAATATTGAATTACAGACTGAGTATGCGCCAAAGGCAGTCTGGAACTTTACTCGTTTAGCCCAAAAGGGCTATTATAAGGGCGTCACTTTTCACCGCAACATCAAGAATTTCATGATTCAGGGAGGCGACCCGTCAGGCACAGGGCGAGGTGGTACGAGTATATGGGGCAAGAACTTTCAGGACGAATTCGATGGGCCACTAACACATGACGCGCGAGGCATACTCAGCATGGCTAATAAAGGGAAGAATACGAATTCCAGTCAATTTTTCATCACGTACCGACCTGTCAAGCACCTTGATAGGAAGCACACCATCTTTGGAAAGGTCGTTGGTGGCACGGATGTATTAAGCAAGATGGAGGCTGTGCCCACAGATGGCTCAGACAGGCCCCTGAATAAGATTTTCATCAAGGATATTGTCGTCTACCTTGATCCGTTCGAAGAATTCCTAAAACAGAAAGCCGAGCGTGACAAGGTCGCCGAGACAAAAGCGGAGATTGAGAGAAGCGGCGGGACGGAAGATGACCGGATAACGTGGACGGGAAAGCGGGTTAGACAAGATGGTACAGTCGATCAGGGCAGCGGTGGCGGGAGCGTAGGCAAGTACCTCCAGGCTGCGATGAGGCAACAGAGCAACGAAGACGAGATCATTGAAGAGGACGTTGACACATGGGAAGAGCCGGTCAAGAAGAAGTCAAAGGTTGGCGGATTCGGTAACTTTGATAATTGGTAAAAGGGATTGCATTGCCTGGCGTTTGGCGATACCCGGAGAGGCTATGAGCATTCGGTGAAAGCTTTTTCTAGTGAGAATACATGCTGTCAATTTGGTCAACCTAAAAGCCATAAGAAGCACTATGTGCACAATATTACTTTGATCTCCTCAAACTAGAGGACCCTTATCTACACATCTAGTGATGATTTGCTGGGTGAAGTGCAAGGCTTGGGCCAGCCAGCCTTCGGCAGCCAATTGACCTAAAGTCAACACTTACACGATTAGAGACCGAGTCATCATATTTTGGTCTACGTTGACTAGAGGGAAGAATTGGGTTATGCACAAGAATACCAAGCGACATCAACCCTTTCAGTTGAGACACGATTCTCGGAGGTAGAACGGGAGGCAGTGGACGGTCCTAAAAGCTGCCGAATTATAATAAAGAAATTAAGACTACACAATATCAAAACACTCTAGGTCGACACCACGCTTCCAGATCACCTCCGGTTCTACGTAAGTTCTAGAGCGAGGATCTTGTGATAAAAGCCGACGAAAGTCGGTAAGGTCCACTGGCAGTGATTTCATTGAAACCTTGGATCTTCGTAAAAAGCCTCGCCCGAGAAGACATCCTTGAAGCCTGAGTTGATACCGTCTTCGTCTCTTCTAAAAATCTTGACTGCTCGAATGTTCTCAGGTAAAGGGCCGAGAAGAGCCTCGCCGTATCCGAGATCGGTCACGAAACATGGACCAACCAACGTGAATTTATTGTTGCCTGACGGCCGCAGCAATAAAGGTCGGTCACAACAAACCACGTCACCAGGCTCAGCTGATCTTGGACCAATTCCTAGATAACCACATGTGGCTTGTAAAAGCCGTGCACCGCCTATCTCGGCAGCTATGTTCAAGACCTTGCGACAGGCTGAAGACCCCTGGAAGTCATCCCAACTGAATTGATCTTCAGGCATCATCAATTCTACAAGTTGCTCTGCCGCAGACATATTTGGCCAAGCGTAGTTAGGCGGGTCAAAAGCGTTGGTAAAATTACGACGGATGAGTACCCTGGCATAGTCATGGATTGTATAGTGCTTTTCTAACTGCACCATTGATAGCAGTTGGCGTATTTGTTCAAATATAACGTCCCTAGTCGAACAACCGAAATGTGGAATTTGATAACACTTCTCGACTTTAGTTTTAAATACACCCACAACTCTTAGGACTCTAGGCCGTGGAAATTCATACCAGGCCATAAGTTGAGAGGAAGCTGCTTGTGATCCAGCTATAGAATCCGCGGTCGAAGGCTTCGACCAATCAGGCACCCAGCTTGGATACGGCGAGCTGTTCTGAAGCTCACACCCACATATGATGTGTAGGCCTCCGTAGTACCTAATCCACCGGATCGTGACTTGCTCGTAGAGGTCAATATAGGGTTTTGTATAGTCTGGCTGTGGGATAAAGCCTCTTTCTCACTCTATCAGCATAGGAGAAACCGTATAGAGTCGGTCCCGGGGGTCCTCACAGAGTGAACTTCGATAGTATCTGCGTAGGTCGAGCAACGTAGTTCTCACGTGGAAAATTATTCCTTTCAGAGCTCCCAGCTTATTGTCAAACTCACGGCTGCTTACCGCCGGCATCACTACCACTCCTGGCTTCATAAAAACGCAAGCTAAACCTCGTCGAAAACCTTCCCATTTGACTTGACGGAGGCCACACATCATAATTGCTTCCGAGTTGGCCACGTAAATTTCTTGTCGGATCCATAACCTGTCAAACCATGGCCTGGATATTAAGTGATAGATAGACAGGCATTCCTTCTCATCAAAATCAAGGCGAACATTTATATCGCCTAACCTAGGATCTGTGCAACTCTCTGAGGGACTCAGAGTTAAGGATGCGAAATCAACATCGACCTCAGCTCCGAGACTCTCCATCACATTCATCGCATGGCCGCTATCATTTTCCTCCGGTCCGAGCCAAGCTACTACACGACGCGCGAGCTTGTAGATTTTACCCATCATCGCGACCTGCGGCCCCTTTTCCATATCATCTGCTTGGTTGATGCAGAGCGCGTCAACCCACATTGTACGCGGCCTATCAGCATAACGCAAGTGCCTCAGAGCGACAGCCAAATTCTGTGTGACCATGATCTTCGCGTGTCTGATCTTGTGGCGACGTCGCGATGCGCAGATTGTAGCGAAATCACTCCTACTGACATAAACCGGTTTGGGATCTTCTTTCGAACCCCATACGTACGACAGGGCTTCATAGGGGAATACATTTCGTGGAAAATTCGAGGTGCGGAAGGAAACAATGATGTCGTCTTCGAAATTTCCCGGGTGGATAGAGACGATTCTGATACAGCTCTTCCGGGGAAGAGGCCTGTATTGATAGTCTGCCATGACACCCAGGCCGAAGGCACAGGATGAATGTGAATTTGTTCGCCCATCCTTTGAGACAGGAAAGGGGATAAGGGGTCCTAGACCCCCTATTTGTAGACACGAAAGCTGAAGAACGTAGAAAGGCTGCGTCATGTAATGATAGCCCGCTTCGAAACTCCCAAGGTACCCCTTAACGTAAATCTGCGTGGCGCCGTTTTAGGCCCGAAAACCTCCCCTCAGTTTGCGGCCCCCAACTGAGCACGGCATATAAAGAGGTGTGCACCAACATTTTCTCCGTCTCAAACGGCAGTATTTTCCGTTAATAGGCCGTAGCCTGCTAACAAAACGGCAGCCGAATTTCATGGGCCTTTTTTTTTTTGCGACTTCCTAGGAAGTCGTCCTTCCTGGGCCACTACATCGTTTCCTTTCAACAACGGCTTGTCCCAGAACTCAGACTCTACCTAGGGGAGCTATGAGTCTGTGCCGTCGTACCACCACAATAAAAATATGTACCTAAGATATGTGGTACTACTGTCTTGCCGCCATCATGCATTGCGCCGTGGGAATTGACACGGTAGATGTTGGATTTGCCACCGATCCCTCACCGAACAAGGTTCTCCTCTGGGGCCGGAGTGCTGGGACCAATGCCATATAGTATCGACCGCGTTGGTTTTCTGTCCACCGTGAAGTCTTTTACGAGGTAGGTAGGTGCCGAAACTAGATGAATTATCATGATGATGGTAAAGCTGTGGTGTGTCATTCAGCTGCAGGTATTGGAGTATACTATGAGGTAAGCCTCCTGGCAGCCCAAGCGCTGAACGCCAAGAAGTGCGTCTTGTGACTGGGGCTATCTTCGTGCAAAATAATATCTAGAAGACAGACTCGACATTAGATAATCGGTCCAAGTGGCCAATAAGGTGATACATACAAGAAGGGAGAGATGTAAAGGTAGATAGTGAGGATTGCTGCAGGGCACATAGGTGTTGGACGTAAACCAACTACATTTGTTGGTTGATATAAAGCGTCCCGAGCTATCCTAACCGATCAATCCCCAAACCACCCCTCACTCTTCACTCACTTCCATCGATTCCGATTGCTTTTGCAGAATATAGACAACATGTTAAAATCTATTCGTGTGTGGATGGCCCGTAAGTTCAGCTTCAGTACTTCTATGTTCGCAGGATAGCTAGCTGAAATATCTGTAGCTCCGGGACCCAACCCATGGAAGGTCAGTGAATGTGTTTCCCTGCCAAATCTCGTGCCTCTTGATCCTCTTTCTCCCTTTCTATAGGATTAGCTACCGGCTCACTTATCTTCTAGGTCGTTATCATCCTCGAAGAATTACAAATCCCATACGAGATCAAATCCTTCAGGTTTGAGGATATCAAGAAAAAGCCGTTTATCGACCTAAACCCCAATGGCCGCGTTCCTGGTAAGTAGTTGCATGTCGTCTAAATCAAAAAGCAATCGACTCAAGCTCATGTCTTAATAGCGATCGAAGACCCGAATACTGACCTTGTTCTCTGGGAATCTGGAGCCATTATCAACTATCTAGTAGAGCAGTATGATAAGTCCTATCTCATCAGCTACGGCACGCTCAAGGAGAGGCATCACTGCAACCAGTGGCGTAAGTCAACTATCTCATGTGATTACTTAAGGTAGTTGTCAGAAAGATTGTGTATTAATCCCATATCAATATAGTCCACTTCCAAATGAGCGGACAAGGTCCATATTTTGGACAAGCAGGCTGGTTTACCGTGTTGCATCACGAGAAGCTGCCGTCGGCTATCGAGCGGTACCAGAACGAAGTGCGCCGCATCCATGGTGTCCTCGATGGCTGGCTGCAGGGCCGGCAGTGGTTGGTTGGCGATAAGATGACGTACGCCGACCTCGCATTTACGACGTGGAATGAACGGTCAGATGCCATACTCCAATGTGCGCCTGAGGACAAGTTCAAAGGTTTCCCGAACGTGCAAGCCTGGCATGAGCGTATGACCCAACGACCCTCGTGGAAGACGGCCATGGACGCCCGTGCTAGGCTCATGGATGAGCAAGGTTTGACGTGGACGGGCATGCCGAAGGAATTCAACAATCTGGAAGAGTACAAGGCGAAGATCAAGGCTGATGAGGAAGCTGCTGCTGCTAGTGGCACGGTATAATACCGCGCCCGGATGTTCCCCTTATAACTGGGTCCACGGTCCTTTGGTAGCCCATATTTTCCTGTCTATTCGTCTTCGTCTTTTTCAAATGCCTCGGGTAAATCAGGACGGAGTTCGTGGCGGAGGATGCCTGTCATCACCTGGCCAATTTGTGTTGTCGTAGACTCGTTTCCCGATATTCTATCACCATGGCGACTCAGACGGAGCAGCTTTTGGTGAGTTTAGACGTCTGGGCGAGACTGAACAAGCAATGGAGGATCAGGACTAAACTCTTGTGGATAGTCAAGTAGAAGCGTCGACGTATGAAGCTGTCTTTACCGCTTTTATTGATATTATCGATGCTACGAACCTGCACGGATAGGTTTATCCTCGTGACTCACCGTATAAAATGACTAATCAGCCACGCTTACTAACCCGTACTGTTCAAACTTTTTGGAGTCGGTTTTTTTTGCATATTGTTGCACAGAAAATATCAACTCTAGCCGCGTGGCTAATGACAGACTTTGTAGAGTCGGAGTAAAGGAAGCGAGGTCAGTGTGATTTAACCACAACCATTGGGCGGATTACGGATCTAGTAAGTCATTCAGACATCGAACGAAGCTTTATTATAGGTGCTTACAATGCGAAGTATACTCAAGTAGAATCATTTGATAAATATGACTTGAATAGGTTACGTAGATCCGGAGGTCCCTATGTAAACGTATAACCCTATCTCCCTCAATAATTCTTTGGAAGTGAAGCATAATACCCTATTTATATTACTACAGATCTAGACGAGCTGAAGTGTTATGTAATACTAGAGGCTATCTTATACCATTCTAACATGATGGACTATGACCTACAGTGTCATTGGATAAAGCAGACTCCTTCATTAAGGAATGGGGATAAAAGAGAAAATAGGTACCTAAGGTAATCGTAAGGCATTTCTCAAGGCAGACGGAGAGCTTCTCCGATTGACCTCTTCAGAGTTGGAGCAATACCGGTCCATTCAAACTATTCTAATATTATTTCCACGTTGCTGCGTGGGTTCAGCCGTCATGGGGGCTTGACAAAGCTTGTTGGGGCTTAGTCGAATAGCTGATCATTCGAACCAATGAGAACGTAGTATACGTCACGGTGCCTTTTCTAGCGGACCTCGCTTTCGCATTCGTTAGGAGATGGATTAAAGCCCCAGAGTTTCAACAAGAGTTCCATACATATTCCTACAACGTGAGGCTTCGCCTCAATGGAACTGAGGGCATTGTAAGGTATATATAGGTAAGCCGTGAGCCAAGAATTGGCAGTATGAATTAGAGAGAATACTCATAATCCATCGACAAAAGCCAAGAGATATTATTCTGCATCTACCCGTCCGTCTTACATACACTATATTCCTTTTCTTGGCTCCTCACTACTTGTCTTGCAAAAATGGCTTTGACTGAGCGAGACGACATATCCATTGTACAGATTATCGTCTATGTGCCAACATTATTCCTCGCTTTGTGGCTCGCTATACGCCATGGCTTTGGTCGTAACGCGGGATGGTATTATCTGATTGTCTTCTCGCTCGCCCGTATCGTCGGAGCATCGTTACAACTAGCCACCATCTCGGACCCCACAAATATTAGTCTTCACGTCGGCGCGGTAACTGTGCAGACCATCGGCTTGTCACCCTTAATCATGGTCCAAATAGCCTTAATCGGCCGCGCCCTCGGAAGCATCCGAAAGGCAACGACATCATTCGTGACTGAGAAACGATTGCGTCCCGTCCAAGTCATTGCGCTCGTCGGTCTGATCCTTGGTATTGTCGGCGGTACACAGTCCGGACAAGATTATAGTAAGACCGGTAAATATACTATTTCGGATCTATCCAAGTGGGGCATGGGCCTCACTATCGCGGCTTATGTCCTCTTGGTCCTTACGACCATCATCGTCGCTACGCAACAAGCACACATCGAACCAGGCGAGAAGCGGCTGCTCCTAGCCGTCAGCATCTCTCTTCCCTTCATCCTCGTTCGATTGATCTACTCGGTAGAGTCAGTGTTTGGAAACAACCCTTCCTTCAGCCAATTGACTGGCGATGTCAACATCCAACTTGGTATGGCCGTGATCATGGAGATGATAGTCGTCTTCATTGTCGAGGGCATCGGGATGACATTGAAGAAACTGCCCAAGGACAAGGCTCCTCCTGCAAACAGCCACCGCCAACAGGCTGGGTATCAACAATCCTGGCAGCATGGGGACTCCGACCATGAAATGGGTGGATACAATGGATACAAGTAAATGTTAATATCGTCATGTTGATATAGAGATGTAAAAGAGAATAGATAGGCAATTTTCACTAATCAAGGGCTTGCTTTCAAAATCTCCATGGCTTTGAGATGAGTACTTAATGTACCCAATACGGAAACTGGTACTTTATGTAGGCTTGCCGGTGCCGAAGTCAGGGACATGGGCCGGGATTTTCCAAGGTCCTGGGTCCCGCCAAGACTCCTGTCCCGCCACTAAAGTAGCGTACCATACCCTTATCATCTCTACAGTGATGTGGGGCATCCATTGTGTTCCTACAAAGTGATAGCGCGGGGTATTTCGCAATTGTCAGGAAATTTCGTCAATCTTGAAGTTGCGCTTCGCCCTTGATCCAACTTCGCTCTTCCCTTTGATATAAAAGATGCCGGTAAGCTTTCCAAGGATAACTTATATACTGAAATCATATTAATGAGGAATACCAGCTTATAATAATCACGGGCTTCCCTACGTCCGGCAAGACCACGCGCGCGAAACAGCTGCACAGCTATCTCTCGGAGCGCATACGAGAGTCGTCATCCTCCACGCCGCCCAAGTACCGCCTGCACCTAATATCGGACCAGACGCTTTCGATACCGCGCTCCGTATACGACCTCTCCGCCACGCCGGCGCACGTGCGGTCTGCCAACGCATCGGAGAAGGATGCGCGTGCGAGCATTTATGGCGCTGTAAAGCGCGTGCTGAGCGACCGCGATATCGTCATCCTCGACGGCCTGAATTATATTAAGGGCTGGCGGTACCAGCTCTTCTGCGAGTCTAAGGCCGTGCGCACGCCTAGTTGTGTCTTGCAGATCGGATGCTCGAGGGAGAAGGCGAGGGAGGTTAATGAGGAGAGGTTAAGACGGCGGCAAGAGAGGCAAGACGCTGGAGCTGATGCTGGGAATGAGAATGGTAATGAAAAAGAGGAGAACCAGTCTGATGAGAAGCCGTCTGAGGAGGAGGAGGGACCTTACGAGCCGGAGAACTGGGAGAACCTCGTCTTCAGGTACGAGGAGCCGAATCCCATGACGAGGTGGGATAGCCCGTTGTTCACACTCATCTGGGAGGATGGCGAAGATCAGACGAGACAGGTCTTCGACAGCATGTGGGACACTGTTGCCGGTGAGGCTCGAAAACCGGTGAGACCGAATCAGGCAACTGTCCAGCGGAGCAGAGATGCTGGTGGTGATTACCTATACATCCTTGACCGGGAGACACAGGAGATCGTCAAGAGGATATTAGACCAGCAAAGCGATGATGGTGGGGACGAGATAAGGATCCCCAGCGGCAGCGACAAGAATGGAGACGAATTGGTCGTGGAACTACCGGCTGGAAAGAAAGTTGGGCTACCCCAACTACAGCGTCTACGACGGGCTTACATGGGCCTACATAGGGGCGGCATTGGTTTAGAAGGGGTAGGAAACATGGGACCGGAGAGGATACGAGAGACTTTCGTTGGTTATCTCAACGATGCTTTTGAAAAGGATGGTTGATGTTTCCCCTTCTTAAGCCATATTCACGGACCTCTCCTATGTTATGATACCCCTAGATTTTAAGACGGCGTTGAGTATGTGTTTGAAGCTGTGATGTTAGACATGAAAGCTTCAGCGGGGACGACTTTTACGAAGTCCCCAAAACAGCAGTAGCACATTATACGAGGTCCTCAAAAAACAATATTCGTTGGGTGTTAACACGGCAGGCCAAGATTCTCACTTGCACTTGTGATATAATATAACGTAATATAATCTCAGCGGCGGCCATAAGAAATGAGTATTCATATCAGGCCATGCCAAACACACCATCTTCATGACTTACTATGAGCACAACATGATTATTTGAATCATCCAGCTATACTCTATATGCGTAAATAAAGCTATAATTTTATGACATAGTTTTTTTTCTTAATTTTCCTAGCTTAATTGTTGTCTTACTGACATTTAGAAGTGGTCATTATAGTGGCTATTATATTATCGCCTACCTCATTTATATTGGCCAGTGTCGACTTCTGCGCCCCCCCTGCATTAGGTATGGTACCCAGTCTTCTGTCAATCTCAGCAAGGCCATAACCTTGCCTGCCTAACACTCATTGATGAATTCCTTAAAACACGCACTAGACCGTCTTGGATTAACCCTACGTATCTTATCGCACCGTCAAACAAATATGGAGGAGTTATTCCAGAAAGCCGTCAAGCGTAACGAGGAGATGAAGAAGTCGCCGGACTCCGTTCCGTGGAAACCGGACCATCCGCATCCGCAGCCGTACTATTCGTACGACAGCTCTAAGAAGTCGTGGGAGCCGGCCGAACGCAAGCCGCCGCCGCCGCAGGCAAATAGCGCTCTGGGAATCAACCGGCTTGCGCTGTTTAGCTGGAACATCGATTTCATGCTGCCGTTCGCCAAGGAGCGGATGAACGCAGCTCTGAACCATCTGGAGGGCGTGACAAGAAAGTTGCCGTCGACCACCGCCGCCGTCATCTTCCTACAAGAGTGTCTTGAAGAGGACCTCGCGACGGTCGGCGAAAAGGAGTGGGTTAGGAAGAAGTTCAATGTGACGGACGTTGACGCCTCGAATTGGCAAAGCGCGTATTACGGCACGACTACGCTGGTCGATCGCCGGCTGGACATCACTTCTTGCTTCCGCGTCCACTACGAGAAGACGCGCATGGAGCGAGACGCCTTGTTCGTCGATGTGATACTCGGCAGTGGCCAGCCTAAGACTATCAGGCTGTGCAATACGCATCTCGAGTCTCTTGCCCTCGAGCCCCCTTTCCGCCCCGCGCAGATGCAGGTCGTAGCTAAATACATGCACGCGGACGGCGTCCATGGCGCTATAGTAGCGGGAGATTTCAATGCTATACAACCATTTGATAGGAAGCTGCATTCGGATAACAACCTCAGGGACGCGTATCTCGAGCTAGGCGGCAAGGAGGACAGCGATGAGGGCTATACGTGGGGCCAGCAGGCGGCGACTGAGTTTAGGCGTAGGTTCGGATGCTCGAGGATGGACAAGGTGTACCTCACAGGAAACCTGAAGCTGCACCGTTTCGAGAGGTTCGGTGTAGATATTCAGATTACTGGGAAGGAGGCGGACGAGATTATCGCTCTTGGCTTTGATAAGCCTTGGGTTACGGATCATTTGGGGATCGTGGCGGAGGTTGAGGTCGTTGATGAAGGCGGGAAGTTATGAAGAGCGTGTTATGTAGAGAATGGCTTCCTTGTTGATAAGGAATATCTTTTATTGCAGGGAGAGTGACCTTTGGATGTTATGGTAGTATAGCTGAATGATCTTTAAGTAAATATGCATGTGTTATGAGTTATGATTTGAGCCCGTTGACATTAGAAATACTCACGGATTCTTGTCTGAGTTCGCGTATAGGAATGATAGGAGAAGAAAGTCAGCATAATATCTCCATTAGGATAGTTTGTATACACGTTAAGCCACAGGTCACATACGGGTTATGTAGATAGCTTCTAAGTCTGTTTCAACACGTTCAATAGAAATCATGGCCATAAGGACTTCACTGCCTCTTAGACCGGGTATCTGACCACAACTTATCCACAATTTGAAAAACGGCCGTGACATCACGCATGACGGCCTGATCGACCTTCCCGCCGAGTTTCTGCTGGATCTTGTCCGGATGCCATCTCACCCTTTCCTCCTTCAGCTTAGCTAGGAACTCCGCCTCGCCCACCTCTTCGGGATCGATGCCCATGACGAAGAAGTCCCCCACCGCATCCGCATCAACATCCTCTCGCCGTCCGCTCCTCACCGGCCACGCCATACCCTCTAACTCCCCATCCCACTTACTCCAAGTCTTTGTATACTCCTCAAATCTCTCCCTCCAACTCTTCCTCCGTCTCCTCTCCTCGCCTCTTCTCAAACTCCTCTCCATCTCCCTCGTCAACCGTCTAGCCTCCTCCTCCTCCTGCTCTTTCCTCTTCCTCCTCTCCTCCCGCCTCGCACGCTCCTCGAGCAAGCCCTGATGCGTCTTCTCCCACATCTTCTGGCGCACGAAGGCGGCGTACTCGTCGTCGTTCATGCGCTCGAGCTCGCCGTCGGGCCCCGGCTTCTCCTGGCTGTACACGTGGATCGGCTGCCCGTACACGTTCTCCCAGTACGCGGCCCCCTCGTCGTCGGCCATGGCGTCGAAGAGCGATTCGCGGAACGCGGCCTCCGTGTCTAGGGGCGGCGGGTCGAAAGGATTTGGGGGTGTAGGAGACTGGGAGCGTGTGCGTCGCCGCTTGTGTCGGTGGTGGTGGTGGTGATGTCTGTGTCGGTGGCTACGGTGCCGGTGGGAGGAGTCTGCGCCTTCGTCATCTGGGTCGTGGTCACGGTCGCGGTCGTGCTTCCTGTCCTGGGAAGGATGGTGATGAGACCGCGAGTTTCTCTTTTTGAAGCGGAACCTAGACGTCTTCTTCCTTTCCCTTGTCTCTGAAGCCTCTTCCGAAGCTCTCTCAGACGCTGCCTGTTCTAAATCGGGTTGCGGCTCCTGGGGTGGCGGGGTACCATCTGGGGGCGTATCGGATCTTTCTATTTGAGGTGATGCCGAACGACAGTCTGGGTTGATTGAGGAGAGTATGTGTCGCCTCTTCGGCGACGCTGGTGCCGTGGTCATCGTGGGTGCATGTTGCGCTATTCTTGTCTTCTTGTATAAGGTAGGAAGGCCTCGTATTGATCTTGGTGGAACGGAATGTGAAAGTGAGAGGGTCAAGAAACTTAGGCGCAACTGATAAGATCTAAGCTCAATCTTATCGGTTAGTTGAATTTAGTGGGCTGGCTACGCCATTTTTAGGTGACAGCGTACTAGTCCTGCCAGTCTCTTGATTACCTCTAGGCACCTTAAAATGCACCTTGAAATAATTCAACCTCTACCATGCGGAATCCTAATTAAATGGACGTAGTCAACAATGCTAGGCTCTCAGGTTTATTGACACTGATAGTTTACAGTTCGCGCTACATGAATTGATCAAAAATAGAACTACTTTGTATTCCTCAGTTTTGCGAAGCCAGGCTACATGTACTCCTTAGCGTCTTTTGGTTGGTCACAGCTGAATGAATGCAAAGACGAACATAGATGCACATACTCATTCATCAAAGCTCCGGCATCTGAGTTCGCCTTCCCCTTTTTTTTCTTTTCTGACTGCTGCTTTATCATAGATTCTTACAGTAGATATCAGTCACTCATTGCCTGTTAACTATAATGTGGTCCCTTACGAAATTCTCCGTGAATGGTCCCTTGTATGGAGAACCTGATTATTTGTAATAGCATGTATTCCTATAACAGTGCATAAGCTTAGCTGTTATCTCGTACCTGGGTATCATGATGATCCACTTCGTGAAGAGACCTCCTTCATTCTTCCTCAAAGAATCCTCCTTCGCTGTCGCTCGAATCTGAAGACTCAGATGGCTCGTCTCGTTTCTTTCTGCCCTTGCCTTGTCGAGCATTCGTAGAATCTGACTTGCCTGAGCTCTTCGTCTTGGTATCCTTAGCTTTCATTGATTTAAGATCTTTTGAGGGTTGCTCAACAGAACGCTTGGTCCTCGATTCTTTGCTTAGCTTTCGCTCCCGAATTTCAATTAACGCTGGTATACCCTTCTCCGATGCCTTTTCTATCTCTTCCCATATTGATGGTCGCTCGGTGTGTAGAGCTTGTGCTGCTGTGCTGGCATCCTCTTTCTTATCTCCTCCCTGCACCGATAATCCCAGCGACGCCACTGGATAGAGGCTGATATAACGCTCTCTGTATGGGAAATATCTGGTATAGATACTATCTATCTCGGCTTTATGCAGGTCCGCGTTGAGCTGCTCGATCTCTTTCTTGTCTGTAGCTGTCTTAAGTTGGGACTTGATCTGCTTCGCGAGTCGGTCTGCTTTTTTCCTCTCTGTACGTATGTTAGATTCACCAATTGTCGTATCTCGTAATATGAGTGGATAGTCCTACCAAAGAAGCGGACCATGTGGTACTTCTTAATCATCGTCTTCCTCTTTTTCTCGTCGGCAGCTTCTTCAATCTTCTGCTGATGGTGGGCTAACTCTCTTTCTAAGTCATTCTGGACGTTTGCAGGCATATTTTTCCCCGTCTTGAATCGCCTCTCAATCGTTCGTGCTCGTTTCTTGATCCAATTGATGTTACCTGGCTTCACCTTGCCCTTCTTCGGATTCTTTTTGTTGGGCTTCTTGGGCGGATGAAATCCCGGAATGAACTCACGCGTCGCCCCCTTCTCAGAGGGGTCGGCGTCTACTTCGGAGAATTTCCTTTTAGAACCCATCGCGCAGGATTTATCTTGGTGTTGATTGTCGTTGCCGGGAATGCTGACTGATGTTGAAGTTCGAGAACGAAACATGCGAAGAATTAACTTTTAGGTGGGTACCATTTCGACCTACATATCGATAAGACCCCGCTTTTAGCACAATCTAAACCAACCAGCTGGGTACCTAGGTACATACCTCCCTATTGAATTCAGCACGCTCTATCACATCACGGTTCTTCATTTTTATTCCGTACATACAACCTTACCCTGGCACTTTATCAAAATGCTGTTATAGTAGCTGAACATTGAATCTACCTAGATGTTATACGCCATACAAGTTTACGCCTTACTCTCCATTCGGAATGAAACATACACTCTTTCCCGGCCCTCCTTCGGCTGCGGCAGCTTTAAGAGCTTCTTCCCACTCTTCTAATTTATACTTCCCGGCTACCTTCATCCCTGCCCTAGAACCAATCTTAAGTATTCCTCTCTCAACTAGCTTGACCAATTCCTTCGCCTGCTGTATTGTGTTCATGAACGTGCCTTTGATTGTGAGGCCGTTATATGAGACGTGCCAATAAGGTAGGTCAATATCACCTGGGATTCCTCCCATTAGACTTATTCGACCTCCTGGTCTCAGAGACATGATACCAGCTTTTATGTGCGAGCTTTTACTTGCTGGACGTGGAGAGATATCGAAATACACATCTAGTGGCCCAAATTTTGCTAAGGCATTCATATCCTCTTCCACATCACCGCTAATCTTCACGGTTTCCACCCTCCCGGGCTCGGCGAGCTTCTTCAGTTCAGCGAGAGCTGTCTCGTTTCTCCCCATGGCGATGACTCTAGCTCCTAGGGCAAGAGCGACATGCACTGCAGCACTACTGAAGGATCCTGTAGCCGGAGCAATCAAGATAGTCTCGCCGGCTTTCAAGTCAACATCAGCAAGGCCGCCGTAGGGCACGACCAGCTGGCTGAGTGACCCCAGTTCTTCAAGCTTATACCCAAACTTCCCAACCAAGATATTCTCATCGAGAACATGTACATTCTCTAGTGGTGCCGTCGAAAGTGTCGCCCAACACCCGTTGCGCCACTCTCCGTGCATCAGCTTCCTGGTCCCTTCAGTAAAACCCTCGTGGAATCCTCGCAGAATTTTGACGTTAGGATCATCTCGAGCCCTCACCGTCAGCTCAACGTATACCAGCTGACCAGGCTTCAATTTCGTGGCGTCAGGAGGTACGGCTGCGACACGAGCTATGCATGCTCCGCCTGGCACGAAGGGCAGTGGATATTTGTAGCCCCTTGGGTTCCCATTTGTGAAGATTTCGTTAGCATACTGTACAATAATAGAGTACAGTGGCTTGACGATCACAGTGCCGGCCGTGGGAACCGGGGTAGGCAACGTTGCGAGGGTGGGAGGTGAAGAAGCTGAGTGAAATTGTAGACCAGTATAGGTCTCTGGAAGAGAGTGCTCTGCAAGGCTTGACATTTTTGTTGCGAATGAGTGCTTCAGCAAACTGTTGTTGGATAGAATATATCTGGGTTGGTTCTTCAGTCCTTTCCACACCGGCCGGATTCCCCGCCGAGATTTATATATATTTAGTCTGATCATAGGACCTTCCTTCTCTTGCGTCGATGCCTCCCGATCGATTTGTCCGCGCTTATAAAGTAGCATTTTATAGGCTTGAAATGTCTATAATAGATACGGAGTTGAAGTTGCTTAACTCCATTATGTCACTTCGCGCCCGGGTTTAAGAGATAGAGATTAGAGGGCGATACCTATAAGACTGGGATCAAATTCTTTGATGATTTCGTATTTAACGTATCTATCCCCAAAGTTGTGGCACATGTGAGCTTGAGATACGGCGACAAAGGTGGCATTTCTGCGAGAATCGTGTTGTGATGGATTAATACTCTCCTGAACTGTCAATATAGTTCGAATTAGTTGCTAACTTGGTTTCCTCAATCTCCAGACAAAGCTAAGATCAATAAACCTGCCGTATAATAAATATATAGTATCGTATGGATTATATTCTTTAATCAACTTATGGTAGAAGGACAACAATAAGAATCACACGGATTCTATTACTTCGTGGTCATTAGAAGTACCTGTCCACATGGTAGTTTACATGTTTGTTTAAATAATCAGGCTCTGATTGGTCAATAGATTAGAGTTAGCGGGGTTGGATGTTTATCGATAGATGCAGAGGTTCACGGTAGCCGACTAGGATACCTTCTTTATGAATACTAACGTGCATTATTAAGAAGCACTTTGCCAAGTTGATCTAGCTTGGGCCTATTAAGGTCTGCTTTCTTTCTATTCATATATGGAAAGTTATAGATAATTTGTTTGCTCAGCCAATCTAGGACATGCGAGATCTACCAAAGGATGGCATCTATCAATCCCCCTCAATTGTCATGACGAACACCCGCGTTGGCTATTCTTAAGAAGCCAAACAGAACCCTGAAGGGCGTGTGCCCTCTAAGAAGTCTCTCTGGAGTTTCCCAGGGTAATGTCACAATATACTACTTCGAAGATGGATAGACCGGAGCCAGGCTTAATCAAGTGGTCCCCAAACCCAGCTTACGACACTTTCCTTCACGTCAACTTACAACATAGAGTTGTACAACTCTACGAGCCGACAGGGGTTGCGCACCCTGGGAACTTTGAATTTGAGAAGACATCAAAGTATGATGAGATTCCTCCGCTGACTACTTACGACTGGTCACCCGCTCATCCTGGGATCGTTGCCATCGGGACTGCGAGTGGTACCGTGGATCTCATAAACCTCCATAGTGATTCGAGCTCTCACTTGGAACTTCCCATAAGAATTACTCGTACATGCCAGGCTGTAGCCTTTAATACGGGCACCTTACTAGCCGTTGGACTAGAACGTGTACGGAATGACCAGTGTCTTAAAATCTTCGATGTAAATCGGCTCACGTCACTGGAGCCCGGCGCGTCATGGACATCCCTCGAGGGCTCGATGAATCCCGTGATCAGCCTCGAAGCTAGTATATCTATATCGAGCACCAAATTCTTCGAAGACAGCCCGCAGGTCCTAGTTGCCGGGATCAAAAATCAGGGTATCCGCATTTATGATCTCCGAGGTAGATATGCCCTAGATGATACGACCCTGTGAACGTGCTGACGAGTTGCAAGATCCCCATGGTGCAGTAATCAATTATCAGACCAAATGCAATAACAACTTGGCGATTGATTACGCAGACCAGAACTACTTCGCTTCGTCATCTTTAGACAAGCCAGGTCTAGTGATCTGGGATCGGCGTGCGACCTCGCGGCCCTCTTCCTCTCGCTTCTACCTCGATGCCGTTGATACGGATGATTTGCCGTGGGGGGCGGCTCTTAACATCGACAAAGCGATTGACGTGAAGGAAGCTAACTTCCAGGATAGGGGTTCCTTGATACGCTCACTACGCTTTTGTCGAGATCGTAGTGGCTTGATAGCTATCCTGTCAAGGACTGGGCAACTCAAAGTCCTGGACACTAGGAAAGAGTTTATTCCATCGGAGGTACACCCCAAGGATAGCCCCGAGGTTCTCGAGGTCAGAAAATCGTTCGAGCTAGATCTAGGTTACGCGAAAGATCGAAAAGACGACAGAATTGTGTCATTTGACTGGTTGAATCTCGACTCCCCTGCTCTAACACCACGAACAATAGTCCTACGCGCCAATGGAGCTTTTGACATACTTGAAAAACCATCTTATACGTCGGAACATCTGTATAAAATGATACCTTGGCAAGCACCCCACCGAGGACTAGAAGGTAATGTTACCCTACTAGGTAGAAGATCGCTACTAATTTGCCTTAAGGGGGCGCAAGCTATCATTCCTTGATGCAGTTCGAAGCAACACAGTACCCTGAGATGTTGGGACCGCTTAATTTCGATGAATCTCTCAAGCATAGACCGCTATTTGGAAGTCATAAAGAATCTACTCGAGCTGTGATACGACAAGTCTTGCAGACTTCTGCGCCTACAGTTGACCCCGTGCGTGACTTCGAGGCAAGCACTGAGAAATTACCAGAGGCTTTTGTCAATGCTTCGAAGATAGCAGAAAAGTTAGGAGCTCTAAGGAAGTACTCTAAAGAGGTTCTTGAGGCCTCGAAACAACCAAATGATAAGGCGCAGCAGCAACCGTCTATCAAAGAACTAGACCGATCTTTGACCGATCTATCTTTGATAGGTAAAGGTCTGCCATCGAATCGACAGCTACACGAGAGGTTGTTGGTGTCCACACGGGATACAAAGGGATTCCCTAAAGAGGCACAGGTGATTTTAGATCATGTAATGCTTCTTCGTTCTAAGGAGAAGTATCTATTCGACTATGTGGCGAATAGAGACATAGTTGCCGATGATCCTTGGCTAAGGGAACTGTGGGATTGGGTTGCTGGTATGTGTTCCAACTTCAACACGTTTAAGTCAAAAGCTGACAACCTTAGGGGCTGATGAAGCTGCCTCTGAAATGGGAATGGTAGCACAAGGAATCGATCTAAGCTACGTGGGAGTTTGTAATGTGTGGACCGGCGACTTGGGTTCGTTGTACAGGGGAATTCCGTTTTGAACGACAACTAATATGCTTTGTAGGGCTCAACGCCGCTGTCAGATTAGTGGATGGTGCGAGGTTTCCAGATGCCGCGGCATGGGAGCGTTGTCTACAAGATATAAATAAGAAAACAAGACAGCCGACATACGATGGCGTTGGAACTAGAAAGCTTGCGCATAGGCAACTTGCTTTGACAATATGTGGATGGGGTAGATCGCCCGATACATATTTCAGCGACTACGGCAAGATGCCACTTTCTGAGCGAAACTCATCATGGTATACTAGGGCAACCGCTCACGCCCTCTTTGAAGGCGACTTTGACAACGCAGTGCAGATACTCAGAGGGGCCAGCACAGAGTATCCGGAACTATTATTCGTCTCTTTAGCTCTACAGCTTAAAGGCCAAGGGGCTACGCATCCTGGGAAGGCGCAGTTAGATTTTGACGATGCAGTGGCTTCTAAGACCGATCCATATCTTCGAGCGATATCATCCCTCATAGCAACAGACAGCTGGGAAAACATTGCAAACCAGGAATCATTACCACTCCGTGAACGCACATTCGTGGCGCTTCGGTACTTTGAGGACGATAAACTCACCTATTGGCTAGAGAAGGAGCTTAAGAAGGCGATAGAGACAGGCGATATCGAAGGAATTGTGCTCACGGGTATAACAGATAAGCTCGTTGACATATTCGCAAAGTACGTCGAAAAGTTCAACGATGTCCAGACTGCCACCTTGGTGCTGTCGATTTGCTCGCCACGGTACATCAACGATTACCGATGCCGTGCATGGCGCAACGCTTACAGGGCCTACCTCCAGCGGCACAAGGCGTTTATGCAGCGGACCAAGTTCGAGGTAGAAAGCACGAAGAAGAGCAAGCGAGGAGGCGTGCCCACCATCACGCCGCCGTCCCGGCAGATCGCTCTACGCTGCGTGTACTGCGACGCCGAGTACGAGCTCTCGAAGACGGGCGCGGGTCTCGCCGCATCAGCCTCCGTCGCGGGCAAGGGGCACGCAACGAACCCCCTCATAGCGACCAACATCAACGCGGGCGTCAGCTGCCCCAACTGCGGCCGCCACCTCCCGCGCTGCGTCGTCTGCCTCGAGGTCGTCGGCGTCCCGCGCTCCGATAAGCCCGAGGCCTCGCCCGACCCGCAGATCCGCGTCGCGGCCAGGTTCCCGACTTTTTGCCTCAAGTGCGAGCACGTCTTGCATTTGGACCATGCGAGACAGTGGTTCGCGAGACATGTCGAGTGCCCTGTGCCCGAGTGCAGGTGTAGATGCAATTTTAGGGCGAATCCGGAGCTGAATTATCGTTGATGGGATGGTGTAGATTTTCGTCTGTGTTGTATGTGTCGACCTTACTACTACATATGGATTAGTATTATTAACTCCCGTAGGTGCCTAAGGTAGAATAAGGATAGTTGTATCGATAGAAATATTATTATGCTATTGACTAAGTACCTAGCCATTCAAGTAAAAGTGCAAAACGGATCGACCTGTAGCCCTTATTTTCTCATTGGGCACATATTAACCAATCTCATCGTTACTCTTCTCCCCGCTGCGAGGTATGTTCCATCGCGCGCATTTCGTTCATTCATTCATTCTTTATTATCATTACTTATCGTTACCATATCGCCCCGTACCATACCATACAATCCGTATTGCCTCGGCTCAATCTAACTAACTTAACTTACAGCAACGCACATATCGTTACGCTCATGTTGCCAACTTCCAGAGCGGGACGTACGCTCGCGCCGCGGGGGTATCATCGTCCTCGTCCTCTATCGCCTTGTTCATTCTCTCGATCCACTCATCCTCCGCTCTCGCTGCGTCCCGCTCGATCTGCGACATGACATCTAGCTCGGCTAGCATATCATGGACTAGAGCACGGCAACCGCTCACCATTCTTTCCAAGCCGGAACCAGTACCAGAGTTGGAGCTAGAGGCGACTGAGGAAGTAACGGAGCTCACATCGCCCAACTCCCGCAGAGCGGCACTCCACCCTTCGAGTTTACGCAACAAGCTCATGCAGTCGTGCTTCCAGCCCGTATCCAGTTCGCCTAGGAACCGCACCTCGTCGCCCTCGACCAGGGCATCCACATTCCCGCTCCGCTGCGCAGACACAATCGACGCCATGTTCTCAGCCCAGGCCTCGAACCCGGCCACAACCCGCTGATACCTGCCCCCAGGCTCGCCGAGCTGCCACACCCCGTTCAGGACTTCATCCAGGATCTGCACTTTCTCCTCTAGCCCGAGCCCCCCCTTCCCAGCATCGGCGCTGCCCCACCGCGCGAGCGCAGCTACGGTCCGCGCCTCGACGCCTTGCCGTTCGAGGGCGAGCAGGGCCTCGTTGTCGCGGGCCAGACGCGCGAACCGCGCTTCGAGCTTGGAACGCGCGCTGGCGTGCCATTCGGCGTCGACGGCGGGGGCGTCGCGGTGCAGCAGCGAGAGCTGCAGGAGTTCCGTCTGCAGGCGGCTGGTCTCAGCCGATATGGCGACGTTGGCGGGCAGCTTGGAGGGGGAGGGCGGCGCGAGGAACGTCGACGTGAGGGGTTTCGGGGCGAGCGATTTGGCGGGGCTGTAGTGCTGCTGGTGCGTGTTGAAGGCGGGGCGGTTGGTGAGACCGACGGTGGGTTGTTGGGACGGGGGGCGGACGGTGCCGCTTGTGGAGCGGGTCTGGGGTTGGGGTTGGGATGGAGGTTGTGATTTCTTGCGGGTGTGGGTTGTCGAGCGTGTCTGAGGCTTCGAGCTGGTCGTTGTGATGGTGCTTGCTGTCGGACTTGTGCGGCCCCCCGACGATGAAGATGATACTTGGGATATGGGGCGTACGGGGCGTAAGGTTGTTGCAGCGGTAAGACTCGTTACTGTGGATTTCGAACGGGAGTGTCCCGACAGTCGGTTAGAAGCTGTCGTTGGAGGTGGTCCGCCGGAAGATCTCGGTCGGCTAGCTATACTTGCTGAACGAGTCACGGGAGGAGCTGTGTTTGTAGATGATGCTTGACGCGTGGAGGCCGCTCTGGTTAGAGGTTTCGCTGCACCATTTCCGTAATCTGGACGTGTGGACGGAGCTTTGCTGTAAACTCCTGACACAGGTCTCCCCGTAGTTGAGGTTTGTGCTCTTGTGCGTGAGGTGGTGCTTGTCGTTGTTGAAGAAGCTGCTGCGCTGGCTGCGGCAGACCGTGTTGTCATTGTGGGCTTCACTGGTAGTCGACTCGGTGAGATAGTCCTAGTCTCGCTACGCGTCGTAGGCCCATCTCTCTGAGCAGCTCTATCTCTCCCAGCTGTGGGCTGGCGAATTGAGCGTGTGCGGCTCAAGCCAGTTGTAGATGACATGGTGAAGTCGCTCAAATCTTTAATGTTTAGGTTTGTGTGTCTCGATCAATTGGATCAGGGGTCTTTCGTTCTGAATGATTGACCCGTGCACGCGAGCCCAGTAACAATTGAAAGTTACGGTGGGGAGGTGGTAGAGTTGACCCCACTACGGTAGCATATAAGGTTCCGTCGATAGGGCTTATGGAGGGTACCTGACAGGGCTGAAAATACAGGAGCTGTCATTGCGGCCAGGTGTGATTGCTAATTGACATCCACGTGTATCTCGTATACCCAGATTACATAAGTTCAATGTTATCAGCCATCACGCGACTTCACCTTCCTCTGGGAGATGGTACCTATGTACAAACTTAAAAACTTACGAACTTAATACGAAACGAAGGCATTTCAAGACTTCCATACAATTAAACTTTCGGGAAGGAGTTGCGGGTTAAGCAAACTTCCGGGGTTGACAAGCAATTCTTCACATTAGCTAAAGTATAAGAGCAGCGGGTGTCTATTGACATAAGATCACTTATATTCATCTATTGTAAAAGGTATCATCCTCCGGCTTCAAGCCAGAAATCCATTATGCCATTTCCTTGCCTTCCCTTTTCCCTTTAGTACTCCCTATCCCTTGATCTTTCGAGCGGAAATCTATGGCCTCTGGATCTGATTCCTGTCGTATATACATCTTACAAGAGTAGTATCATCGTACCAGTAAACGCCTATTTCCATATGCAAATCTCTTTCTTTATCTTGCTCTTCATAAATGTCGTCTTCCACCACAAATTAACGAAACCGATCGCTAGCCACCAGCAGCTTTCGAATATGTAGAAGGCTTTCTACACTCGAAACACCTTGATTATCCCAAGGGGAAAAAGACAATATCAAGTTGAAAGTAATACGAGAAGACGAAGGAGAGGGGATAAGGAAGAAGTGAGTATACGAGTAGCCCGACTGCCGATGCGTATATTCATCTTTCGTTCGTGGCAACAGTAGAAAATTAGGTCATCTCTGCTTGCTTCCCTTTCTCGCGGCGCTTTTCTTCAAGTTGATCGGCCTCCATGTTCTGCATCAACGTCTGGAGGTTGGATTTGTAGGGTCCTGTGAGTCGTTCATGGCACCTGAAACAAATGCGCAGATTGCACCACGAGCAGGTCTTGCGGGGGCTGGAGTCCTGAAGCCCACACGTCTGGCAAGCGAGCGGGTAGTTAAGGTTCTTAACCGGAACCCATTTACTATGACCCACATAACAGTTGTAATGCTGCGAAGAGACGGGTGCGGCTGGCCAGATGGTGTCGGCCGCGGGAGCGACCTGGCTGATGTTTCGAGGAAAGCGGGAGAGGGCGGCGTTGATTTGCTCTAGGTGCTCTGGCGTTATGTTCTCCATGGATTCGCCGATGTCGTCAAGGGCAACTGCGTCAATGTCCTTTGAAACCTTGCGGCTAGGCTTACGGTTGCTCGGCGGAGTCGGCGAAATGGTAGGCTCGTTCAACACCGTCACGACATTAAAAAGCTCGGGCTTCTTCATAGGGTCATTCGAGTCTGCCGGTAGTGTAAGGGGCATCGCGACAGATGAAGTCGGTTGTGGTTGCGGTACAGCTCTAGGTCTCACAGTCTCTTGAACATCGCGAGGGACCACGGGAGAGCGCAAGTTAGGGTTGCTGTATGACGGTCGCGGGAATCGTGGGAGTCCAATACCCTGTTTTCTTAGATCGGATGAGCTCCCCTTTTTATGGACCTCCGGTTGTTGGTTCGCGCTAGGAGTCCCGACTGGTCGACGCGAAATTGGTTTTTGCGCGGACTCTATTGGGGGTGGCTCCGGTGATGATGCAGCCGCGCTAGGCGCGGGTACAACGGTTTCTACCGAAATCTTCGATATATTTGAAGCGTTCCCGTCGGTAGGCTGATCTTTTACAAGGACAGCAGCTTTCGTCTCAGCCTTGTTCTCGGGTACCGCTTTAAACTCCGACCCCTTTAAGTCCTCACCCAACTTGATGGGCTCACCCCTTGAATGATCGATACTATCTGAACCTTTTGAGTGCTCATTTCGGCCGGTAAGCTGTTTGAACTTTGTTGAGAGCTTGCGCATCTCGTCTTCTTCTTGTGGATCTGGCTGCTTGACTGGTCGAATGTTTCGTCCCGGAAGTGAGGCGCTTCTAGGAGGTAAGGGAGAAGTAGTGTTGGTATTTTGTACAGGCGCCGGGGGTGGAAGAAGGTCTGTGTTTGCAGGTTGTGATGTGGATGCAGTAGAACCATGTGAATCAGCAAGTTTGAGCTGGGGGACAAGAAGACTGCGATCTGATTTGGATGATGCGCGCCGGCGCCAGATTTCCCGCCCTTGAGGTGAGTCACCTACAAGCCTCGACGGTGACGAGGAACCTCCATCAAAAGCGCCAGGTTGGGATGCCGAGAATGGATCTCTCAGTATAGGCCGAGAACCTGGGGGCGTGCTTGGGCGAGTGAGGTCCTTTATCGGTGGTGGTGGTGGCAGGTCAGCTGTTATTATCTCATCCGTTACTGATGGCATCTCATCTACATAAGGGTTGCTTGGAAGCACCGGCAAATCCTTCAACCGTGGTTGCTGGCCATCGTTTATCCCCTCTCGTTCCGGCGAATTCGAAGGCTCGCTGTCCTTTGTGAATATACTGCCCTGAGACGACCTTTGCACAGAGTCTGAAGAGGTGTTAGAATATGCCGACAGAAGACTCGATATAGAAGAGACACGCTTCATCTTCTTTGATGTAGCAGTGGTGGTTGGGGCCGGATTTGCTGGCAATCCTACTGGCTTCCTCGGAATCGATCGATTCTGCGTTTGCAAGATAGTAGTCTCCATGTTATTACCGGAAGGCAGAGCAGGCAGAGGTGAGTTGACAAAGTCTGACTTGATGCTTGGACTAATACTCGTGTTGGTCTTAACACTAACACTATCCTTCCTAGGCGGGAATGGCGAGTACAGCGAAGCTGGAGGATCTCGAGTAGCTGTCCGGGGCCTGACGTCCTCCAATTCGGGTGGAGGGGCAGGTAGCGCTTTTGAGAAACGCGAACGACCCGACTTGGGGGCCTGGAGGGTAGCCATTACAGGTACTACGTATTATCAGCCGAATTAGGGGGTTTGATAGGGAGAAGGTGTGAAGAGGGCGAAACAACATGCGTTGTGATACCAGAATGACGGAAGATAGTCATTCAAAGTGCCCGATCATTTCGTCCGATAAGGTCGAGGAAGAAGAGACGGGGGCCCTAC
The DNA here is from genome assembly GCA_022432515.1 of Hypoxylon sp. NC0597. NCBI lineage: Eukaryota > Fungi > Ascomycota > Sordariomycetes > Xylariales > Hypoxylaceae > Hypoxylon > Hypoxylon sp. NC0597. The sequence goes on from JAJKLA010000054.1 coordinate 165,960, forward strand.
AATCAGGGTTGCATAGGTCTGTAATAAGTGATAGGTAGGCCGTCGAATGTGGGTGGGTTCACCAAGTTTCTGCTTGTACCCTTGGCCTGATCCTGCTCTACGGTTTTGCCTAGTATGTAGGGATGACAACACATTTGATGCAGGTACCGCACTCAAAGGATCCACACGAGAACATCTCGACGAGTCGAAGGGACGGGCTCTCTGCATGCGTGGGGCCTGACGGTTCTTTTAGATTTCCTGCAAGACTTTTTGCCGAATTGACCAAGAAAAAGAAGCAAGGACTATGGGACTCGGCTGCTTAGACGAGCCCGACGAGTAAGAGACTAGCCCTAGGAGTCTTGTTTTATTGTGGGAGGCCTATTCGATCTCTTACGTATGACTGGCACTGCAATATGCGAATCCTCTCACATCCCTTCATCAACAGGGCCGAGTAGCGAATCTGCACGTCGCGTTAGCCCCTCGTGGGGATAGACCCCTGAACGGTCGTTTCAGCCACAGGATCATCCCAAAGAGGAGGGTGATCTACTTTAGTTGATGGACCTAAGTGGATACCATCGCGTCTTTTTTTTCTTCTCTTCAAAGTTATTTTCTCGACTGGCTGAGGAGGTTGTTAATCAGTGTTTGAAGCTCCTGATCACTCGAATTCGGGTTGTGGAGAGGACTCGAGCTTAGATTAAGAATATGTAGGAGAAATCCTAGAAGAGACAAAACGAAAGAGGTGATCCTTGTCATCTCATAACGGGTACCTGCACTTCCGCGTAGAGATCTCGAAAACAGGTCTCATTTGAAAATCTCACCACCTGCAGGAATGTGAGTTGCAAGACACGCGCTCGTTTTCGGAAATGTAATACATAATATGCGAATTTTCGCATTAGCCACGGCACTTTACATGACGACGATATCATGGTGCTCTATGAAAGCCCAAAATAGCGTGAGGCTGTGCCATTAGAGGCATCTGCGAGATCAAGCCAATACGCGTCTACTTCCTTCAGCGAAGTGGGCTCACTGGGCTGAGCATAGGACCGATGACCGATGGTTCGTTGCCCTTTAAGCATACCTAAGTTAATCCCGCCTTATGCATGAGGACGGACCAGTGGGAGCAAGGATACTAATCAAAACGTCGCATTATTTCTCGGCTTGGGCATCCTATCAGAGCTTCACATGCGGGCGTCTTGAACTTCGGGAGAACCGGAAATTCGTCCACTCCAGTGTTCTAGGGTCATCCAAGCTATTCTGCAAGTCATTCACTCAAAGACCTAATTTGCAGCCCTCATTGCTTTCGGGCTAGGACTTCCGGTGCTCCTATCCCTTACTTCACCGAATCACTATGCATATATGTAGTACAATACTGGGGCTTATCGCACAGACTATTATGGGGTGGACTTCTCAGACGTTAGAGCTTTAGACTCGAGAGAGCTGAGAATTTATGCAACAGCGCTACAAGGGACCTCTACGGTCGGTTATAGGTGACCCTCGAAGAAGCAAGTATTCATTCCCTTGACCTTAGATTTCAGCGACTCTGGGCACGAAGGTACTCAAATAAGAAGCTCACTGTGATGTCAACTTAGCTATGTATAATTATCAAGGGGCACAGACGAAAAACGGGGCTGACCATATGAAGCTGCTTCGGGGATTTCGATCAAGTTTCCGGGTGCACTGCGCTAGATCCTAGGGCCAATGTGATCGAGATATCCCATATGCATGGAACGTCCGATGGACAAGGCGAACGCGAGGATTGACGGTGATAGTAGTAATTAAATACGACTATTTTGCTTTCATCTATCTTTGCCAAGTTAAGAAAGCAAAGGGGTATGCATATTAATGATTACTAGGTACCTACCTACGTATAGATCTCGAAATGAAGAAAACCAGCACGGAATACTTGAGATCGACCCCTGATAGGTACCTACCTAGGTACTGTTTCTAGACCCTGTGTCTTTAATAAGTCAGTGGTGTATTCACCCGATGCGATGCAGCACGAATTCCACGCACTCGGATTTCAATCTGCATAAATTGAATTCCATATGAACGAATCGGTTACGCGCATTAGTCGGCTCCTTCAGACCGTTACCAACCACGCAGCTGGGTGTCTAAATAAAAAACATCGCATCTACTATGTAATACCGATAGGTAAAATGTGTATATTATCGTGGATTACCGTCCGTCGCACATCTCGAATCGGACCATCTAAGACATCTAAGACATCCAAGCCCTCTATTAGGAACAAAAAAAGGAAAAGGCTAAAGAGCCGTGTGCCACTTAACTCAATCAAGCCTTCAATGCATAATTCGGTGATGATTAATTTCCATTTAAGCAAACAGGAAAATCTGAACTTTGAAGCAGGTTTGCAGTTCCCGCCCTATACTCGTTTATTTATCCATTCAATATATGTAGCTCGTGATCCATGGATACAACAACTCGGGATTCATGAAGCAACATCACTTAGGTAAGCAATACGGGCTATAGAGTATCATAGGCGGCACAGGTTATCAGCATTTTGGGAGCTGAGAGGAGAGCGCCGTGCATGCAATCGTGCCCATAGATTAGCAATCGCTGCTTATCAATGGAATTGGCCAATTGTGTGATTGTGGGGGGTGCAGCGCCGCTGGTTGACGCTCTGCATTATCTCCGCCTCTCGGAGGGGACCGCAGGTCTTTGATAATGTAAGCAAGCAGAAAGATAGATGGGGATTCACCTTCGCTCTCTTTTGCGAAACAGGTGCCATTGTCTATTTCCTTGCGGTTTGCGGTGCTAGGAAAAGATTCTCTTCTGTTATATATAATTGTGTAGAAAGTGATTTCTTGGGGCTCAAGACAGATGACCGGCGAAATCCCGATCCTCGCCGAGGGGGTGCCGTCCGCTGAGACCGCCCCTCTACTTGTTCCGAACGCATCTGCCGCCAGCAACGCGGCCCAGGCGCGGGACAATGGCACGTTTCCGAGCAAGAACAACTCGGTGATCAGGAGCGAGGCTGCGTCGGAGACAGATGTGGAAAATGGCCAAACCAGTGACGCCGACTGCGATGTGCCGAGCGGCGATGTCCCGAAGCTGAAAGTAAACATGAAGGTGCTTTTTCCGGCCATGGCCATTGGTGTAAGTAGGCTCTTTCAAGATAGCTTTATGCTACTGAGCTCCCTTTCTCATACCCATAGTTGCTTTATACTAATAGCAGTAGGTCTACCTGGTCGCCGTAGACCAGACGCTGACCATAGCCACCTACGGCAAAATGGGGAGTGAACTCAATGCGCTGAACTCGACTAGTTGGATCTCCACTTCGTATTTCCTTACCTTGACTGCTTTCCAGCCGCTGTACGGCAAGGTATCTGATATTTTCGGCCGCAAGGAGTCCCTGTTGTTCGCTTACCTTGTCTTCGGTCTGGGCTGTCTTGGTTGTGGTCTGTCTAAAGATATCATCCAGCTCTGTACGTCGAGGGCTGTGGCCGGTATTGGTGGCGGAGGTATGAATGCCGTCGTCACTATCCTGCTAACTGACCTTGTATCCCTACGCGACCGCGGCGTCTGGCAGGGCTATATAAATATCATTTTCACCGCCGGCATGTCGTCCGGCGCCCCCATCGGCGGGTTGATAGCAGATACTATCGGCTGGCGGTGGGCTTTTACGGCTCAATTTCCCCTATCCATGGTGGCCTGGTTGGCAGTATATTTCTTTCTAAACCTACCCAAGACGGACCACACGCACTGGACGACCAAGGTGTCGCGCGTTGACTTCCTAGGCGCCTTCGTGCTCGTCTCGGCTGCTTTCACGCTGCTCTTCGGCCTGGACAACGGTAGCAACGAGGGGTGGGATAAGAAAATTACCATCATCCCCTTGGCAGTGACTCCAGTGCTCTTCGCTCTTTTCATCCTGATCGAAATGAAAGTGGCATCTCACCCCTTCGCGCCGGGCCACGTTATTCTCGACCCACCCCTGCTGGCGGCGTACATGGCCAACTTCTTCGGCGTGGCGGGGCAGATGGGTGTGTGGTTCTTCATGGCGTTGTTCTTCCAGGCCGCCATGGGCTTCTCGGCCACCGAGTCCGGCATGATGTTCATTCCCAGCACCATCTTCGGGCTCGTGGGCTCGCTTGGAGGGGGCCTTGTTATGCGCCGGACGGGGAAGTACTACTGGCTCACGCTGTTAGGGTACGCCCTTATGACACTTAGCGTGGCACCGATGGTGGCTTTTACGGGTGCGGTGGTAAAGTCAACTGTGGGCGTGATAGTGGGAACTTCTATTATCGCGTTTGGCGGGGGTATCTGTAGGTTTTCCTCCTTTACCCCGTCTTGCCCCCTTTTTCTTACTTCTCTCCTTAAAAAAGAAGAGGGTAGAACCAAGGGTAGAGTGACAGAAAGCTAACATCGACGCAGCAATTACCAGCACCCTCATCGCTATAATCGCCAATGCAGCACCCGGCGACACCGCTGTAGCTATTGCGTGCTCGTACTTGTTCCGATCCCTGGGGACGACAATCGGCATTAGTGTTTCAACGGCGGTCTTACAACAGGTACTACGTGTGAGCTTAGCGGACTCTCTCGGTGACAACAGCGATAGAGCCCGCGAGATCGAGGAGGGCGTCCGCCAGAGTTTAGATTATATACGGAAGCTCGAGCCCGGCCTCGCGGATCTCGTGCGCTCGTGCTATGCCGTTGCCGTCCAGTGGGCTTTCCTGCCCGTTGCGATTTTTGGTCTCTGTGCGCTGTTTGCGTCGGCGTGGATTAGGGAGAAGAAGCTTGAGGGTAGGTAGAAAGAGATATGGTGAAGGTATTTTGTGTAAGGCTGCTACTCCGACAGTTCTCGCATCGGGAGTCAAGGGTAGAAGAGGAGACGAGCGTGGGAATATAAGAACAGATATCTAACTAGATGCCTACCTCTTAGCGGGTTCAGATATCACCTCTAGAACTAGACAAGATAGAGTTCATTGAAAGACATAGGTAAAACCTGACTTGAATTCTTACGTAATTCGAAAAGTTAAGCCTTTTTTTACACAATTAAGCGTTTATCTACGAATTTCGAGATTCTCCTTTGATGCTTCCGTAGCTGCTTTTTATAAATAGCGCCAGTAGCGGTGTTTTAACATTAAGTTTACATTGACTAAGGTGGTATTCTAATAGATGGGGCAGAGAATAGACGAATGGTAATATGTAGGTAGGTACATATAACTAGAAAGCCAGCTCGGGTCGTTTTAAAACGCAGGTAATATCTTTCAATTCCGGATAAAAAAGTACCTCCTCCTAATATACCACTCCGACAATACGCTAGCTTGTATATTCCAACGTCTAATGCTATGCGTCTCGTCCTCGATCCTTATCTTTATCCTCTAACTTATTATAGAACCAGCAACTTCACTGCACATATAGAAAATCTATGTTAAAGTATAGGTAAGGAGAGGTAAGGCATCGCATTGTTTTCCAAGAGTAGTAGCAGACACAGAAGCTCAAGAGAACTTAGGCATTAAGATGTAAGACGCACGCGAAATATATTATAGATACCGTAATGGAAGCTCAAAAAATGGAACACTACATGCTATAATATGATAAATATGTCATGACGAAAAATAGATAATATTCTGGGATACTCCCTTTGCTATGAAAAGGGTGCTGAACGGATATGGGTATGCCACTGCTCTAAATAATTCGCTCCTGGTATCAGATTCCTGTCTGACAGCCATTTCATCACACCACATTGTGTGACGATGAATTAAATGTAGACGTCTGATGCTCGTAAATACCACTCATCATCGTCTACCTAGATTAGTAGTGTCATGAACCGAACACGTAACATTCATAAGTCGCTTGTGGACCTGAAAACTTCTCCCACACTTTCATCTCATCACCTCCGAATCCGAGTAGCTCAGTCGCTGTTACCAAACGCATCCATCCCGTCCTCCACACGGGCAAGTTCTAGAGGAATCCACGACGGGGAAAGCTGACGCCTTCTACGGCAGCATTGTCGGTGAACCAACTGCATCGTTCGCCTGTAGCTTCGTTGACGAGCGCGCATGGAAGACCGTTTCCTTTCTCGAATATTTCCTTCATGATCTCCTTCTTTCCAGCACCGGTGGCGACGAAGGCAACTTTGACAGCATGCGTAACGACGGGAAGCGTTAGGGTGATTCGTCGAGGTGGCGGCTTAGGCGAATCTTCAATAGGTGCCACCCAGGCATCGGTTTCACGGAGGAGTGGGTGGCCCGGGAAGAGACTGCAAGTGTGACCATCTGGGCCAGAGCCAAGGAGGAGAAGGTCGAAGATGGGGAGCTTGACAGAATCGCCCTTGGCAAACGAGTTAACTAGCGTCTTCTCGTACTGGTCCGCTAGCTCTTGCGTGTCGTCGAGATACTGGGTGTCGATCGGGTGTACAGTAGGTTGGCCGAGCTCAGGGGGAATCTTATCCAACAGCTCCTTCTTGAGTAGTCCATAGTTGCTATCTTCGTGGTCCAGAGGCACGGCTCTCTCGTCAGCGAAAAATATCTCCCACTTATCGAACTTGACGGTATCCTCATCAGATTTTGGTTTCGCGAGGAGGGCTTTCGCAAGGGTTTTAGGCAGTGAACCACCCGAGACGGCGACCTTAAAAACGCCATGACGTGTGATGCCAGCATTCTGACATGTGATGATGTAGGATCGAAGCGCGGGCGCAAGGGCCTCGACGTCGCTAAATGCGAATAAATTGGGTTGCTTTCCCGGCATGATGGACCGTAGATGTGAGTTGGATACCTCTGTAGGTAGGTATGAGCATAAGATATTGAAAAAAGTCGAATAGAAATAAGATAAGATTAGAATTTGGCGGATTGTGAGTAATGTTGTTTGCGGATGGTGGTGGGGTAGATAGCTTTCACGAGTGATTTTTAAGGAAGCTTTCTTGATTGTACCTACCTGGACTTAGGTACTTGTTATTTGCCTACTAACCTTAGGCTTAGAATGTTATGGCAAATAAAGTGTTGATAAAGTGGTTAAGATGGCCAAGACTCCGTGGTGGTCTACTGTTGGGTATAAGGTGAGCTTCTGGAGAAGTGAGTCTCGGTTAATTGTTTCTCTGAAGTCCACGATGTTTAGACCTTAATATCGATATCGAAGACCTAGAAGTATCCCTTCGTGGGCGTATCCACTCGTTATGAGTAGTTCATCCACTAGAATCCTTGGCGTTAAGGAGTCGGTGATTTCGTGATTGGACTGATAGGATCCCCTCAATTGACGAAGTATGACAGAGAAACCCAAACTTGAGCATATGCGAGATACCGGAATATTTGTTTGGTCAGCTGAAGATACAATAATATGACTCTTCTGAGAAAGATGACAAAACCACGAAGACTCTGCCTAGTTTCTCTGATATCATTCACATGAGGTGGCGTACGTGTAGAGTAGATTCAGATAATCCAATGCTAGAAGGATAAAAAAAAAAGTATAGCGGGGTGCTCAGGGTGAATTGACGTAGGGCTTACTGATCTTGGATAGACTGGAGGGGCGGGACAAGGAGGGGCCTTGTAGATAAAGCGGGCCGCTATGAATGATGGTGGATTGGTGGTGGGGGTCTGCGCAACATTTCAACGGGAGCCGGTTCAGACCATTCAGGCTACCGCCCACTTCACCTTGCATCTTATTAATATCTGCAGGACCCCACCAACCAACTCTTGTTTCCGCTTCTTTGTAGTGTATTGTCTACGGTAGACGGAATGGTTTGAGTCGATGATGCTCACGATGATGTATTGTTCTAAGAGTTTCGAAGATCAGATAACGACACCTAATTTGGGTTAGGTTAATATTCAGTCCCTCGGTTATCAGTGGGCACTCGGTAGATCGCATGAGTCTGTTGCAGATTTCTTTTCGACGTTTGCCTAGGCTAGAATTCTGGTTGAGATGAATCACAGTAGCACACGATGGAAGCGTCTCGACACGCGTCTTCACAATTCTATTAATTGGTGGGAGACTGCCACCACTTAAGCAACTCACCTGTTATCATCCGACGAGATAGATGACAAGTCACCTTGCTCGGCGTGGATATGATCGGGAGTTCTGTTGAGTCGTACGTACTCAAGCCTCCTCGTCTTGTCGTCGTGGACAGAGACCAACCATAATGTGCGGTGACTTCACATGCGACATCCCCGCAGATCCATCCAGGCACGAGTCTGCACAGGTAGGGTTCCAATGCAGCATATAGCATATCCGATATCTGCAACTTGTGACGTTGAGAACCAAGTATACGGAGTGATGGAAAGGTGTGGTAACCATGATGGATTCTCTCCTCTAGGAAATCATAAGCGCTTAGCTTCTGTAAACCAAAGCAGCACTAGGTTCTCTTCAAGTGGCAATTAATAAGCTGCATTGTGGTATGACTACCTGTATCCAGGTAAGAAGAGTTGCAGAAACAGTTCGGTAGTATACTGCAATGTTGCTTGTAGATCCGGATCGTCGGGTACTTGGGTACCTAGGTAGTAGAACACCGGACCCGGGGACCTTGCGTGTACGGTATGGAGTATGGATGGCTTTAGACATGGTGATAAATAGAAGCAGAGATTTACGGAAATGGCATCGTACGCTACTTTGTATTATTTGAGGACTTAAAATAGAAGGCACGATAGACGGCTGTTGACAGTATTAAGTTGAGGGCGTTCAACGTTCTTTCCGTATTATAGGTAAGAGGTATGTACCGTCTGCCCTAGTAGCGCCCGGAAGCGGAGCTGAATTGTGTCGAACTCTCTGAGAACTTTACATCTACAACTACTTACACCAACAGATCGACGACGACGACAATCTCATCAACTATAGACTCGTTCTTTCCTTAAAATCGTTTCTTTATTTTCCCTTCACGGTTCACGGCCTAAAATAGAAGATGACACAATTACCAAAGTACCTAACCGGCGATTCTGTCGCTATCAATGAGTTTCTTGATAAATTTGATGTGCGTTATTTTCTCAGAGAGCTTACTAGATATCGAAATGCAAACTCACTGTATTATTAGGTCTTCTTACTCGACTGCGATGGTTAGACTGATTAGCCTATCCATGAGAGTTGTCCAATGGCTGAAAGTGTGTAGGAGTCTTATGGTCGGGGGACCACCTCTTTGAAGGGATTGTCGAGACTCTTGAGATGCTGAGAGCTAGAGGTAGGATTGGCATGACCAGATCATAAGATACACACATCTAACGATAGAACCAAATCACTTTAGGAAAACGAGTTGTATTTGTCACGAACAATTCTACAAAGTCTCGGCCCGACTACCAGAAGAAGTTGACAGCCTTGGGTATCCCCAGCGATGTTGAGGAGATCTTCGCCTCGGCATATTCATCAGCTATCTACATCTCGCGAATCATGAAATTGCCAACGCCAAAGAACAAGGTGTTCGTCATCGGAGAGAGTGGCATCGAGAGTGAGCTGCGAACAGAGGGCGTTCCGTTCCTCGGCGGCACGGATCCGGCCCTGAGGCGGGATATAACACCCGAAGATTTTAGCGGATTGGCCGATGGCTCGCTCCTAGACCCAGATGTCGGAATAGTGCTTGCCGGGCTGGATTTCCATATTAACTATCTAAAGTTGTCTATGGCTTATCAGTATATTCGACGAGGCGCCAAATTCCTCGCGACAAATCTCGACAGCACGCTGCCTATGAATCAAACCTTCTTCCCTGGTGCCGGCTCGATTTCTATTCCGCTAGTTAACATGACCGGGCAAACACCGCTGGCTTTCGGGAAGCCTAGCCAGGCCATGATGGATGCGATCGAAGGGAAGTTCAAGTTAGACCGGGCGCGGACTTGCATGGTCGGCGACAGGCTAAACACCGATATCCAGTTTGGTATCGAAGGGGGCTTGGGAGGTACCCTCGCCGTATTGACTGGCGTGAGCAAAAAGGAGCATTGGGAGGCCGCGGATGCTGTGGCCGTACCCGCCTACTACGTTGACAAGCTAAGCGATCTCCGGGCTACGACGTCGTGACGAGACTTCTATTCGTCTACATTTCGTGCTTTTCGGCTTTTACGTTCCTATACATCTCTGACTCATACGGCATTACATACGATATAGGTATAGATAGAAAGAGGAACTAACTACATAGATCAGATAAGCCCTCTAGAAGAAGAATTCCTCGAATTATGTCACGTATGTCCCCGCTTGAAAAGCGATCCAACAGCCATTGTTAGCCTCTCGTAGCTTGTCAACTTCAAGGTTTGGTGCAACTAAGGACCAGCAAACTAAGCCGAGATTCCCCAACACTTCTCCGAAACCGCTTTATTCCCCCATTGGATGGTGGAATTGCGGCTCGATATGCCGACTTCCCCGCGTAACTGCTGAGCTACCCCCGTGGAGAGGGGGACTAATACGTGAATACGGATTCGATGGCTGCTTCAAGTCATGATGCACGACGTCGCTCGTGACGGTGCTATAATAGACTAATACGAGTTTCTCGAGCATATAAGGCCGAAGTAGGAGACCGCAATAAGGCAAAACATTTCTTTGAATCCCCTCGATCTGCTTTGATTACCTAAGGTACTTCCTATTTATATATCTCAGTTGATACCCTTAATTAGATTTCTTTTCATTGAAGATACTGATCGTACGATCCCGGCAAACCGACTATCCCTTATTTACCAAACCAAGTCGGCATAATCATGGCGTCGTCGCCGACCCCTCTCACACAGGAGCAGAAGGACTTCTTCCTCTCAAACGGCTACCTGAAGCTGACGAACTGCTTCACACGAGAGCAAGCCGCTGACGTGATCGAGGGAGTATGGACACGTCTCGGCATGTCGCCCACTGATAAAAGCACTTGGACCAAAGAACGCATTAACATGCCATCACACCGGACCTTCGACTGCGCAGACTTCGCGCCAAAGGTTTGGTCCGCCATTTGCGAGCTGTGCGGCGGCGAGGAACGCGTCAACCCCGAGTCCAGGCAATGGCGGGACTCGCTCATCGTGAACCTGGGCACGGCCGAAAGAGAAGGGAAGCCGGTCCCGCCGAAGGAACTCATGAATTGGCATGTCGATGGCGACTTTTTCGTGCACTATCTGGATAGTCCCGAGCAGGCCCTGCTCGTCATCCCGCTGTTTACGGATATCGTGCCCCAGGGCGGCGGCACCATGATTTGCCCGCCGGCTATCCCTACGGTGGCGAAGCACTTGTACGAGCACCCGGAGGGCGTGTCGCCGCGCATGGTTCCGCGCGCACACCCGGATTTTACGCGGGAGAAGAATCTGGAGTGGTACGTCGATATCGCGAAGAACTGCAACGATGACGATTTCGTGGAGGCCACGGGGCAAGTCGGGGACGTGTACCTTTTGCATCCCCTTATGATGCACAGTGCGGCGAGCAATGCGCGCCGCGCCGTACGTATCATTACGAACCCACCTGTTAGCGTTCAGGAGCCGTTCTGCTTTGACAGGGAAAAGGAGGAGGATTATAGTCTCGTGGAGCGCAAGACGATGGATGCGGTGGGCGGTCAGGAGAAGTTAAGGGGTTGGAAGATCACTATGCCTAGGGAGGGGGTTGTGCCGGAACGGGTGAGGATCCAGGAGGCGATGAAGCGAGAGGAGCTTAGGAGGTTGGAGGAGCAGAGACAGAGGGAGCAGGGGAAGGTTGCTGCTGCTGCTGCTTGAGGAGCCGTGTGAAAGCTAGGGGCTAAGATATGAAATGAAGTAGTAAAGATATCTAAATTGCATACTAATATTAGTCTACATTAAGAACCATACGTCTGTACATAGTTGCGTGTTCCTTGTGTGTGTCATTGGTAGGTAGGCTTATGTAGACCTCAAATCCATTCATTGACATGAGTCGTTACCTTAGATACCTGAATAACTATTCTCTATTTGGGCCAGGGAATGAAATAATAATAATTAAGTTGAAAATGAAAATTCATTATCAATATTTGAGCATAAGTTAATATGTATGAGTGGTCCTTCATGGCCTTGCACCGGTTTTGGCATTCGTATAATAAGGGATGGTAGGGCAGATGGTTTTAACCATCCGATAGCAACTCAAGCGGTGCTAAATTTTCTGCTAAAAAAGAATTGTTAGCGGCACTACCACTACTTGCGCCAACTATATCCTCATTTTCGTACATCTCCGTACTCGGATAGACTTCCGTTTTATGTCACAGAGGAACGTGTTCTTAAAATTCCCAGTATAAAACTACTTACTTTATTAAACGGAATTCTTTAAGGGGAGGGGGCAAATGTCCAACAATCCATCTTCAGACATGCTTCCACCGGAGCTCACCCTCATTGTGGCGGCGACACGCAACATGGGGATCGGCCGCAATGGCACACTGCCGTGGACGGGATTGAAGAAGGAAATGGCATACTTCGCGCGCGTGACGAAGCGCTTGGAACCAACTACGACCGCGACTATGAATGCTGTCATCATGGGCCGCAAGACGTGGGACAGCATACCGCCTAAGTTTCGGCCGCTCAAGGGGCGGCTGAATATCGTTGTTAGTCGGTCGCATTCTAGCCCCGGGCAGCACGAGGATGCGGAGCTGCAGGCGGAAGAGGGACCGGTGAGGGTGGGATCGCTCGAGCAGGCTCTCGCGCACCTGAAGTCCGCTGGCTCGGCAGGCAGGGTTGGAAGAGCGTTTGTCATTGGCGGCGCGCAGATCTATGCTGCGGCGCTGGAGTTAAAGGAAGCGAAACGTGTGCTGCTGACGCGAGTCCTGTCGCCTGATTTCGAATGTGACACATTCTTTCCGCTTGATTTGCAGGAGGACTCGTCCAAAAGCGGTTGGGTTAAGAAATCTAAGGACGAGCTCGATACGTGGACCGGCGAGACGGTTCCTGAGGGCGTGCAGGAGGAGAATGGGACACAGTACGAGTTTCAGATGTGGGAGAGGGTTGATTGATTGATTGAGGTTTATCTTATATACATCATGTAATCCCATAAGATCATAACTTTTACAGTGCGCAGACATAGCTAGGCGCGCGGAGTCCATAGCACGATATGAGCTTGGTGGACCAACTTTTATGCCCTTAATATCATATCCCATCATCATCATATGCCATAGATGTACGATTTTTATACTGCGACCTTTTGAGCTGGCGGTTGTTCCTGTGCTAACTGTCCTTCGAGCTCCCTCACGGGCTTATCAACAAGTGTGAGTTCGTTCTTCGCGGGCCACTTGAACACGGCCTGAGCCTGGTAATACAGACGCTCATCCGGTATCTGATCCAGCATCTTCAGACACAGCCTCATCCAACTGACAATCGCCGCCAGCGCGCGCACATCGACGTCTTCCCTCGCTTTGTACACGTTGCGCCAGACAGCAGCAGCTAGTACGGGGTCACCCTTGACGACACCCTCGTCGTAGGCGGCGATGATCCCCCGCCATTGAATGAATAGGTCCTTGAGGTAGCGGTGTCGCAGCCCGCGTGAGCTGATGCCGTGCGTTAGGTCCATCTTCTCTTCTGCGTCAAAGAAGAAGTGGTCTACTAGCTGCCGTTGCCATGACCGTGCCGCTTCGCGCTCGAGATTGCGGAGTCGTGCGAATACGAGGTACATGTGCAGCATCGTGACCTGCGACCATGTGCTGAAGGTGGGGGGAAGCTTGAAATCTGGGTTGATATGAATATGTTAGAAACACGTTCACTGCTCGAGTAATAATGTAATGGTCTGCAGCAGAGTGTCAATTACCTTCATGCCACATCGTCTTTCCTTCACCTATGTCCTCGCCTTCCGCTGTCTTCGGTATTGTACCGGCCTTTCTATCCTTATCAGATATGGTATACAGGGCCTCGCGAGCGCATATTTTATATATGTCCTCTGTAGCTTGGATTATACGATACGGCTCGGCTGTTCGTTGAAAGTACTGCTTGATAGCATTACGGAAGCCCGATTGGCTTTGGCTGGGAGTGCTACCGAAATTCCTTCTTTGGTCGAATCGAGGAGAGCTAGCGATAACGAGTCGTCGCATACTGGAAGCATTTTGGACTTCTGTAGTCGTGGTTGCTTGTCGGATCAGCAGCGCAAGCTGCCATCTGCAGCTTCGACACGCCATTTGCTACCGTGGTATCAAAGATGCAAGGGTATGAATGGACGTCGGCATTGAACAGTCGAGAGAGCTGGAAAAGTCGAGTGCCGATGTTCACGTCATTGACATGCGCGCGTCAGAGAAATGATGAAAAAATTAAAAAAAGGTGAGAAGCTTGGACCCTTGTAAGATACAGATCTGCAACAGGGATCTGGTGTGGATACAAGTACATTGTACCTCCTGTAGCTAGACCCCCCTGTTCTCCGATTTCTCAAGATGGGAGGTTGTAATGGAAGTGGGTGATTCATGTCCTCGTTTTTTATTGTCGTATTTACATCTCTATATAATTGTAATTGAATACATATGTAGGTGAATATAGCGGATTAGATGCCCCGAAGACAAGCTTAGCCAAATCTAGAGAACACCAGCGTTGCGTTGGTGCCCCCAAAGCCGAAGCTATTCGATAGAGCAACATTGACTTCCTTCTCTTGGGCTTTAAGGGGGACAAGATTGAACTTGGGCCCAACATCAGGGTCAGTTAGGTTTAGTGTCGGAGGGAGTATGTTCTGTTGATGGAGTTAGTTTCGCGTGAATACGGTGAAGTCTTAAGAGTTAGAAATTGAAACTCACCTCTTCGATGGCCAAAATTGTAAACACGGCTTCGATCGAACCAGCAGCGCCAAGAAGGTGTCCGATAGATCCCTTGGTGCTGCTTACGGCAATTTTGTTTTCGTTAGAATGTCCTTCCTCGCCTGTCATCAATGAGCGGATCGCAAGAGCTTCCGCTACATCACCAACGGGAGTACTGGTCGCATGGGCATTGATGTAGTCAACTTGACAGGGCTTGATTCTGGCATGCTTTAAAGCTTTTTTCATGGACAGGTACGCTCCCGATCCATCCTCGAGGGGTGCCGTTATATGGTGAGCGTCGCCACTACACCCATACCCCTTTAACTCGGCATATATACGAGCACCCCGGGCCCTGGCATGTTCCAGTTCCTCTAAAATGACAACTGCTGCACCTTCGGCGACGACAAATCCATTGCGTTGGCGATCAAAAGGACGGCAGCTTGAAGGCGGGTCGCCGTTGAAAGCAGTGGACAAAGAGCGCGATCTACCGAATCCTGCGAAGGTAAGAGGGTGGATACAGGACTCTGAGCCTCCCGCGACCATGATATCAGCATCTCCAAATGCAATGAAGCGCGAGGCATCTCCGATCGAATGTGCCCCTGTGGTGCAAGCTGTAGTTACAGCATGATTTGGTCCCCGAAACCCGTATCTCATAGCAATGTGTCCTGCTGCTAAATTGATGAGAATCTTCGGTACGAAGAGCGGAGAAACCTTCTTATAGCCCTACCGTGAACGTTTAGTAAACGTCCAACATCCTAAAAAATGATTCAATGTCTCACATCTTTTTCATAGGTCACGCTGGTAGTGTAAATTTCGTCTAAATTTCCGATGCCACTTCCCAGACAGACTCCAGTTGATTCCAGATCCTCTTGACTGTGCGGTTTCCATGCTGCATCCTCGAGCGCCATCTCTGTTGCGGCGATGGCGTATTGGGTGAATGTGGACATGCGTCGTTGATCTGAGGCAGACAGCCAGTCATTTGGTCGCCACTGGCCTTCACCAGTGGCCGATTTTGGGACAATTCCCGCCACGGTGCTTGTAAGTTCGCGCCATCGTTTCTGGGGCTCAAAGTTCGCAACGCTCACGATGCCAGAATGTCCGGCGATTAGCCTGCTCCACGACTGTCGAACACCGACGCCAAGCGGAGTGATGGCGCCGAGGCCCGTGACAACGACTCGGCGCATTCTTAGCCATAGTCAGAATTATCTGAGTTCGATTGGATATGTTGTATTTGTTTAGGGAGAGTGATTAGAACCCCGATCCATTTGGGATATTAATATTTCGGTATGGAATTTACTGATTTAATCACTGCTGAGAAATCATTAAAAAAAAGGGAACTGCGGGCAAGATGAGCTAATTAGGTACGCGACCATGAAGCTAACTGAGCTATTCCATTGGCGCAGAGAGGTCAACTCGCCCCACTTATCCCAAAATATGCAAAGGTAGGACCGGGTTTATGCCACGCGACTACGATCTAAATTTAGCTAGCCTCATACATATCTCCAGATTCAACTCGAGCTTTAGAGCTACATGCTGTCCCTATTTCTACAGAATCATCACAGCGGAAGACAGCAGTATTAGAACGATAATATGGTCTTAGATGAGAAGGCTAGATTTCATCCGATTAGTACGTCTTAGCTTCCGTGAAGCAAGGCTACGGAATCCATAGACGAATGCGACTCTGAACACGTTTCATAAAATAGCCTCCCAACGGCGATCCGCTGCGAAAAGATATACCAAACCGGCCAAATTAAAGTATACATTGATTATCAATCGTCTGTAAAACGACACTGATAATATTTATTCTCTCTTATAGTTGACTTTCTATTGAGATTGAGCCGACGAAGAATGCCTGCATAAGCAAGTTTATGGCTCATCGCTTACTCCAACATTCACAAGCCATCCGTGTACACTATAATCGGGGATAGGAATGTCCCCAATTGAAACCTTATGAGGAATTATCTTCGACCTATAAGTCCTCTTATGATTCCCAAGACCTGAGAATCGGATT
Source organism: Hypoxylon sp. NC0597 (assembly GCA_022432515.1). Classification (NCBI taxonomy): domain Eukaryota; kingdom Fungi; phylum Ascomycota; class Sordariomycetes; order Xylariales; family Hypoxylaceae; genus Hypoxylon; species Hypoxylon sp. NC0597. The sequence goes on from JAJKLA010000054.1 coordinate 182,549, forward strand.
AAACATCCAATTGTATCAGTATTCTAAGATGGGCAAAAGGACTTCCCCGAAACCGTCTGGCACGGTTGCTGAGGAAAGGGTGAGAGATGATGATCGCTTCTCGGACTACGAAACCGAAACCGATGAGAGTACAGTCGAGGTGAGGCATCGACTAGTGGGGCATGATGTGTCTCATAATGGGCTGGGAAACGGCGCTGCCAGTGGCTCAGAACGCGGTCCTTCGGGGTCGGCTGCGTCTGGCAGCCGAAACGACAACGACTACGAAGAGGGCGAAGAATATGAACAACTTCTAGACCCGAACCTCCCAGATGAAGAGGCTATAGAGTTACGTCGAATGGATTCCGGAAGTTTAGCATCCTTTGACGATGAAACTGGATCTAAAGCGAACGAAGAAAATTCTCCGTATGAAGAGGTTAGAGCCGCGGTCCGCAACTATGACGAGGACGTCCCGTGTAATACTATTCGAGCTTGGGTAATTGGCTTAAGTTTGGTTTTCATTGGCGCGTCGGTGAACACCCTATTCTCTCTAAGGCAACCCTCAATCGGCCTCGGAGCTCTCATCGCTCAGATTATTGCCTGGCCTCTTGGTCGTGCTTGGCAGAGAGTAGTACCCGAGCGGCAAATCAAGATCTTTGGCTTAAAATGTGATTTAAATCCAGGGCCCTTCAATATCAAGGAGCATTCGATCATCGTGGTCATGGCCAGCGTGTCTTTCTCCGTAGCTTACGCTACTGACATCATCCTAGCACAGCTTGTATTTTACAAGCAAAATTTCGGCATAATATTTCAACTTGTATTAACAATCTCGACACAGTCTTTAGGGTATGGGATTGCGGGAATGATGCGGAAATTTCTTGGTGAGTACAGATGAACAGCGAGTTGTTACTCTATCTAACTGTTTCTAGTCTACCCGGCTTCTATGATATGGCCAGGGAACTTAGTTGCCGTTGCCTTGATGAACGCGATGTATGAGAAACACGAGGCACCAGACCCGTCAGTTATCGGCGGACGCATGCCTAGATATAGATGGTTCGGCATCGTAACCCTCTTTTCTGCTATATACTATTTCATTCCCGGTTTCTTTGCGCAATGCTTAAGCGTCTTTGCATTTCTTACGTGGATGGCGCCTCAAAATCCTATAGTGAATCAACTTTTCGGTGGTAATACCGGCCTATCCTTAATACCGATTACTTTCGACTGGACACAGATCGCAGGATACGTCGGATCGCCTCTGATCCCTCCTTGGTTCGTCTCACTAGCTAGTTATATTTAGGCCTACTCGGGTGCCTAACACCATCACCTACTGACTGACAAATCTCCAGGCACGCCATTGCCAACACAACCATTGGAGTTGTGTTATTCTATATCGTAATTACTGCATTTCTTCATTACACAGGGGCGTGGTACTCCCAGTTCCTACCTATGAGCGATTCATCGACATACGACAACACGGGTGGGACATATAACGTATCGAGGATATTGACTGCTGAGTTCACGTTGGATGAGGAAGCTTACAAGGCATATTCGCCGGTCTTCATCAGGTTTGTTGTTACTTAACTAATTGCTTGTGGATCTAGCTTACAAAGTGTCTAGCACTACCTTCGCCTTGTCTTACGGATTATCCTTTGCGGCCATTACTGCGTTAATAGTCTACACATACCTACATCATAGAAAAGCTATATGGGCTCAATATAGGAACAGCACAAATGAGAAACCTGACAGTATGTATAATAATATTCGACTCGTGCCGAAAAGTACAGTCTCTAACTTGACATCCAGTACATATGAAGCTCATGCAAAAGTACAAGGAAGCACCATCGTGGTGGTACTTATCCTTGTTCGCAATTGTTCGTTATTCCAATGCCGAATGCCTAGAAGCTCGACCACTAAACGATCATATAGGTACTAGCGCTTGGCTTTATTTCCGTCTTAGCATATCCAACCAACTTGACTTGGTGGGCGTTCTTGCTAGCTGTAGGTATCTCGTTCGTCTTCTCGTTGCCAATTGGCATCATACAGGCCGTCACGAACCATCAGATTGGCCTGAACGTCTTGACTGAGTTCATCTATGGGTACATCCAGCCCGGTCGACCCTTGGCTCTTATGCTGTAAGTTAGCATACCTTTATAATGCCTAACTAAAGCATGTACTAATGACTATTCTTCGAAGATTCAAAACATACGGCTACATAACGATGTCCCAAGCTCTTAGTTTCGTGTCCGATCTCAAATTCGGGCATTACATGAAGATCCCTCCTCGAACGATGTTCATGGCCCAAGTTGTCGCTACGACGGTTTCCTGCTTCATCCAAGTTGGAGTCCTTAATTTTGCACTAGGCAATATTGAGGGGATCTGCGACTTGACACAACCCCAGCGCTTTACATGCCCCGGAGGTCGAGTTTTCTTCTCGGGTATATAGACTTTTTTTTTCTCCTGCCCGTCTTATATGTTTCGATCACCAACTGACTAAACCATCTCCTAGCTTCCGTCATATGGGGTCTCATCGGTCCCTCTCGCGTCTTCTCACCAGGGCAAATATACTCGGGCCTCCTGACCTTCTTCGCGCTTGGCGCCGTCGCCCCTATCGCCTTTTGGTTCGCCGCACGGCGCTGGCCCCGCTCGCCCGCTAAGTACCTGATGGCGCCTCTAATCTTTGGCGGTGCCGGATACATTCCGCCCGCCACACCTCTCAACTACCTGTCGTGGGGCTTCGTGGGTTACGTGTTCCAGTATCTGGTCAAGAAATACCATTTCCGATGGTGGAGTCGTCTGAACTATCTCACCTCCGCTGGACTTGACCTTGGTCTGGCGCTCGGGACGCTGGTTATATTTTTCGTGTTCACGCTGAACGACATCGAGGCCCCGAGGTGGTGGGGTAATGAGGTCGTGACTACTACGATGGATTATCAAGGCAAGGCTATACAGGTTGTTTTGCCGCCTGGGGAGACGTTTGGGCCGAAGACTTGGTAGTGATTGGCATTTGCTGTGTCTAAATTGTTAGTGTGTGAGTAAGTACGGGGGCTATCTTGGACGTAGATAGTCTTTGTTTGAGGTTATCTGGGAGTACACGGGGTTAATCAAAACTAGACTAGGGAAAAAGGTTGACGCTAGAGATGGATGCCATAGATGTGTACAGCTATGTATTTATAGGTTCTGGTAATACTGGCTACTCTCTGCGGAAGAACTTGTACTGCCCTTATGGTTTGACTACCTATCTATGACACCGGCTTGCAACTAGAACGCGTCTCGTTTACCCAATCTGCCATTCCTTCTATCGCCCGATATACTCCGACAGAATCTTGCACATGTAGCGCCAAAGCCGTTGTACTGGCGGCATTTTGACATCTGCCCTGCTCTATGAGTGAAGAGATAGTAAAAATACCATAGTATATTCTACCTAGGGACCTTCGTCATTATAGGAGGTAATGTTGGGTTTCAGAGTGAGTGAAGGGGCCGAGGGACTGCGTTAGAGTAGTCTTCAGCCATTTAACAATAGTATGCCAGGGTAGTACAGTACATAGGTAGGTAGGGACTGTTCAGATCTATATACAAGTTCATTCTACTTCGAAAGCTCACAGTTAGCTTTTGCAAGGTGAGGTTTCTATTGGCACGTGAATTATACCTGTCATATTGAGTATATTCCGTCGTATAAGCACCAAGGTACTTCTCTGGACGTTTACCTACCCACCTGTATGGATGTGTGTGCAATTCTGCTATGAATTATGTCCAGTCGGCCAGGTCTATCTCAACTCTTCTTCTAACCCATCCCCTCGCAGCAACCGCGAGCCCGACATTTGGAAAGTAATACGGATACACCTAGGCCGTAAAATGAGATACATCTAATACACGCACACCCTCCCCTCCGGCCTTCCGTTACCCCTATACCACGTGGAAATGTCGCAACTGCGGCCACACTGCAAGCCTGCGGCGCCACCAGGAAGTCCATTGATACCCATCTCGCGGAGGTACGTATGGGGGCTCGGGAACACTGTGTTGGAGTTACAGTGTTGGGAGCCTCCGTTCCGCCCCGTCGGGTTCGGAGACGGTTAGTGTCGTACTGCATGCAACGGTTGTCACATGGACGCCGTTGCATTCGTATTGTAGGTGTAACTGCATCGTATGCTAGAGAAATTCCGGCCCCCTTGCGCAGTTCGTCGGCCTAGAGATGCGGTGAGGCTTACGGATATATAGCTACACTTATTATACCTTGCTGCATATGGTAGGTATTCCGTCTTGGCCATAGGCGCGAAGTAATAGTTACGGAACCACCTCCATCGGTCTGACCGACATAGTATCCGCACAAGTCCCTTGGCCAATCCCAATTTCTAGAATTTAAATGAGAACTTCGTAAAGGATAAGTCGGACGCGCGATGACGAACCCGGGCCGACGTTAACTTGTTTTGGTTGCTGTATAACATAGACGTATGTTTGCTAGGATGCACATCATTCTGCACTAGATAAATATACAAACGGGCCGACCACCCTGCAGCCTAATTTCTACATAGCTGAAAATACATTTTTAGGGGGGTTTCTCGTATGAGTATAGGACCTAGGGAGAGTGTCAAAGTTAGGGAGTCCATCACGAACAGTCTATGCCAACTCCGCCTCGCCCAGAGACCCCAACATCGATTATGAGCGAATAGGATTTTGCCACAATATGCCAACACCAACAACAATAGCAGCGGTTCCAGCTACCACGAGCCTAATTTTATGTCAGAATAAGAACTAGGAATAGAGTCATGCCGGGGCCAGAAAAGAACTTACGCCCTGTGTCTGCCACCGTATAACCACCCTGCAAAACCTCCGATCCATTTCACAAATACAAGCCGTAAGCAGGCATCGAGCCAGTCTGGGGTCTGACTAGGTCTTTGGAAATAGTGAGTCGAAGGAGGTGTGGCTGACCTGCCAACAGCTCTCTTCCGTAGATCTGGTTGGTTGTCAGGGTCGACAGACGTCGATCTAGCTTCCCCTTCGCATGTAGCCTCCACGTTGGAACTATCGTTTCCACAAGCGCCGGGAGTATTACGTACAGCAATAGCGTGTCTATCTTTAGGGGTACGATTTCTAGCGGCAGCCCGCGTATCATCATTATCGATCAGAGAACTTGGGTTGTCCTCTGGCACTGGCGCGGATCCGTCAGAAGGTGGCGCCGTGATCCCTGAAACAATGGATGACGTAGCTGGCGCAATTGACCCGGACGCATAGTAACCTTGAGAGCTCCCGTCCTTTCGCTTAGACTCGACGCTCATTGAGATGCCTTCATCGTTAGAATCCTCGCTAGCAGCACGATTGGGCCCAGAGCCCCAAGAAGGTCCAGGATGTTGCACAAATTGTGCTGTAACTTCCTCCGACTCGTTACCTGCATCATGATTATGAGACTCGTCATCTTCAGCGATCGATCCTAGAGAACCTATGGATGTTTCTCTAGTACCGGAGTGGCCCGAGCCGGGTCGGAGATGTTGGTTATCTTCCAGGGGTTTATCTGTAGAACTCGGCGTCGCACCAGAGTCCTCAAGTGAGTCGACGGTCTTGTGCTGCCTGGGAGTGGGAACGATAGGTGAGGGTGGAATTCCTTCAACAACTGTGCGATCGGCATCTATACTAGTGGAGATACGTCGCACTGCAGCTAATATAGACTCACGATTGGTTGATGGGAACGTCTCTAATTGAGGGTCATCAAAATCCACATCGTCATCGTCAATAGCTGTGTCATCAAGATGCGAGGCTGTCATGCTTTCTCGACGGCCTCTAGCTTCGCCGTTGCTGTCGTGGCAGTTTGGACCCATGAATTCATGGGAAAACACGGGGCACTCGCCGTCCTCGCCGTCAATTTCGTCGTCTGAGAACGAGTCGTCTGCATCCAACGTTGCGGCAACATCGGCAACCTCCATAGCTGTCTCTGCAACTTGGCGAATTGGAGTGCTAGAGAGACGCCGATAGCCTATTCTTCCCGCTTCTCCGTCTGATATTTCCGGTTCGGGTGTCTCGGGATCTAAAATACGCGCTGAGTCGGCGACCTCAGCAGCTGTCTTAGCGATGTCAGGAGTTTGTGTGCCACTGTTCGGGGCAGAGCCTTTCAATTCATTGACTCGGGGGTTTCGTGCCTGGGTATCGGCTTCTTGAGCTCCATTGGCAGAGACTCTGAGGATATTGTTCATATTTCCCCGATCGTCCATAACTTACAGCTAGTTGTTAGAATGAAGCTGTGATATGTATGAAGGATGAGGCTGGAGGGGGCAATATTTACCTGTGTCCGCGCAGTCATCCAGAGCCCACCAATTCCCGGGTCCTATTCGGAACTTGTATTGGATCTCGGAGCCGTGGTCGACCAGGACTCTTTTCGTGAAAATATAATCCCCATATTGGTCTAGAGAGACGTCCATCTCTTGAGGCTGCCATGGCGGATCTGAGAACGACCCTGCGACATAGATAGGAGGAGTCGTTCCCTTTTTCTGGTATTTGAGGGTAATAGGGATTTTCTGGCGAGGCATGTCGGGCGAGATAGGTGCTGTGTTGTGAATTATTACGATTTCATGACTAACAGAGGTCTGTTGAGGGTCGACGGAAAGCAAGATAGTCGGCTCGACGGGTTTAGGGTCGGCGGTAACGTCCGTGAAACAGGTAGATGCAAGCGGGTTTAATATGGTTTGGAGGCCATCGATTCCACCGAGCCTTGCTGCTTGTTCGGCTGCTGCTGCACGAACCTAGATCCGCGAGTAGTCAGTCGGGTAGGAGCCCAGATACCCTCAAGGGGAATCCACGGAAGTCAAACAGTTGGACGGTACAACTTAAAGCTGCTGCCGAAGCTTTTCAGCCTAACTACGTGTGCTCATCCATCAGCATTCCATCGCGGGGCGCGGTTGAAGATTTGGGGCGAATGAATGTAAATGGGCTAGTATATTCTATGCAGCTTTGACGATATACAGCTTGCCATTGGGTGTGCTGACTAGTTCATCAAATGGACAGCTAGGGATCTGACGTATGCTCAACTGGCAACTTACAGTTTAGTGGTGGCTGATGACCCGTTTGGGGAATCCGGATTGGAGATAACTTGGTGAGACGAGAGGGAGTACTTTGTTGAGAGAAGACGAAACGACGAGGTTGGCTAGATGTTGGGTAGGTGTTGAGAAGGAAATACCTAATACCAACTCTAGGATATGGATGATCTTTCAGCCGTGGTGGCATCATACGAGATAGAGATGGGTACCTACCTACCAACCCACCTTATCTACGGGTACATATATGGATGTATGGTATGGTGGCCCCTTGTTAAAGACTAGATGCGTCGCCCTGACGCATGCTTTACGACCTGTCTGGATCGTTCCATTTAGCTGTTGCCACTGGACTGGGCTTTGAATGGCCAAGGCTCTGATGGGTCTGGGCCACATCGGGCTTGTAGGATATAAAATTCCAAGCTGACTTTAGCCCTTCTTGATGTAATACACGAAGGATTGCAAATTCCCTTCCATTGCGGGTAAACCGGTGGAACATGTAGTAATCCAGTCAAATTACCTAAACATGTCGGAGAGAGTATTTGTGATTCGGGTACCTCAGTATCTAGGTAGGCATTTAGAGAGCTGTTGTCCACAAAGGACTGGTTGAGAGATTGGTTGTATGATGTAAGGTTGATAACGATGTGAACCGCGCAACATTAGTCTCATCATGCTCTCAAGCTAAAACCGCTAAAACATAGCATACGATGGGGAAGTGGAGCCGAGGTTAACACTGACTCGATCCGGAAGAAATAGCGTACTTCCAATGTCTACCGCCTAGGTCAGATATGTATCGGCTGCGTGGCTGCGTGGCTGCGTCAAAGATTAACGCATTGTTGAGATTATATAATGAAAAGAGAGTAATTGATGTACTGTTTAATCTGGAGGCGATGGAAGAAGTTGTAGTTGTATGTAGTTGTAATTGTGATTGTAGTTAGAAAGGGCTGAACGGAGCAAATGATCCCTCAAGTCGGCAATTGGAAGTTTTAATATCTAAGCTAATCGGCAGCTACTACTGGCTTTGCTGTAGCTACCCGGACAACCCGGGCTGCGGCGACTGCCACAACCTTGCTTAGGTACGTTGCTACCTTGGAACAGCTTTATCGATTGCCTTAGGTATGGTACTACGTAGCTGGTAGCTCCCCGCAATTCTGCCAGGCGGTATAGGATTTTATGGGTCCCTCTATCGTATTATATGCCATATATGTATCGGCATAGTTGGATAGTTGGTGAAACAAAGAGGTTGCATAACTGCCCCACGCCAAACAAATTCGGGAACAATTCGTCAAAGGCACATTATACAACTTCCACCTTGGGGTTGTTTTACTCGCCTTCTAGGAGAAACTGACAAGTATTGGAAGATCTATCTAAGTCGCAACATCACCATGTCTATACCTCCACAATTAATTCGCGTAAAGCGAAAGGCCACTGAGGAGGCGCCTGTCTCCTTTCTTCGTAAGTCTTTGCAATCATGGACGTTGCGCCGACGGGCGTCATAGAAGAATCATGAGTTAAACTTCTTCCTAGGTGTCCAAGAGAACAAGAGACATCGAAGCGACGCCTTCGTATATCAGCGAAAAGAGCAACGAGACGCATCCGCCGAGAACAATCCTCCTGACATATGCAAGCCTATCATCCACACGTCTCAGCCACGCACCCAGAGCTCCAAGACTGCAGATGCCAACGTCACTGATGGAGAGTGGGACAATGGAGCCAGTAATGAGCCAGCGAAGGTCTCCGCTAAGTCTACAAATCTGGTCGGTGTCGCCCCCGAACCACGACGATTTCACATGTCGAGAAAGGACATAATGCAGGCCATCTCTTCTCAATCTGGCCGATCACATGGAGGCATCACGAAGAAGCGTTCCGCGCCCGCCTTGTTCGTGGAGCGCAAGATCAAGCGAATCTCTTCCAGGCCTCTCGAGAAGTTCCAAGCTCTTGCTAATGCTGTGTCTCCGGCATCCACAACAGTACAGCCGGCAACGGAGGGCATGGACATAGACAAGGCTGAGCCACGAAAGCCGAAAAAGCCTGGTGTAGCAAAACTCCAGAAGAAAGAGGTTAGCGAGAGATACAAGGCTGACCTCCCGAAGTCATTAACGCAACGGTGGAACGTCGATATGGATAGGTTAACAGCCGAGATGAATGAGTTTGCTATGGAACAGATTGGACTCAACCTCCAAAAAGCCGAGGAGGAGAACAAGCTTCGGTCATCTGCCAAGACTGATCTCAAGTTCAAGCCAAAGCCGATCAAACGATACGCAGAACGACACCCCGAAGAGGCACAAGCCCAGGCAGATAAATATATGGTGGATGCTAATGTTGACATTAGTGATAGTGATGAAAGTGACTATATCATCGAGACCTACGAACGTGTCCCTGCAAGCAGGATGGGAGAACATGTGTCACCAGATAGCATTGGCGTCCTCGTATTTGACGAAGAGCCTGATTTAGAGTATTTCTACGGAGAGGGTGGTGATAGCGAAGACGAATGGGCTGAGGATGAGGAGGATGAAAATGGTATGTGCTACGATATCTCTTACGATTCTGCAGTTCTAATTAATCTACAGCCGAGAACTATTACGCCGCGGAGTACCCCGACGAGGAAGTCGCCTCGGATGATGAGTTTGACAAGAATCCCTACTCTTTCCGAACCGGCAACGCCTCGGACCTGGAGGAGTATGACCTGAATGATGATGATTATGACGATGATGCGGCCTTCAGCGACAAGGGTGAGGAAGGCAGGTTCTCCACGTACATCGGCAGACCCAGGGGTGGGTTCGCAACGAACGAACTGTAAGGGCGTTCATTTCGAGAATTCGGCAACGCGTGGTACCGCGCGGCAGTTTTGTGGGACGCCGCCATCGTGAAATTGCACTAGCATCTACGAATGGCTGATTTTTGTACGACGCTGTTGGTCTGCAGCACGACCCGGCCTTCTGGATCTAAGCACCGGCGCTAACTCCACTCGCCGAGGATTGGATATGTCACAGGAATATGAACTCCGTTAGGGAGGAGAGGGCGGTTTGCCCTTGGCCTTTTGCCGAGCCTTGGACGGGCAGGGATCAAGCAAACATTGTCTCCCCCCCTCCCCGGATCTACATGTGAACTCCGAATGGTCCGAATACGTATTTTAAGCATTAGTCTTCGGAGACGATGAACATTGCTGTCGCTTTCATTGGCGACAGTGGCACCATCAGGCAAACTTGGGCGTGACCTTTTCGTGTAGAGAGGGTAACACAGGTGGCGTACCCGGCCAGTATCTGACGAAATCACATACTTCTGCAGCCCCAACAGCATTCTTCACTGTTTCGAGTTGAGGCTTTTCTACACCGTGTGCTAGTGTGCTCTTACGTACAGACACCCCGGCCAGTGAATGGCACCCCTGACCACCAACGACATATAAACGATGATAGAATGATGGTATGTGAGGCAGCTGAGCAGTCAAAGGGGCGAATGGTAAAACAGAGAACCGGCTCATATGCCTGAAATGATTAAACTATGCCATTTTGAACCCCTTTCAAGCAAAAGACCCCCCTGCCTTGATGATGCCCGTGCTAATATGTTTGCGCGTCCGCCACTTACAAACAAATACTTGCCGACCGAATACATGATCCAAAACGCGAGAATGGTAGCTGACAGATGCTCGGTTCGGACCTCGGATGGAAGTAGAACAAAACACAAAAGGGCTCGCGAGAAAACAGAAAGCCAAGATAGATAGTAGTACATTGATCCATGTCCCAACCACGTCCTGATTCATTAATCCATATCCCATGTCAGACAATCAATCAAGTTTGGTTCCAGTTCCGTTTCCCGCCCCAGAATACTAGAAAAAAATATTGTCATTTCCCTACGCCAGACAGCAGTGCCTCCCTTTCCAGTTGATCATTTTCCCATCCCTCCGTCGCCGTATGCGCTTTCTAAGACATTGTTCATTTTGCTCCCTGCCTCCCTTGTACGAACCGGTCAACTGTCGTATATATGTTGGCCGGTTCACGCTGTCGCGTAATATATAGATAAAAATAGTAATAATAGTGTACGCAGTGAGTGAGTGCGTAGTTGGCGAGTTGGAAGATAGATAACCGTATCGAGGAGTAGTTGTTGAGAACTAAGTAAATACATGTGAGAAATACCTGAAGTCGAAGTGAAATGTGTCCGGTATGTGTTGTGTACCTAGGGTTTGTACTCCTAGACAGTGTTCGGTTCAAGTAGTCGTCGCTTAGTCTCGATATCAAGTTGTTCACGCGTGTATAGCATAGTTTCCATCTCGCCGCCGTCGGGGATTGTGATAGTGGGACGCCGTAGTCCGGAACTACGTCGGCGCTTGCCAGGCAAGGCAAAGGCATCGTCATCTGGCGGGGGCGAGGGAAGAGAACGCTTGTGGTTGTCTCTCTCCCGATCTGGTTTGGGGCAGCATGCGCACTCGCCCGTCTCGAGCTTGTCCTTCCATAATCCGCGGCTAATGGCTTTTTGCCGTGCAGCTTCCCTCTGCAGCGTGCGCTCCTTAACTAATTTGGGGCGTTAGAGTTCCTTTGTTCTACTTGATGGATGCGTGTATCGATGGTACTTACTTAGCTCGGCAGCCACTTGTTTGAACTCATCTGGCACCCAGTCGTAAAGTATGGCCCGTTCAGGATACAGATAGTGGAGGCTATAATACGGCTTGTTCTCGCCTTGCTCTCGAACCTTCGCCATCACCGCCTTTACATGTCCATTGTTCAGGAATACTAGTCTCCTGCCCCTGTCCACTAATGCAGGAACATGCGTATTGTCCCGATAGTGACATCCCTGGATACCTTGGGTTTCGCGGTCCATTCGAGCGTCGGCCATAGGAAACTTGAGCCGGAAGAGCTTCTTATTGTCGTCCCACGAAAGCTTCTTCTCGTATTTGTTGAAGCGTATGTAATCCTGCTCCTCAAGTGTGTACTTGATGTTGTTATGCGGGGGGTCATTTGCCCTGTTCCGCCCCTTCTTCGCGACTTCTCTGGGCGGTGAGGACTTTTGAGGAGGCCTACGACAGTAACCACGGAATTGCGGAGTATATTGCTGCTTTTCGCGATAGAAGACTGGCGTGGTATTTCCGAAATCCAAGTTGATGTTTATCGCCGAGCCCTCTCCTAGCCCTCCAGGTCGTGGTAAGAGACTCTTCGTGTACCCAGATTCCTGCCTCCTGAGGTTAAGCCACTTGACGATGGGATCTTCAGCCGCCGGGGCGGCCGTCTTGCTTGAAAGAGTATATCCATCGTTGGGTTCTGGGCTAGAACTAGGTGTGTTCAAAAAGCCCCTCGCCCTATAACGTGAAGTGGCACGACGGCCCTCGTGGTTGGCTGTAGGTAAAAGGCAATTAACACCTGGTAACAGTACCGGTGGACGCTCGGTATCCTTCACGCCCTGTTCTGGACTGTTATCTTCCCGCTTGAGAAGCTCTGGGCGAGGAGGTACCAAGTCGAGTCGAGGAAGATCATCAAGTTCGTACTTCGATTTTGGAGTCTGAGGGGGCGAGGGCTCAGTTGGTATGATTCCCCAAGATTCTCTGTTGGATCCTCGAGAGAAAGAAGAGCCAGACCTTTCACTAATCGGAGAATATGGAGGTTCCGGGATATATGTTCGATGAAGAGTGCCGTCTGATTTTTCGTAAATGGCGCCGGTGAGCCGACCAATATTGAGCTGAGATGACTGCGGCTGTAATGTACGGAGTGGTAATGTGGTTCCCTTCCGTTGAATAGTCGTAGATTCCATACTTGTCGAGTTGTTATCGTATTGAATCAGCATGCCTTTGGCAGAAACAAAGTCGAGGATGGCCTGGGTGGATTCAAGGGCAGACAACTAAGTGAATTCAAGGCACTAGTGATGGAACGAAGCGCGAAGGGAGCAAGACTATTTATGACTCCTGGTTCGATGTAGAAGCGCGAGCAAGTGGAGGCCGGGGCTAGTCGAGGATCCTGGTGTTTAATAGACCAACAACCTCCCGACACATAGGGCCAAATCTACTGAAGAGTAGTGCCACCTCTTGCAGACAAGCAGGTTGGCAAACACCCCGGGTGTCTCTAATATGCAGACGGAGACTATTGCAGCCTGTCTCTTAGCATCCGATATATAACACGGCTCGAATTGATAAGTACGCCTTTTTGTCTCTCAGAGTAGAATTAGAGGGATTTTAACTCAGGCTTCGTAATCGAGAGATTGGTGGCAATATGAGAGACATGAATCAGTGCGGAGAAAAAGGATTTTCATTCTACGCTGGGACTCCAACCTCGATAGAGATGGGCGGTCGAGGTGATACGGAAGGAATCATGAGCGAATGACATGTAGATTGACAACGCTTATTCTAGTGGCGGTATGGCCAAGTAGAGGAGCCAATCCAACCCCGATTCATGATGCTTGGTGGATGGTCCACGGCGCAAGGGGGCTCGAGGGCTAAGGCTACGTTCAACGCAAACCCGGGCATCCTGACACATTTGTTTCAAGGCATTATGTACCTAAACCATACGGTGGCCGATCATGCATAGAACGCCCAAAAGCAGCGAGAGAGCCAGTTGAACGGAGAAACAGAGATGCAGTTTCTCAATGCACCCTCGACATTAGCGGCATAAAAATCATCTGCAGCGGAACTCTAGCGACCAAGTCTGATTCCACTTGCCCGGGAGAGAAACAAATTACTTCGAGATCGTGCTTCTCGCTTCTAATCTAGTAACTCTGATTGCCAACGCTTTGTACTGTGAATGCTACCCTATGTGCCATAGCACACCATTCGCTCGCAGCGCTGGGGGGGGGCTCCCGAACTGTCGGGACCAACTAACCAATGGACGCAATAAGTACGGCCAGGGGGAGTAAACCGAAGAGGGGATGGAGGTATGCGGCCCGGATATGCGCTGAATAATTTGGAAGGGCAACTGAATTGCGTGTGTGCTGCGGTGTGCTGTCTTGTTCGGGGTGAAAACTGCCAAGCAGCGCGCAGAAAATAGCCGAGCCATCCTGCTAATCCCCTTGAGAGTAATCATCCAGAGATCTCATTTGTGAAAGAAAAGCATAGCCTGTACACTCCGTCTATACAGAATACCCAACCAAACACCCTATCAAATAAAAGGGGGCCGTGTTAGGAGTGCTTTTTTTTTGGTCCCCCGTAAGCGCGGCGATGGAAGTTGTGATTGAGTTTATTGGCGGTTGACATCGTGGGGGTCCGTTGTGGTCGAGACTCCTTCAACTCGGGCCGGCATAGCACATGTGGATATTCGGCTTAAAGACAATCTTTGCCTAACTCGGACTTATTCTCTTCCTTGCAGATAAATAATCAACGGGTTAACCCAGCCTTGCGCTGGTGACCTAACAGCTCAGACTATGCATGCAAAGAGGCCGCTTGCCGAATTGGAACACTCGTGCAGAGAAATGAGAGGCGCTAAAGCGCAAGGTGAGCCACTCTTGAGCCCGAGAGGTTGAGATAGGGCAGGTATAGAACGGTAAGCAAGTCCTAAAGACGGTTGCGCAGATCCTACCCCTTGTCCCGGGCAAATCTGTAACGAGACCCCAATGGTACCCAAATTCCATTTTTCTAGGTTGGTTGGGAGTGTTCACGCATCATTCACCAAGCTTGTGACTTGGCTTGCCGAGCCGAATGGAACATCAAAAGCCGATATCTTTAGAAACTATCTTACAGCTCTTGTCCACCCCTGTTTTCGATTTCCTAATCTGTTGCTCACTTCATCAAACGTGCGCCAAACACGGAAACTCAATCGTAAAGCGAGCTGACCTACCAGGGTTTAATGGGATGGTGGCCCTTCACAGCTGAGTTGGGACGGAAGTGGTTGGTTCTCGTCTGCCCTACATATCTCAGGTATTGAAGTCGATGTGAATCTTATTTCTTTTTTTTAACTTCCTTTTTTCTTTCCGTCTGTATCTAAATCTTTCCGGCCAATAGACTGATGGAGTGCACTACATATATAAAGGGGTAGGAAGCAGTAAGGAAGAGGAATTAGAATGATGACAGTGAGGCTTCGGGAGTTTTCATCAGTTGAGGGAACTTATTGGGTGGAAGAGGCCCGCCGACTGGGATGACGACTAAGACATCGACGCTAACGTTCTGATAGCAAGGGTTCTCCAGACTGATCTCCAGGGTTCTGTAGCTACGGAGTTTGAGTAATCATTAGATCCTGCCGCTGAATTGAATCTCGTTTTGCTAAGTGACACGGACTGCCAACCCACTAGGAACGGTTCTAATGCACGCTCTGATATTCTAATGAGCACTACTTAGACTAAAAGTTGAGATTCACGATCGCCCGCTTAGCAGTTCTTATCGAGAATATACGTACTGTATCTCACTAGTAGTGAGCGAGGACCTCGCGGTTTTATGACAAGTCATATTAGCAGGTTGTCAACTCCCGCCGAATACTTGGTTCTAAGACGTGTCTCAACTTCTAGCTACATAGAAATTTGTCCTTTTGTAAAAATGGGCATTTCCCCCCCCTAGCGAATACGAACACACTTGGTTCACGGCTGGATGGACTAGAGAGGGATGTTTCAATAGCCTTTGAGGCTCCGTGGTATTTTGAAACATGTCAGATGGCAAGTCGACCACTCTTGAGATGGTAGGACCGGTCTCAGACAGCCGAGCCTCCCCGTCAGTGAAAGCCGTTCTCGTACCACAGTTACACTAAAACGCAAGAGGTTGCCGAAGCCTCTGTGTGACAAGAAAACTGGCGAACCATCGGAGCAGGAAGCAGTTCATTCTCGGCGATGAATTATCGTTGAGCAAGGCAAGACCTGAGGGTGCCGTAAACCTTGCACTGGATTAAGACAATTGTGGTCCAGGCGAATGGTTAGTCTTAGACTTCATCTGTGCGCAAATTGCAGACTGTCGGATTTGACCTAGCGACTGATTTATCGCTCTAGGATCATAGTTTGGAGGTACCGACTACTGGGCTAATGTGGCTGTCGTGGCTTTCTATCCTTGGCCTGTTAACGGCCGTACTCAAGGTAGAGGATTGATTTGAACGCCATAAGCTATTGCCTTCCGTTTCAAGGAACGACTCATCACCGGAAAACTTCCTGTTATTGTTAGTTAGCCAATTGCGGAAAAAAAAAAGGTTTCCTAGATGTGAACTCATGTAAGAGACTTACCATCCCCTTTCCTCGCCGCCACTAAGAAAGCTACAATCAGAGTCTAGCTCGCAAGTCCAGCCTCCATAAAGTCCGATTTCACTAATCCTGGGTGATCCTACATCGGGCCACCTTGAGTCGTGTGGATAGGGATCGGCATCGCCTGCATGATCGAGCTGTGGCTGGACTTGAGATCTTGTTTCTTTTATTTTCCTTTCGCCCCCGAAGACTGGGACTGTGGCTTTGGTTCCCGCCTTGTTTCCAGAATCTACGGGAAGTTGAACATTATTAGATGCCTGCCGTTTGTATTTACTTAGTCCACAAGTGAATGCACCGAAGTCCGTCTCCATCTGACCAGTGAGAACTCGGCCCAGCGCGATGACTACTGCCGCATGAGTACACACTAAGACAGCTTTATGACCTTCCCGATCGCTACGTCTGATAATGTGATCGATGACCTTTGCAACTCGATCGTGTAGCTGCGGTAGAGACTCCCCGTGGCGCGAAGGCGCTGGACTAGAGGTATAGTCCACATCAATTTCGGGAAAGAAGCTCTGCAACTCATCCAGGGGTGCAGATGAAGGGTGCTCGAAGGGTGCCAAGCCATACCATTCACTTAGCCCCAGCTCTACGCGAATCCCAGGAGGTGATTTTACCGAGACATTTCCAAACGATTGGGTCTGGATGCGTCTGAGGCTGCGTACAAAGGGCTGAATAGTCTGCATACATCGATAATAAGGACTAGAATAGACCTGCTCTATTGGTGGATTGACACCAAGTAAGTGGGTGGCTAATTCATTGGCCTGTTCCACGCCATGGGACGCCAGAGCTGGGTCCGTCGGTAGCTTTGTGGGAGAACGAATAGAAGCCGTGTAGTTACCGGTAGACGGGTCAACGCTCCATGGAGAGCGAAACTGATAAGAAGTAAGCTTGCTTTTGTTCAAATAGCTTCTAGGTGGCTTCCGTCAAGCAATAAGAGCGGGTGAGATGAAATGGTCTCAGAGATGGAAAGGGACTTGTTATAAATTAAAAACCCTCTCCTTACCCCATGCCGAGTCACATATATGACTTCTAAAGACATTGAAGTCTGTTCAAATACTGAACTAGGTCCTGTGATTGGGTGAGCGGGAAATGGAAGCCGGGGGCTATGGTATCGACGGTGTAAGATATCGGGTGCTACGGAAATCGTGTTGTTGCCGCATTCGTTTGCGCGGGAATAGCTTCGTCGGCTTAGGTATTTTCTGAGACATGCAGTACATAGAGGTTGAGGCGGGATGACTGAGCGGTGAGCTTCTTTAGGAGGACTTCTAAGTGAGATCGAGTTGAAAGAGTAAGGGCTCGAG
>JAJKLA010000055.1:0-189119 GCA_022432515.1 Hypoxylon sp. NC0597
TTTTAATAAAAAAAATTTTTCGTTACGATAATATATTTTATTAAAAGAAAAAAAGCTTTATTATTAATAAGTAATATATTATAAATATATATATAAAACTATTTATATAATTATATAATTTACACGTAATTAACACTTAACTTTATAATATATAATTATAATAATAAAAATTAAACTATTTAAAAAATAAAAAAAATAAAAAAATTATATTTTTTAAAAAAAACTTATAAAGTTTAAAATACTAATAAAATAATAATTAAATATTTTTATATTATTATAAAACATTATAAAGTTATTTACAAAGTGTATTATTTAATATTAAAAACCGTATATTTTTACGATTTTTATTTATTAAAGTATTAATTTTTAAAAGTATTTTTACTTTTTTTTTATTAAGTAATTCGGCTTAAACGTTGTAAAACTCGGGCTTTTATGCCATTAAAGGTGGCCTCTTTGTTAAGCGTAACTAACATTACGAGTACTTAAATTCTAGTTTAAAGTACCTTAAGATAATTGTTAACCCCATTGTATTAACACCTTTTTCCTACCTTTGTTTCCTCGTTTTCCCTTTTCAACTACGACGTCGCTTTCATCTTCGTTAACATTGTCCCTTGTCGCAGCGGACGTAGATCCATTCGATCCCCAAGCCGAACTTTCGTTCTTTAAAGTTCCATGATCTCTACGTACGCTCCCCGTCCCATAGCCAAAGATAGTAGTTGTAGGTTTAGGCGCGCTAGGAAGGGCCGGGAATGCTTCATCGCGGTTCGTAGGTTTCGCGGTTTTAGGTGGAACTTGTGCACCAGCGCCCCATGAAGCCGTCGCTGACGGCCGCGTCGAACTGTTCGTACTAGAACCAGCGGGAGGTAAGGCAGGAAAAGATGTTGCAGGGGGTGGAGGTAAGCGGCGGGAAGGACCCGCGATCGAAAATAAAGTCGATGACTGCCCTACACTTGATTGTCGTGATTGCTGAGTAGAACTTTTCAGTTTCAGCACCCGTGTAGTATGTCTTTGAGATGGTGCCACTGCTGTTGTCACAGGGGAGCTTGCAGCCGCAGCTGCCCAACCCGTACTGGAAGTCGTCGCACCATGCATACCGCTTAAACCGGGGAGTGTTGGATAATCTTCATTGATCGCCCTCCAATCGTTCCATGCTTTTAGCAACCTATCGCCCTTTGCCTTGTCCTCGAAAAGGTCGGCGGTCTCGCGAACCAGTGTGCCAAGCGCGGATGAGGAGGTATCGGAAAACAGCGAAAAGAGGGCATCCACAAGAGCCGCGGCCGACAACTTATTATGTTTATAGGAAGATATATGGTTTCGAAAAGTAGCAATTTTGTCACCATTGTTTTGAAGCAGGTTTGAGGCTCTTTCGATTACGGCGGAGTGTCGCAGGAGGCGGACACGATCCTCTGGCGTAAGGTTCGGGTCCGTAAGACTCAATCCTTCCATTTCTACAATTGGCTCGGCAGTAGCAGCGGGACCCGGTGTTGAACCATGACCATCAGGTGTGCGCTGATTCATTTGAACGGATGGATCAACCCTGCTCGAGGATGACGGTGTCGATAGCTGGCCGCCAAAAGTCCTGTTCGACACCGACTGCGAGGAATGTATAGCCATTTGTCTTTGGAAAGCAAGTTCATCCCGTCGAAGCGGCTGTGCCGAGCTGACTGGGAGTGGTTCTGCATTCGGATCGCGACCCCTTCCGCGTCGTTCCCTTTCTCTGTCTCTGTCTCCGTCCCCGTCTCGACTAGGGCCGCCTCCTCGTCGTTGTTGCTGGTAAGGTTGGCGATAATCGAAGCTGGAAATGTCGACCAGACGGGCATCACGTCTTACGTCTTTCGACAAAGAGTTTCCATGCTCAGTAAGCTGATGCGCTTTCAAATCCATCTCGGACCCGAAGACAACAAATTTCTTCTCCATGCACTCGCGGTCGAGACATAAGAAGTGGTCCTTCTTAAAGTGTTCCTCTAACGCATTATAATCGCGGTAGTAATGAGGCTGTCGGGGATCTTGGCGGTCGCAGAGGAAGCAGCGCTCGTGTTTGCTTCGGCAATGCTCATAAAGCTTATCGTCGTCGTAGAACCGCTGGCCGCAAAAGGCACACAGTGGGTGGCCCTTAAAGCCCGTCTGATCCACAGCGCCAGGGCGATCGTCTCCATGTCGCATGTGCCTCTCCAGCTCCTTGTCGGTAAAGAGCTCATGCTCGTGGGTGAAAACTTTCTTATTCCTCGTGCACAAGTCACACATCTTCTTGTGGTGTGTACTACGGACGTGTCGATGCAGATCAGGCCAACCAAGGCCAGCGAAGTCGCAAGAAACATCCGGGCAGTTGTAACGTAGGAGTAAGACGGTATCTCCGACTATGTCTTCGTTCGTGTACCGGATTCCAATATTATCGTCGGTACTCGTGACGTCGGCATCGGAGTAGTCTTGGTATCTCTTTACAGCATCGTCTGTAAAGATGACGAACGGGGCAAGAGTCTATGAATATGACACGATTAGTAATCGATGGCCTAGGTAGGAAGAGAAGGAGCAGAATGATGGGGTGGGCGATACTCTACAATGTGCGCACTCCTTGTTCTTGTACAATGCCCTCATGCGCAGAGCACATATGTGACAAGTCCGATGGTTGCAAGGAGCAACGGACTGGTGGATGACAGGACTCGCGCATATGAAGCACACCTCAGCCTCTACGTCCGCTTCATCTCTATCAGATTCGCCAGCCCCGGTTGGGACATGGGAATGTGGTAAAAGCTGTGTTGGCTTGCCTCGGGCCGGCTGAGGGAAAGACGTCGTGGATGAAGCCGATGGTGCTGCCGCCGCATTACCTCCCCTACCTCTTCCGCGTTGCGACCTTCCTGGTCCACCCCTCGCACCCGCATCGCCCCGTCCACGACCTCTACTTCTTCCTCTAGCGTTACGCTCGCCTCGACCGCGGCTTGGTCCAGCTGGGGGAGAATTCAACGTTTCATTTGAGGTATCCATTGGGGCTTCGGTAGTTTCGGGAGGATACGATCGATCATAGAGGAGTAGTTAGGAGTGATTAGGAGTTGTTAAGGGCGCGGCCGGGTGCTTTCCGGAGCTTGAGGAATAGGAATCTTAAATAGCAGCGGTGTGTTGTTATCTATGATGGAATTGCTGTGAACGGATTGAAATATAACTGGTGCGCTTCGGCTTCGGTCCTAATATGGAATAGAAACAAACAGCACTGCGTCCTGTTGTGTCAGTTAATACAAGAAGTAGAAGACAGGAATAAAGAATTGTTCTCTCGCATTTTTTAAGGGTGCGATCTTTCGATGACACACCGGTCAATTAAACACAGCCACATCGACCGCGGGGCAAAATGTAAGAGCCACAATAGAAAGATGACATAAAATCTACCACCTAAATATCCCTTAGGTGCATATATACCTACATATACATACATGCATGTAAGTACTTATGTACCTTATAGCTAGCCAAACATCATCCTAACCTCGCCGACTATGTAGGGACATACATATATGTACTCGGAAACCTCTCCAGGTTGGAAATGGTAAATAATCATGTTTCCTATAGTATAGGTAAATTGAAAGATGGCGGACGGGTGTAAATAAGGTAGGTAAACTCATCGGGTCGACACAAACTTACATATAAAGAGGCACGCAAATCATTATATTGCGTGACTTCATCGAATCCAGTCGTATCGAGTTAACTAATTTGAGACTCTACCTACATGTACTTACCAAATGTATGTAGGTACTGTATTCGGTGATTACGTCGTCTCCGTTGGCGCATCAATCTTATCCCCGTCACAACGCCTTTTAGGAACCCGAGTCCCCCTCCAGCAATCCATGGACGTGTAAGAGACCAGTCGCAGGAAGTAGAATAATCGCAAAGCATGCTTAACCCGTGTCAAGAATACGCGGCCGCTAACCCACGGCCGTTTAAACGCCCGTTACAATATATGCCCCATTTCCATACCTCCTCATAGCGAAGTCGAGAGCGTACCTGACTAAAACCGGTTCCTCACCACATCATCTACTCCTCATCCACGGGGTAAAGATGGTTACCCACCAGTTTGTTCATCTGGAACATATCTACTTTGGCCTGCTTGAAGACGGCCTGCATTCTTTCATCACACCGAATCTGCCGTTTGTCATTCGGGTCTTGCAGCTGGTTACCCTTAATGTGCTCCCATAATTTCTTCACAACTTGTGGTCGAGATAGCTATAGCCAAAGGTTAAATACTCGCTCAACCGCAAAGTTTCCATCCCAAGGGACAGATCAAGGAAATTGTATACTGACCTGAGATTCTCCGCAGAGTTCGGCGAGGGGGTAGCTAAGATTGAAAGGCTTTTGAAAGCCCCCTCCGGCCTTACGCGGTCGGCTGCCAGACTCCTCGCTCCCCTCCACTTCACTGTCGTCCTCTAGTCCCGCCTTTTTGTCTGTTTTCTTCCGGGGTGTAGCCTTCTTCTTCTTCTTAACAGGTGCCTTAGGCTTACCACCTCCGCGAGTTGCACGAGTTGACCGATTTTCCTGCGCTTGAAGTATGGCCGCTAACTTAGCGTCCGCATCTTCAGTATCGTCGCTCTTCTCCTTGCGCTGCTTCTTCCTGGGCGGCTGCATCGAAACCTTGATCTCGTCCCCATTGGTATCCTCTTCACCATCTTGACTATGCTCACCGTAGCCGTTGGCTTGTTCCTTAGGTGATGGGTGCGGGGATGTTGATTCAGTCTGGGGAATGGCGGAGGAGGGGGGCGGGGCTGTAGAGGAGATTGCGTCGAAACGCTCTTCGATAAGAGCCTTTATCGCATGCTATATGAGTCGAAGTCAGCATAGTGTAGGAAACTCGGTCGATGTAAATTGAGAGCAAGATCCGAAGGCCACTGTAAGTTGTAGGAAGTAGAATAGAAGTTATCATGATGCGGCGTGAAAATCTAAAAACCAATCACGCACCTTCTGGTCGCTCAGATCCTTACCACCCAGGGCAGCCTCAAGGCCCATGCGGATCTTCTTACGCGTAACAGTCTCTAGGTCGGCCGTGGCTAGGATCCCATCTATGATCTCCGTATAACGAGCCTCCTCCTCGGCGGTCACTAAATTCATTAGTCAGGTACCGCACGTGATGACTCACTTCGCACGTCAAGCATAATGTTTATGATCAGGCCATGGCCGAGGAGAGAATATATATAAAGGTGGGACCTACGAAGCGTAGCCATGATGTCGTGGTTATAATTCGGAGTGATTATAGCTAGATACGGTCGAAGATAAAATTGGTGATATATAAGTTGCGCTAGACGGATTCGGAATTTGAACTAGATCGGCAGATGAAGGCGGATCCCGACGTCGGCGCAGTGGTTTACTGGAGTTCGCCCCGGAAATCAGAGCATAGCTGATATACGATGTTGGAGGAATGAGTGGTTTGAAAAATAGCACGGGTATCGTAACTCTCGTGGAGATGGAGATGCGCTAGACGATAGCTAGTACCAGAAAGAAACGAGCGGCGACTAGACGGGAAGACTATCGAGATGTCTATAGGTTTGTCAACAAACACTTAGGCTTGAATATCGACTGCAGATATATTCATGCATACCTCTCTCACGTCTATGACTTGTCCACGGCTTATGTTGAAAGACCGCGGGGATGACGGTAATTTGATGTAAGACTAAGTTGTCGGCTATAGGCGAACGCGAATTAGTGGTATGTATGTGGCAGCTATCGCTACGTTGTCACAAGTTAGTTGCTTTCGGAGAATGCAAGTGACATCTGCTGCAAAGATGCGCGCGCGGGCGGTGTTGAAAAAATGATACGAATTGGAGCTGACGCTGATAAATGAGGTCAGAACAGGGCCCGCAACATCTAAGCAGACGACAAAGCGGTCAATTTACTAGTAGGTTGCGGAACATCAGTCCTCTAGCCTAGGGTGGAATATGAGTTGTGGCTTAAACTGAAAGAGGATTTCCAAATATCGGATCAACAACAAAGACTTGTCGTTGATAATCGACCGATGAAAAAAGGTCACTGGACCAATAGCGCCCTAACTTTGTTAGTTGCATGTATAAGGTATAGATTAGGCATATGTACATACATATCTTGCAGGTGGAGGGTACTTACGTTGCCCTAGCCTATTACGTATTTAAGTAAGTACCTCGCTTTTTCTCCGTAGGAAACCCTTGTCACATCTGTCCGACAGCTGCTAAAAGCTACGGCTATGTAGTTGTTATAGCAAGCGATATTTACTAGGTAGGTAGCTAGGTTTATTTCAACAAAATCGACCCTTAAAGAAAGTCGGTTCAGTGTTAATAAACTACTTGAACGACGAAATATCATAAAATTACGTAATATTCTTATTATGTTGCGGAATAATTAGGCCATCCGTTCTTTAAGCGAGGACTTTCTAACTTTCTCGCTGTTCCTTAACACCTTGTGAAGTCAATGCTAAATGGATGAGAGATTTTCGTACTCTAGCCCGACAAGACCTAGAAGGACATACACAATAAGTCCGGGTACTAATGAAATCTTATCCCAAAATCTAATGCCTTAAAAAGTCATGATACGCCAAACGGCCCCAAGTGCGCAACTCAGAAAAGCGATACAAGTCCGTCACTGCGAAGAACGTCTGGCGGCCGCCGCCGCCTCGGCGAACGAGAACCACGGAAATATACCACATTTAAACCTATCCACCACGCTACCTGACAATATAATAGAATGGCGGATAAAGTTGTCCAACATCCCTTAGAAGTATTTAACCTTACCTAAGCTACAACGGGATGACATATGGATTTAGATAGATAACATTTGGACGCCGAGGCGCATGCCATACGCCACGAGGAACGGTATTGCCCAGTGGAAATGTCGATACCACAGAGAGCTCCCCTTGGCCAGCCAGAGCAGGGGGAAACGTAAGCGCGAAATAATGAAAGGCTACGGTTGTCCTGCGCAGATGATAGCAAATATCGTGCCTGAGACCCGAGTGTTCCAAGCCGAAAGGTTCGAAACCTACAATCATAGGTTGCAAAAGCTCGACTCAACTAAGATACCGTATGCGGCGGCGTCGAGAGGTTGGTTTCGATGCACGTCTATATAGGCTTACAAGCGCAGCAGATCGAGACGATCATAAACGGAAAAATTTGCGTCAGAGGCATGGGACACAACTAGCGATAGGCTCTTCGACGAGAAAACGATCCGTAATATCACGCGTAAGTGGCGATATCTCGCAGCCAAATTTCATATCAATTCGGACGAACCCTTTCGGAAGTTACATTCTTAGCACAATATGTTTGCCTTTCCTATCTAGAAGTTTGCAGCCTTCCACGGTGATGTGTGCGAAGTAGCGAATGAGGCACGAACGTTTAACGAGCCGAAGACAGCCTAGGAAATAGGCAAGCCTTGACGAGTTGTCTTTGAACAACTGGATCAAGACAGGCAAACATTAGGCCTCTACTTGTTCTGCCCATGGTCGTATCTTTCTAAATGTTCCGGTTGGTGCTGCCAGATGTACGCGGTTCGCTTTAGGCATTTATTCGCATCTCATCGTAGCCAGTTAGTAATTGAACCCACGCGGCACATCGTCGTTCCGCCTAGCCGCCTTCCAGGATGTGCGCTTTCATCTCGATTGGAGCAGCTTATCCACATAACACCCCAGCGACAATTTTGAAGGTAAGCTTGTGCTTTGCTCAGCTCGCCCTAGAAGGGCCGTGGTTTGGCGGGTTTACAATGGTTGCTGCCGCGGAAGACGATAACCAGGAAAGACCTATGAAAAAATAAGTATAGAAGATGCAGGATTGTTCCGCCAGTGGTGCTGTAGTATACGTAGAGATCTCTCACCTATCACCGCATATAAACAGAACCTCACCCGTGTTGCCGTGGGGGAATATTCCATTACACTTCGCATCACGTTCGGGTTTAGCATTTGAACTTCGAAAGGAACATAGCTGAAGCCTTTGCAGTACTCATTAAATGCCGTGTAGAGCGACTACTTCAAGTTCTTGCTTCTCCATCAAACGAGTGCGAGAGTTTAAGATGCGGTCCGCTCTCGACAAATTAAAGCCTTCAGATTTTCCGCGCCTCAAGATGGGAAACCTAACACCAAACAAGATCGGTCCTGATCGATCGATCTTTTCCTCCTTATAGTCTAGGTTACATTGGGAGAGGATCCCCATGCCATTTGAATACTATGGTATAATTATCCGCAAGCTTCAAACATGCTGCTTTGATGTTACCAGCATTCCAACCGTTTCACCATGAAATCAAACTGAAAGTACTTACTCATTTCCCTAAGGTCGAATCACATGATCCCCTTCCCAAACACTCAAGGGCAAGACTCGAGCTGAAATGCAGCCAAGACCCGAAGACGAAGCACAGACGTTTAAGCTTTGCCACATGCACGTCATGAAATGATTAGCGCATGTAGTAGGAACTTAACTACTGTCCTTCGAAATGGCCGCTCGGCGCAACTAAGTGATCCATGGATAATGCTCGCCGAAATTTATGTCTTCCACGTGGCTAGAAGCATAGGAATCATACTAGAACATTAAGAAACCCTGAAGATGTTCCACCTAAAACGAGCCGGCATTCATATAGTGTTCCTTAGTGGATTGTAGCATGAAGAATACTCCATCAACGGTGGCGCTAAAGAAAGCTAGTGCGCCTGGACCGTCTCATCGCTTAGATGATTATTGAAGAAAAAGGCAAGGCGTCTAGAGGAAATCTTGACAAGAACGAGCTAACCACGATTCGGCGCCATAGTGCAATTGCCAGTGCCGTTTAGAAGAAAGCTGTCTACTACAAACCTAAACTCAAGGCAGTTTGTAAGCCGCTAGGGCGTTATCAAACTTCGGCGAGAGATCCACGCTTGGCACTAATGGAGTTTATGTCGTTTCCTCCTTTTTCTTATATCATGTTGGAATTCAAGTCACTCGGAAAATAAATCCTGGACAAGAGATCTCGGCGCGTGCGGCTGCTTTTCAGCCATCCTTCCACTACATTACTTTGCCATTAGGCCCTCTACGAAACGGGGTGGTATATGCAGAAATATGACATATAACGACGACTATGGTCCGTTGGATCCGAGCAGTGACACCTTATCACCTTTACCAACCGGTCATCGTAATGGGCTCATTGCTGTCGCTGTTTGTGGCACAATCTCTTTCATTTCAACGTTTACGTTATTCCTATACTTAACGTACAAGTTAGTAACATGGCACATACGGACTCCGAAGCGAGAAGACAACGGCCACCAAACCCCGGCCAATGACCTATCCTTAGGTTTAGCCCAGAGGAATTTTGGTGTGAACAAAAAGGATATTCCTCAAGGACATGAAGGAGACGCACAGCGACGGCAAAAACGGGGACGGGGACCGCCAAATCAATTTCTCGTCCTCGTATATAACATGCTCTTTGCCGATATGCACCAAGCTACAGCGTTTATGTTGAATATCCCGTGGATTCAAAATAACGAGATCACCGTTGGCAACCCGACCTGTTGGGCGCAAGGCTGGTTTGTTTCGACGGGAGATTTGTCGGCGAGTTGCTTTATATGCGCCATTGCCATCCACACTTACCTCACCGTGGTAAGGGGATACAAGCCGCCTCACTGGGTATTATATCTTGCTATAGCCGGGGTATGGGTGTTTATCTATATCATGGCTATCGTAGGAGTGGCTGCAACCAATAACGGGAAAGGAGTGGGCGGATTTTATGTTCGAGCAGCGGCGTGGTAAGTCGGAAGTTAAGCGGTTTCTGTTTTACTTTCTAAACGCTTCTCCTACTAAAGGGTCTCGAGGAAAAGAAGCTAACTTGAGTGAAGGTGCTGGGTGAATGTTAGGTTCGAACCACTCCGTCTCTGGCTTCACTACTTTTGGATATTCCTCTCCTTTTTGGTGACCAGCATCTTATATACCCTTATCTTCATCTTCCTACGGCAAGAGAAAACCTTCTCTCAGCCTCTTTCGCATAGCCGACCGTCGGGATCGACGAGGCCGGGTAACAATAACATTACCGCTCGAAGGCATCCTTCAGGTCACCATCCGGCATTTCTCATCTATCCAGTCATATACGTTCTTTGCACGGCACCGCTAGCTTTGGGCCGTATTGTAACCATGTCCGGAAGGCACGTCAGCGTAGCATATTTCTGCCTGGCTGGCGCTATGATAGCCTCTAACGGCTGGTTGGATGTACTTCTGTTTTCAACGACTCGACACTCGATCATCTTCAGTGCGTCCCCAGACTCTGAAGACACGGGCTTGGAGACTTTTGCTTTCATGAGAACGCCGCACTGGAGGCAGTATGGAAACATGGTATGGGTACAAGGCGGAACACGTGGGAACAACGGCGATGACAGTCGCCAGCGAGCGGGGAGGAGGAGGACTCCTTGGGGATTGCACAAGGTCGGTCAATTGGTAGGGTGGCGCGGAAGAGACGGTCGTTCCATGAATGGTGCCGGCCGCTGGGCTGGCGGTCAAAGCAGCGGGAGCCAAGAGTCCTTAAGGGGTATTACAGGGACAACCGAGACGGGAATACAGATGGATACGGTTACGACGGTTGTCGTAGAGGTCGAACAGGACAACTCCAAGACAAGGTCGCGGGAACCTTCTGCTCACTCGATCGACAGCTCAGAGAAGGTGATGGCTCAAAAAGCAGGGAGTCTACGTTTGTAGGATTCCGAGTGAAAGCAAATTGTAGCTTTCGGCATATAGATCAATGAGATAGAGTAGGTAGGTATATAATACCTACACACAATAGCAATATAACCCCTGCTCAAACAATTTTTATCTTAGCAGATGTTGTGGGAGGAAAAGCACAAACAACATACTTCCACAGGTAGTTTACACCTAGATGGTGATAGTTCGAATGGAGGGGATTATGGTTAAAGGTTGTGTCGACAAGGAACATCCCATAGCCTGCTTAATCATTTGAACCTATGTGAGTATTAAAGGTGGGAAGTGTCCGACACTGCACGAGAATAAGCTGTCAGGCGGCAAAAAATTGGCAACAGCTGGTTGTTAGAAATGATTCCTACGGTATTTATTCCCATTAGGGTTAGGTAAGGTTGAGACGTCCGAAAACGTGTTAGCGCAATCGAACCAGCCGACTAATGATATCCCTGCAGCCCTCGCAGTGCTCCAAAAATGAACACGTACAATAATAGCCATTTTATCCGCTGTCCGCAATCCTGTGGCCTTCTATGGGATCATTTCGAATCTGACAACAATTGAGAGGGCTGGCCTCCCTGTCTCGCGAGGCACTGAAACGAAACGACATGTACAAATAGAGTCTAACCGCTTCTGCCGAGGGCTCGTCTCACCACATTGCATCACACAAAAATTCCTCCAGACGGCAGACGCAATCCGACATCCGTACTCGACGACAACTCCTAAGCGATCACTATTACCCTCGATTCTATCGCTTTCACCCCCTTTCTGTCTACCTCCTGTCTTACTTAGCGTCGTCATTTGGCGCCGGAGGTAGAATAAAGAGACATATCTACTTCATATTGCTTTCAATCTTCTACATACATTGGTAATTACCAATTTCGAACCGATAGGAATATATACAAGACATAGGTTTTCGTCACCCAGCTAAGCGTTCATCGAGCAATTTACGTGGAACATCTCTTGGCCATCTATCGTAGGATCGGTAAAGCGTTGAAAAGTAGCACATCAGGACGATTTCATTCTCCCTCCCTCCTCTCCTTCCCCTCCCGGATCGGCATTTTCCCATTTATTTGCCTTCTCAACTGACTAGGTTGGATTGTGCCTGAGATCGAACCGTCGGAGCTTGTCTTGTTTCGGTCTTCCCACGGTTGCCCGGCTTGCATTTCAACTTCTACCTCTCATTCAGCCAACCTTGATGTGATCTAACGACCGTCCTATTCGTTCTCATCGTCATCCTGGCTTCCTAGTTACCGCTACCTCTAACCTCACGTTGACGTCTTCAATATGCTGCGACGGCCTCCTGGCGAGGGACGGCTCGTTGCTCAACAGCGCAAGGTTCTGCTCGCCTTAGCCGTTTTCCTTCTACCCTGGCTTCAACTTGTCGATGCTCAGCAGCAGCAACACCGACAGCAATCATCCCCGGAACGAGCCCCAGTTCCCAAGTTCCTCAACGATTACAATAATGATAACATAGCCGTGAATAAACACGATATCCACGACCGAGGTGTCCCCAGTTCTCGAGACGAGTCTGCCTTCGTTGCTGAGCGAGTTGCAGGCAACCTCGCCGCCGCAACTTCTGCCATACCCTCTTCCGCGTCCAAGGGACGCAGTGCTCACGAGAAACCGGCCATCGGCCGCAGGAACACCGTCACGAATGATATCAAACGATCTAGAAACGTACCTATTCCTAACGATGCGAGCGCCCTCGCAACTTTGGCTCCGGCACCGCCCGTTCGAGCACCAAATTCTCCAAGACATCTGCCCAGCCTGCTTGCCGGTGCTGGGCTCTCATCGCCGCAGACTGCGCGGAGTCTGGAGAAGTGGGAAGTAGAAGACTACGTTCTTCTGGCGACCGTCGATGGACATTTATATGCCGTCAACCGCGAATCTGGCGACGAACGCTGGCATCTTCAAGTCGAACAGCCTATCGTCGAAACAATTCACCACCGCCCTAATAGTTCAGTGGCCGACGACCAAGACGACCAGGACCATCACCCTCTCGATGACTATATATGGGCTGTCGAGCCCACTCGCAATGGCCCCCTTTATGTCTGGACACCGTCAGGCTTCGGCAGTGGTCTAGTGAGCACCGGAATCACTATGAAGCAGCTAGTGGAAGAATTCGGCTCCTACGCCGTCCAGAATCCGCCCGTAGTCTATACCGGTCACAAAAAGACCACCATGATCACACTAGATGCTGCTACCGGCCGTGTGTTGAAGTGGTTTGGACAGGCCGGCTCCCAGGTTGACCAAAGCGCTACATGCTTTCCTCCGAATGGCCGCTTCGTTGAGTCGGATAATGAAGAATGCAGCGACAGCGGCACCATAACCCTCAGTCGGACAGAGTACATTGTTACCATACATCGGTCTGATGACGGTAGGGAGATTGCCACGCTCAAATATGCCGAATGGGGCCCAAACAATTTTGACAATGACCTTCACCAACAATACCGCGCTACTCAGGACAATCGATACTTCACCAGCCAACACGATGGGAAAGTGTACGCGCTTGCACACCCCACCGGGGTCACCTCCTTTGCTCTGCAATTCTCCGTTCCTGTTGCCCGCGTCTTTGACATCGCCAGGCCACAAGATGCTCCGCCCGGCAGCAACCCCGAACTTGTTTTACTTCCTCAGCCGATTCCTCCCGCTCGAGACGAGGACTCGGCCCGGGCTCGGAGTCTTAGTGTCTTTCTCAATCAGACCGAATCCGGAAGTTGGTATGCTATGTCCGGTTTATCGTATCCTCTGATTGTCGATGCACCCGTGGCCCAGCTTAGCCGTAGAACTGGATGGGATAATGAGAACTCTTGGGATATGCATGGTACTCCTTGGACAAACAAGGGGTTGGTCGGTACTCATATCTTAGGGAATGCGAGAACCGTAGCACAATGGCCGCCGACTCTACCACCTAGCTTACCTTCCCGTCCTTTCCCACCGGACTCTGATAATGAGGACAACGAGTCCGCGGTGCCGAATCCATTCCCCAATCCCGGATCCGAGTCCCCAAGCATTGTCGACAACCTCATTACCCTTCCCCAATATGCTGCTGATAAGACAGTAGACTTCTTCATGAACCCTATCCTTCTTGCTGTTATCGCGTACGTGTTAGTTCGTTACTACAAAGACTTGATTAGGTGGATTAAACGTCGTATCAAGCCGAAGGAGTATCTTGATACTTTGACGTACGTACCGTCGACAGACTCGAGCACCAACCAGCACCAGGAAGTTGTCGTTGGTGAATCTCATGCGTTGAGCGCGGGCACGCACGAGAAAGAATTTGAACCCGTCGTGTCCAATGTAGGCAATGCTGAAAAGGTTGTCCCCGCTACCGTGCCGACAGTGGAGTCTGATTTGATCGAGCCGGACGTGGACCGTGACCAGCAGCAGGCGGAGGGCGATTCTCCCGAAAAAAAGAAGAAGGCTCATCGCGGTCGAAGAGGAGGGGTCAAACACCGGAAGGGGGCAAAGAAGCAGCGCGACGCGTCTGAGAACCCCGGGGAGAAGATTTCTCCTGAGCCTGGAGACGGGATTCCGGGTCTTCAAGACCTCGGCATGCCATCGAAACTTGAACCGAATGTTATGACGGTAAATAATGATCCTGAAGATGTGAGCGGCCCAATTGTCAAGATTGGTGGTATCGAGGTCAATCAGGACGAGCAGCTTGGGATGGGTAGTAATGGAACCATCGTCTTCGCAGGGAAATTTCACGGCCGGGATGTTGCTGTTAAGCGTATGCTCACTCAGTTCTGGGATATCGCAACCCAAGAGACTCAATTACTATTGGAAAGCGATCATCATCCAAATGGTATGGTGATTCTTGTTGTCTCGCATATGCCTCTGCTAATCTGTGCCTACAGTAATCCGATATTTCGCTATGTCAAAGAATGACAGTTTCTTATATATTGCGTTGGAGCTCTGTCAGGCCTCGCTGTCAGACATCGTTGAGAAGCCCGCTTTGTACCGGGATCTCGCTCAAGCTGGCGAGATGGATCTACCCCGGGTCCTACTGCAAATTGCTCATGGCTTGGGATTTCTCCACGACCTCCGCATAGTTCATCGTGATCTTAAGCCTCAGAATATTCTTGTTACCATGGGGAGGGATGGGAAACCGCGGCTTCTCGTATCTGACTTTGGCTTGTGCAAGAAGCTCGAAGGTGGGCAGTCATCCTTTGGTGCGACTACGGCTCACGCCGCCGGCACGTCGGGATGGCGAGCACCCGAGCTCCTCCTGGATGATGACGCGCGCGAAAGCTCTACGATGTCTATGGCTAGCACGCACAGCGACTCCAGCCAATTGGTTAGTGCCGATGTTATGCCCAATCGTCGTGCTACTCGCGCAATCGATATCTTCAGTCTCGGTCTTGTTTTCTTCTACGTGCTCACTAAGGGTTTGCATCCCTTCGATTGCGGCGATCGCTACATGCGAGAAGTCAACATTCGAAAGGGGCAGTTCAATCTCAAACCTCTCGACATGCTGGGAGATTTTGCCCACGAAGCTAAAGCATTGATCGAGACGATGCTTCGATCCGATCCTAGGGCCCGACCTTCAGCTAAAGATGTCATGTCTCACCCGTTCTTTTGGACTGGAAAAGAACGGCTTGCCTTCCTTTGTGACGTATCGGATCACTTTGAGCTAGAGCCTCGCGACCCACCATCTAAGGCATTGCTTGAGCTCGAGGCATGCGCACCGCAAGTGTGCCGTGGCGACTTTCTCAAGGCTCTACCCAAGGAATTCGTGGATAGCTTGGGTAAACAACGTAAATATACGGGCTCGAAGCTTTTAGATCTGCTACGGGCACTGAGGAACAAACGATTCCACTATGGAGACATGAGCGAGCCTTTGAAAAAGATGGTAGGGCCGTTGCCAGACGGATATCTTAGTTTTTGGACTAGGCGCTTTCCGAACCTGCTGATTGTATGCTGTACGGTGATTTACAAACTAAACCTCGAGGAACTAGATACTTTCAAGGAGTATTTTAAGCCGAGGACACCTTTGTAACTTAGGTAGTAAATATAATGGTGTGTCGTGTTGCCTATGTGATATTTCCTTACTATAACATTGATCATTTGGTGTAATAGTGAACCGACAAGACGAAGTCTTAAGGAATCACCGCGCTATACCGAATCGATATTAATATATAAATACATACATACATATTTATACGTACGTATGTACATATCTAAGCGAGTAATTATGTATTACTTATGAAATATATGTTCGAAAAAGTAATGTATAACGAAGCTATATACGTGCATATACTTAATAGGTACATATATACATATAAGTAGTATAATATATGTATATACTTACATATGTATTCGTATATATGCGCATATACACTCCCGGGTCCGATACATAATCGATATACTTCACGTTTGTACGCGCCTCGAATAGAATTTCGTATGCGCGCGTTTCTTTTTCCATAACTCGTAATTTAAGTCGGCGTCAAGGGGGGGAAGACGCCACGGCACTACCAGTCCTTATCATAGGGCATAAGTCATTCCCGGTCTAGGGATCCTAGTATCTTTCTCTTCATACTAATATGAGCTATCACTTTAATTATTCCAGGTCATTTGTGAAGGGATTCCTTCGTCACGCACTGTGCATTCATTATCACGGACAGCCGGCGCGCCTGTGAATTTGTACTTTCGCCGTACATCATCTATGTATGGCAATGCTGGCTGTGCGTCCTATACTTATACTCTTATTGTTTTTTTGTTCCTTCTTTGCCTGTGGATATCCTTGGATTGAACATAATACAACCTAAGTGCTAACTGAATAGTTAACTGTTCCCATAGTGAATTGGTTGCTACATATTCTAACTCGCACCAATGAAGATGTTCATGGTTCCTATCACCTAAGTACCTCCCGCACGCTATCTTGCTCGACAGTTGACTGCCGCAGTTCCAAGGTTTATGTTCTCTAGGTACATGTTTCCGTACTTGAACGTTAGGAGAGTGCCATGAGCAACGCATAATTGCCCGAGCAGCAACTTCATTAGGGCGAGAGTGAACCTTACCTCTTACCAGCACTTTCCTCTTCACGTTCTCATCACCACTTCGTCCTTTCGTTCCTAAAGTCTCCCCGTGTTACTCTACTCTCTGGGGGAGAAGGTCAACCTTCTCATGTAAACCATCCACGTCGATGCCACTGAGGTTGGCATCAGCTTAAACACCATTGTTCTTGTCTCGTGTTTTACTAGTTCCGGCAGTTTCGATATCTTATTTATCAACCATTCCTTGCCTATGTTGTCACGCTGAAGCTTCCTCCCTTGAACTCATATCTAGTCTACACTTTTGCCTCATCCTCGCGACCTGTGCCTCTTGAAGCGTGATCTCACTGAGGCCCTTCTCATCCAGCGATATAACCAAAAGAGCGCCACACTACCCGGAGATACTACTTTGACATGATCTTATCATCATGCCTTCAACTTCCAAGAGGTTAGGACGATTAGACAGTTCCAAGGGACATCATACCACTTCAGCCCTATCTCCTCTAGCTCGGTCTGAAGCTCCTATGAAGGAATCTGACGCGAAGCCACTACAAACGCCTGATACTAAACCCAAACCTGCTATAAAGGATTTAACCAAGCGTCGATCCTACTACACGCCTGCCGCTAAATCATCTCCTAGGTCTCAGTCTAAGCCTGCTATAAAAGATTTGACCAAGCGTCAATCTAATCGCGCGCCCGCCGTCAAATTGTCTCCGAGGTCTCGATCCAAGTCCGTTGCTTCTCCGGCAGTGAATGGCCAGAGCCCTGCAGCAACTAGTCAACCTCCTGGTCTCACTGGTGGCAAGGCCTCGAATTCAAGTCAGAGCGATGGCCAACTGAAGCCTTCCAAGGTACTTTCTGGAGGAACACCGATCAGGGTAACGAAATCAGCCGTCACGACAAATAATCATGAGCGCATAGCCCAAGGAGGTCGAACAGACCCTTACCATATACCTTCTGACAGCGAAGATGCTTCCCTAGGGCACAGGCCAACATCGATCCCTGGCGGACGCGAAAGTTCAGCTTTGAAGAGGGTGAAAGCAAGTAATGCAGTACCGAAAACCCACAGGAGTGTACCACCGTCGACACCAGTACGTGCTGCTGTTGAGCCGTCAGCTCCTATAATTCCTACTCAAGACGCGCATATCCCAGGCCCCTCTCGCCGTTCTCAGCCGCGCGCCGCGGTACAAATCCCTTCGGACGTCGAGATTATCTCAATTGACTCTTCGAGCAATGATACGTCAGGCCATCGCATCGCGTCTAACGGTCACTCCAAGGCTAAGCGAAGGTCAGATATTGGCAATCCCGCTCTCACCCAGACTCCGTCACATTCTATGGTTATCCCGGCAGGTGACCATTCTAGCAACTCGGGAATTGCCTCTTCCGCAGTGTCTTCACGTCTTCGTTCGGCCACAGCACATGATTTATCTTCTCCTCACCACACCACCCTGCCCATGATCCCTGCAGAATTTAGTTCAGCATCGGCGGTCGGGGCCTCGTCTCGAGTCGGTGAGGAGTCGGACAAAATCTCAACACCCGTACGTCCGTCCGTTAGAGCCATCGGGAAACGCTCCTCGCATTCAGTAAATAGTCATCTCAACATCGTTGACGAAAAAACTCGCGACGCGGACCGGGTGGTACCGGATCGATCGTCTATCAAATGTTCGAGTGAGACCCCAACTAGTCATCCTAAGCGAGAACCACGGCAAACCAAATCAAAAACATCCCGGGGAAAGAATACATCGGGTGTAGTTCCACAGTTCACAAGCTCATCCGGGGCGAACATTAGTGGCGGGAAGAAGGCCACGAAGGTCAGGTTCAAAGAAGACTGTTTGTTCCCGCCTCCGACTAAGTCTTTACGCGCTGTTGCTAACCCAACTGCAGTGGAAGATGAATTTATACCTGAACCTTCCTTCAAGCGGTCTAAGTATTCTGATGGCGAATATCGACCCTCTTCCACCAATGAGGAACAGTCGAGCGAGGACTCGGACAATGACGAACTTCTGTCCGACGATTCACAAGCCAGAGCCTTATTGCACTCCGCGGAGAGTTTGGATTCATCGCAGTTAAGTCCCGGTCGGATACTTCGTAGTGGGTCTTACCCTAAGCCTACGACTTCAAATTCCCCAATCAACAAGCCAAGACCGAAGCTACAAGAGCAAGTTACCAAGTCGTCAGTGAAGTCTAAGTTTGGAAGGGGTTCAAAGAGATCTCGTGATGTCGTTTCCGGAGTCTTAAGTCTAAACGAGTCAAGGGACGAGGAAAAAGGAAAGCAAGCAGGCCTGAATGTGGCGCGACAAGCGAGTCTGGACTTAGTTCCAAATGGTCTTCATGATAGAGAGGAACCGGTCGCATCTCAGCAAACCAAGCCCGAGAGAATTCCAAAGTGGAATCCGCGCTCATGGATGCAAACGTATCAGACGACATTTATGCCTACAAATAGGGATGGGGTTGGGTGGGTTGCTGATGGGCCATTCAAGGGTTGGATTGTAGATGGACCTGGAGCTGGAGGCTATATAGCTGGTTGTCACGCACCAGACTACGACACACTTATTGAGGCCGAGAAGACAGCCATCCCCAAACCGCCACCGAATTACATCTCTTCTGATGATGATCTTTCATCGAATGCTGAAGCATCGTGTGAGGATGAAGTTAGTACCGAGCCATCTACGGCAGACATTCATCGAACCCCCATGATGATAGAATCATCACGGAAGACCAGGTCGCCAATCGAGGCCAAAGATAGGGTCATGGAGCGTGCGGAGCGCATGAAGAGAACGAAGCAGTACGTGCTTGCCGGCATGTCTGGTAAGGGTATCAACTCCAAACAAATAACTGACTTCTCTCCTCCAACTAGCAGCAAAGTATCAGGAAGTTTTCCGGCTAATTTCGCATCACCCGCCACCCCAAGGCACACCCAGTCTCCGCCGTCTGCGGTATCCGAGACAACTTCTACGCTTATCACACAACAGTTAATTGACGATTGTGCGCCGCCGTCGAACCAAGAGTTGGCAGAGCTAATGAGCTCCAGTCCCGCGATCCGGCGAGTCTTGGGTTCATCTCCCGCGCAGAAAGTTGATGATCGCGCCGAATCCGTCGATGACCATATGAGCAGTAGCAGTAGCGAGTCTAGCTCTGGAATTCCTGCGCACATTCCAACCAAGACACAGTCACCACCTTTGACGTTACCCCAGACTCGGTCCGCACCCTTTAGGTTAGAACACCCTACCGCCTTATACATTTTGAACGGAGTTGCTGAAAGACGAACAACTAGACCACTGAACGATTACTCGCCATCGACAGCCAAGCCGAGTAAACGTGACCACAGTGCTAAGCGAGTTGGCGCGGATGTTAAATCCAAACCGCCAATTTCGTCTATGGCAGCACCAATCAAGACTAATATTGTGGTTGAGCTGCCCTTTTTGACACCTGAGAAGCGTGCAGAATACAAAGTAGTCTCTCCGGTCGAAGAGACCGACAGCGTCTTTGCGGCCACTCCTAGAAGCTTCAAGGAGATTAACAAGGCGACTGAGGGAATGGATATGGGATTTAACGATTCAGATGCAGAGGAAACGCTCCAGTACGTATTACGCCAATCACACATATGGTTGAACGGCGTCACGGAAGCCGACGGGACTGGCATTACATCAGCGAACGTGGCTAAGTCATCGTTTAGATCCCCCGCCACTCCATCGCTGTCGAAGTCATTAGGCAAATTAGAGCCGAGCGCCCGGAAACCCCGTGAACGGGGCTCTCACGACTTACAACCAGCACCATCAGAGGTGACGAGATCGGTCACCGCACAGAAGCGGTACGCCAAATCTGGAGAGAAGCAAAAGCCCGCAACGGGAGAAGGTAGGACGGTGCAAACGCGAAAACGCAAGGCGTCCACGTCGGACGTTTCCGTGACCGATACGACGCCTGCTAGTAAGAAGCAGAAGACTAATAATGATGACCAAATCCGCCGAAAGAAGCGCAAGAATCACCGCAAAAGAACGCGGTACCGAAATCATTTGAAACAGCAGCAGAAGCAAAAACAATCTAACACAACCGCAGGCCGGCGATGATTCCAATGGGCCCGTCGAAGGCAATGTAGGTCGACATTCAACTGTTGCTCCTCCGACTACTTCAAGGCCCACTGGTGCTAAGACTAATAAAGCAGTGAGGAGGGTACGTTAGGAAGGCCATGGTCGCGGTTATGGCCAATCGGGGTTAGGGTGAGATTGCAACTCGTGCTCGTGTACTTGGGTTCTGTGCGAACATGCTAGGGGTTAATGATGATTCGTCAATCGTACGTATTGTCTTTAAGCATGGGGATATCATACGTACATCGAATCGGCCTAAATCTGATGGCGGTAAGGGAAGTTATGGGGACGTTTTCGTAGCAGAAGTCATATTTTTTAGCAATGCGTGGTCGAGAACGGTTATCGTTTCACTCACTCCCGCTGAAGATTTCATGGACAGTTGCGCGGCATGATTATATTTAGCTCGAGCACTCGCTACCTAAAGGTGTCGACCGATATATTCCCATTTTAATATGTTGTAATCTGGTATTCGTTTCACTGGTGTCGAAGTACGTTTCCATTCGAATACTTATTCTTCATTTCCCATCCTTTTACCTTTAGTTCGCTACGAACGAGCTTAGCCACGCAAATAAATAAGCACTACCAGCAACAGCAATGTAGTAAGTTGGAATACGACAGATATTTGATATTTGATTATCAAAGTAGGTAGGTACACATCCATCCTACATGTATTATTGAATGCGGGGAAAATTCCGGGTATGTTAACCCCGCGACCCCCTCTTCTCGCCTCCTTCGCTTCGAGCTCTAACCAAATTGCGAAAGTCATAAGGTTAGGTATGTAGGTTCGAATTATCAAGTTGCCTTATTCTCACAACGGCTCGGCTGACAAACGTATCAACTCACGGATCGACCGGAACGCAGTCCTTACCCATGGATGCCTAACATTGTCCTCTTAAACCCCGTAACGACCCCCATTGTCTGTCCATTCCTCTTGCTGAAGGTATCTATCTGAGCTACACGCCGTGTTGTAATGGGCCTGGGCTGCGTGGGAATTCCATAAAAAAAGCCGTCGTTAATGTTGCTCAAGGTATAGGTTACATTAAGTCGTCGTAGCTAGCTGTCTAGTTTATATCTATTGCCATTCTCTCCTGAGATTTTGGTCGTTACTTTTCTAAGACACCCTCTTTTTTCATTTCCTTTCATCCCCAAGCGTTGAATCATCTACAACACGCTCGCGCATATCTTGACTGACTCCCCGTCTACAGCAAACGATCAGGTAACCCAACTAAGCGCTCGTCGATTCGACGCATTCCACCAGTCGGCTGTATTTAAAACGTTGCCGGCAGCGGCATCGGCCCGTGCGATTCCAGCACACCTTCGAAAGAGCGACTGCTTTTATCGCCTTGATTCGATGTAGACCTCTTCTACTCGTCTGCGCCGATAGTCATACCTTTTTGAGGCGGGCTCAATTTCATAGGCTTCGTGCCCAGGCCATTCGCGTTCCTGAAGAATAGAACACCCTGTCCTTCACCCTTTGCACCTTCACTAGGCTCAACCCATTGGCACATCCTGGCGCTGCGCCACATGGCCTTGATGAAACCCAAGGAACCGCCCTTGGTGTCCGACCGGTAGTGACGGCCCATAACCCTCTTGATAGCTTCGCTAGCCTCGTCCGCGTTGTAGAAGGGAATGGTGGAGACATAATGATGGAGGACATGGGTCTCGATGATGCCATGCATCAACTGACGGCCGATGAAACCGAACTCGCGATCAATCGTTGCAGCCGCACCACGGACATAGTTCCACGACTCTGGCTTGTAGTGAGGCAAAGATGGATCGGTGTGCTGCAAAAAGGTAATGGCAACTGCGTCATGATTAGCGATTAACCAACTCAGAGCTGTTCTAGGTTGTCGTTGAGGACTTACCAAGCCAGTGGTTGACCCAGAGATATGGCAAGAAATACCAGACAAACAGGTTTGCCCAGCCAAATTTGTTACCGAGGCAAACTAAGGTTGAGATGGTGATGGCCAAACCGATGTCGCTCAGGACAATCAACTTGGCATCCTTGGCCTCGAAAAGGGGGCTCGAAGGATTAAAGTGGTTCACGCCGGTGAAGAAGCCATTCTTCTTGCCCTTCCCACGGCCCTCGCTCTGGCGTTCGTGGTGGTTGTGGCCGGTGACGTTGGTCAAAAGGTACTTGGGCCAGCCAATGAGCTGCTGTCCGAGAAGCATGATGAATGTGACGATGGGGGTCTCCTCCCCAAGCTCCCCGAGTTCATGGACCAGTTTTTCCATACGGCTTGCTTTCTCCTCGCGGGTCTTAGGGACGAAGACCATATCGCGCTCCATGTGACCGGTCGCCTTGTGATGCTTGCCGTGAGATATCTTCCAGCTAAAATACGGCACTAGGAGAGAAGAATGCAGGATCCAGCCCACGGTATCGTTTAGGACTTTGGAGGTGCTGAAGGACTGGTGGCCGCACTCGTGGGCCAGCACCCAGACGCCAGTGCCAGAGAGACCCTGGATGAAAGTATATAAGCCCCATAGAGCGACTCGGGCCGGGTAATAAGGTATGTTCTCAGGAGTCACATAGGTATGGAAAAGATAGAACGTGGCGGCCAACTGGGCAATGTCTCGGAAGACATAATATAGGCCTTTGGCTGCTGATCGCTCAAAGCAGTGCTTGGGGATAGCATCGCGAATGTCTTTGATCGTATAGTCGGGTATTTCAAACTCGTTGCCATACGTGTCAACCAGCTTGCCATGGGAAGCGCTACTAGGCTCAATGGAGGACAAGGAAGAGAGCGAAGTAGATGATGCAGAAGGCCTAGGGGAGTCGATTGGAGAGCCGACGGCGGTGGACGGCGAGGAAATGTCGGTATCGGTAGTAGTGGATGTTATGGTCCGACGGAGGGCGGGATTCTGGCGCGGGACGCCACTAGCAATGGCGGAAGCCATGGCGGACTGGTATTGTGTTGTTTGTAGGCTATATTATCCTACGGTTTTCCCCGACTTCCTACTACCCTCTCGTTCTAGATTCAACTCGGCCGATGGGAAGGTAAGAAAATGACCAACGAATTCGACCCGAATCCTAGGGAATAACACAGCCAGGAGTAGAACTTGAAGAGAGCTTGCTTCGTCTAGGAGTTTGGGTTAGTGGTGATAAAGAACTACCCAACTCCGAGATTTTGACTTCGAGGTGTCCGAATCAACCGATTTGTTGAGGCCGGAGACGAACCTACAGCAACGCAGCACCGAGAAGGCTACGTGCAAGGTAAGGGAGGAGGTCAATTGGGAGGAGATCTAGACGAAGTGTTATGAGGAGAGGTCCAGCAACCACGACGTTACAGTGATTTATACGAGGTAGAGGTGGGAGTGAAAGTAGAAATAGTGTTGTGCGGTTGGTCTGTCTTCGCCTCCTGTCTTTACATTATGCGAGACAGAAAATACCCCCAAGACAAGTAAATTATGTACCTATGGGGGGAAACGACGGGGAGGGAAAGGGAAAAAAAAGTTAAACCGCTTGAGTTGTCGACAAGACCAGGGGCATGCTAGAATAGCGAACCGTATCGCGCATGTACAATCCAACTTTCCGGGAAATTCCTTAAGTACCTTTTCTCTCATGTTACACCTAGGCAGTATATAGCAGGTACTAATATGCATCATTCTCAC
This sequence comes from Hypoxylon sp. NC0597, assembly GCA_022432515.1. Taxonomy (NCBI): domain Eukaryota; kingdom Fungi; phylum Ascomycota; class Sordariomycetes; order Xylariales; family Hypoxylaceae; genus Hypoxylon; species Hypoxylon sp. NC0597. Next base: position 24,328 of record JAJKLA010000055.1, read on the forward strand.
TACAAATCGTGTACCTTGTGCTACCCTGTAAAGTTTATCAGACTAAAACCCCGCCTTATTTTACATGATTCGACCCCTGTGCTTCGGTACCTAGCCCTTTTTTCAGGGTCCCGCGCTACCTCCTTACATGCATGTCATTGCCTATTCTAGTAAGTACCTACGTACAGAAATACTACGCCACCACATGTAAGATGCAAACAAAAAAAAAAGTACATGTCCCAATAAAAAAAGGAATGGGAAAGGTGTGCCTATATGTAGGTACATACATGGAGCTGAATATGTCACATACAGCATAAAATGATACACATTAACAACATTTGAACATCTGATAAAGGAGAAAATAGATTGCTGGCGAAGTGCTGCACGTCTCACCGCCCTTCACGGTTGTTTTTTTTGTTTTATCAAATGCTTCTCCCTATGGGCTCTCCGCCAATTGCCATCATTAGGACCAGGCCTAGCACCACCCGAAGATCACACACTTGACATACATTAGGAGGTTCTTAGCAGTCTAGGCGGCTTTCTACTACTGTATGTGTAGTACGGACTACGAATCATACTTCTTCCATTAGGACTTGCCGAGGGTTGTGGGCTGGCTAGATTTCATGATCGACCTATCATTGATTCTCGATTGGTCTTCATTGAGCAGCGGACAAGCCGCGATAACTGACGAGGCCATTCAACACTTCTTTCACGAGAACGAAGCTAGCTCCCTTTCCATACGTTCTCGCGGTTCCCTGCAGGCTACTTACCCAAGACGAAGTGAGCAGCATCATCATTATCATCGTATGTCATCAGACAATATAATGTAAGCCATCGTTCGACCAATCCAAGCGTTAAAATGACAATCCTCAACTTACACCGCGAGATGCAACGTACATGGCACCAAACACCGCGCTACGGGAACTATTTGCAGTGTCTCGCCGATTTCAGAGCCTTGGAAAGGAAGCAAATAGGCTCATGACATGTGGCGAAAAAGACTCATTAAAAAGCTAGCTTGTCTTGCTCAGAGCTACGTTTATTATGCATGATGGGATAAGGGCAATTTAGCGGAAGCGACTGATCCTATTTTGAGATCTCGCTTGTCGATCAATGCCTATCCCGCAGTCTTGCATTACACAGATCTCGTACATACATGTAATAATGTCTCTGCCAACTTATTGAATAGCCTCAGAACATTTATGTATATCATATATAAGTACCTACACAACGAGAGCATCTTATCCAACAGACGTTTACCTCAGTCGAGCTCATGATCTCGAATGCTTACCTTTCAACGTTGCATAGTATTAGTACCGACCCTTCACATGCCCCTGATTTTCCATGTTCCCGAATCGTGGTATGCAGGGTTTATTCAAGGGGGGCGGGTTCCCCAATCGAGAATACATACATATGTAGTACCTAGTAGAAGACTTCTCCGCTTTCTTAGGACCTTGTCAACCTTTTTTTTTCTCCTGGTTTTTTTTTCTGTTGGGGATCGTCTAGGATCTTATCCTACCGAATTGATCAATTGTTGAGAAGAGCAGATCCCTGCAACCATACATACTCCACCAGCCCCTTGCCGCCTCAGAGCCTCGACAGAGTCTCACCAATCGGCTAGGTAACCCACGTGCGGCGACAGCCCCGTTAATACCTAGGTACCTATAGGGAAGACTCGCGATCTTTTTCTCTTCTGTTATCTGCGGAGGGCAATAGTGAGTTCGCAACAATAGCCTCATTACGGCAAATTATACTAACAAGCAGTCGGCTTCCCACGTCTTATGTCACATTCACAACTTCAAGAGTCAATCACTGGCATGCCCAATGATTCCTTAAGGTACACTACCTACATGTAGGTATATACACAAATGTTATCGGTCGGACTACATGTAGTGTACGTGTAATTGATTCGAGTTGAGAAGAGATACCCCGTCACGTCACAATCTAGATTTACTAGATCTCCTAATTATACGTACATACATGTATGTATCCAGTTTATGCCTACAAGACCCGATTCGGACGTACTTAAAGATCGGTAGGTTCGCTTGTGATGCTTCCGAGGTTTGCTCCATTCTGTGTTTAACATGTGAATCTTGGAAGTTACGCAGTTCGTGTATTTTCTCTCATGATACTGCTTTGCACAGCATCATGAGGTAACTTATTCATTCCCGAATTACCATTGAAACTATCCCAATACGAATACAAATGGTTGCGCAATGGCGTACAAACACGTGCATCTCCACGATACCAACACCACACGGAACGTTCCGCGGGGGAGTTCCAAGTTTTGTAACATCTAAAATCACAGCTCACGGTTCACTGTAAAACCATATATCTCAATCCTAAATACCTCTATAATTATACATAAACATGAACTACACTATACCAAAACATACCTAATACTGAATCATGCCGGATTGACAATACTAACGGTAAGCCAGACCATTAAACCATCGGACCAGCCAATGAATAACGATGAATCAATATCTCAATCTTACTTTCTCACTTCCCTTAGCACCTCCTTCATTTGCGAGATCTGACGTCGTAAAAAGTCACACTTGCCATCCAGACTGAAATTCTCGAAATCTGCCATGTCTGTCGTTTCCTCTCTGAGAAACCTGTTGCCTTTCCCATTGCGATTATTACCACTATTGCCTTGGCTGTGACGGCCAAAATCTGGACGTCGCCCTCGCTTCCATCTACCAATTTGCGGTCGCTTCCACGGCGTCGCGGAAGTAGAGGGGCCAATTGGTTGTTCATACGAAGAGCGACGGGATGATGGGAACTTCCTTTTACCACCCCTTCCCCAATTCGACGGATGCCCATGGCCACTCTTAGTTGATGGCCCCGGATTGGGTTCCCAGTGGTTATCCTGATGAGATTGAGATTGGGCAACTTTTCCCTTGCCTTTGTCTCCTGGGCCGTCGTTAGGGGTCCCGAGCTCTTCGCGAGATGCGTGATTTCCCGGAGCAGCGGAAGCTGCCTTCGAACTTGAAAATAGACTTCGTCGGTTTTGGTCTTCTGAACCAGTTGCTGGCCTGGTGTTTAAGACGGATTCGGACTCTGACGAGTGCTTCTGTCTCTTTGGTGGACGGCCATGATCTCTTGAAGAGGAAAGCGTTGGAGATTCGGATACGGTGGCAGGTCTGAGTGAAGTCGTATCCAAACTACGCGCAAGGTCTGATTGCGAGTTCCCCGTGGAGTGACATCTAGAGCGCTTTCTTGATTGCGACCTGAACGGGGTGCTGGCGCTATCTCCTTGGCCGCATCGTGATTCTCCATCCGCAACCTTATGGGAGTTTGTGCTCATGCTCCCTAGCGATGGAGGTACGTATTCGTTGTGGCATACCCTCGGCGTGCCCGTTCGCGCTGTAATGTGATCGGCTGGTGGATGAGTTCCTTCTGCACGATCTTCCTTGTGCGCAACACCAGTGCTAATATTTCTAGGCTCTTGGTGCGTATCAGAGTTAGATTGCGAAGTGGGTGATGTGTTATTACGTTCGGCTGCTTTTACGAATCTCCTATGCAGCTCTTCAACCTCGGGAAAGCTCTCATTATCAGAATCATCCTGATGTAGTAAAGTACCAGAGGTAGGGGAGTAGAGCTTTGACAAGGTCTTCCTACACAATGTTGAGTAGTTGTTTGAGGCAGGCCGAGCCATTTGATGAGCTTTAGGTCTAGGTTGAGGCTGAGTAGTTGGTTCTCGAGGAGAACTTTGAATCTGCATCCCAGAGCTCTGCCGGTTCCTCCCGCCGATATTATGCTCCGAAGACTGAGTTCCATAGAACCTTGAAGGGGTGATTCGATACTTGTTAGATCTCTTGATCTGGGCGCTCGGCTTCCTGGGAGGTGAACTGAGGTAAGGGATACTCTTCGGCGCTAACGGTTTTTGCCGCTTCCTATCCTGGTCTGCGAGGAACTTCCTCAGTATCGGGGGGGTGCCGGTTCTATTTGAATTTCCTTCGCTGTGCTTCCTGGCCAATAGACCAGTCCGACGATCCACGGCCCTCAACTGGGTTCCTTCAGACGAATGTCTTCCATGAAGCTTAGGGAGTGAAGTTCCCCGTTTCTTTGCTTCCACCACGGAAACCCGCGAAGACATCTCTGCATCCTCTCTTCTTTGATCTTCATGCTCATTAGTTAATCCTTGCGGATGGCATTCCCGCGGAGATGCAAAAGCCACCTTGCTTCCTTCTACGGTGGCTTCAATGGCCTCCCTGGCCGACTCCGTGGCGTCTCGTGTCACATCTACACCACTAAGTGGCCTGGCCCCCGATTTCTCCGGTGCTGGTTCCACTCGGACCCTACTGCCGCTATTACCGTCGACCACTGGCGTCGGCACCCAGAAAGGGGCGGGACGCTGGGCAGCGGGAACAAGACTCTGGCGGGCGACTTCCAACCTGATTTCGTCGTAGGACATGCCGTGGAATATAGGATGGTATGTAACATCCTTGTAAGAAACCGAAATAGTTCCTTTGAGGCGGAACGCCGACGGGACTGGTTCTCCTTGGATATTATGGCTACGCAGCCGCATGTTGAAATGACCATTAGGACCGATAGTGGCGAAGACGGCTTGCCTAAAGTCCCGCTCGGAAGTGTCATTCACACCCGCCAAAGGTAATTGACTAGTATGCCAGCCTATACAGACAGGTTTCCCGGCAGAATATGTACCAGGTGTGAGGCGCCGTAGCCCAGAAGAATTAGCACCGACATTTCTTCGGGTATTCGCCTCGCCGCGTGGTGTTGGCTCAAGTGTTGGCTCAAGTGTTGGATTCTCGACGCAGGAACCACTTGCATTGTGCTCTAGTTTGTCATCCATTTTGCTGAAATATGATGTTGAATAGGACGACAGAGGTTGGGGTTCAGGGGCCACAACTGTATTTCCTTCCAGCCGAGACTCGTTGTGGATATCCGGCACTGGTATAGGTGACGGTTCATGACGGGCGTTCTTCTGAGCCAATCCAAGTACGGATATTTGCTTGCCCGTCCTGCTTTGTTCGTCCTTAAGTATGGAAACGCAGTTTTGTTCAAACTGATCGAGCATTGCTTGGGTGCGTGGAGACGGGGCAGGGAGGTATGGGCTTTCCGTCCCAGCTTCTCGACTAGGAGTTACTGTCAGATTCCCCTGAGCCTCCGGAAAGGGTTCACTTTGGAATTCCTCTTCGATTGATTGCAAAGGTGTTCCTTCGCCAATGGCTCCCACCGTCGCATTGTCTTCTATCTCGTCTTCGTCCATCCAATCGGATTCATCGTCGCCGGGGAACAGAGAATAGTGGCGCTTTCTTAAGGATCGTTCCACGGTGCGGATCCGCTTCTGAATTGCTTTCCATAGCGGAGCCGAGAAAGTAAGTACGCCGAGCTCAGAAGGCAATTCATTCCCGTCCATTCTATGACCAAATATTCGCTTGAGCTTTTTCTCTCCGATCGTTTCGCGTATTGATTGATGGGCATTGGCGATGCTGATAACCAGGTCTCGGCATTTCCAAACTCGCACCCATCTATCGATCCACGTGTCCAAGTCCCTCATCTGAGACCTTCTCTCCGGCGGTACCGTTCCTTCGGTACGCTTACGCCGATTTCTACAGATCTTATTATTCATTTTCTTCACCTGAGAGTACTTTGTAAAGAAGCCGGCTCGAACAGTCCTTGAGAACTCTTCCATAATGGTCGTCCAGACCTCCTCTTCTGCGTGTTTCCCAAAAGTAGGAGAGTGCAGAAACCGGACCCCATTACTGCAGCTGATTCTGAGAAGTTTGACTTTCTCTTTCAGTGAGAGGCTCTTGGATCCCCCAGTGGTGTCATGCTCGGGCACTGCTCTATATCTTGTCTGGGATCGTGAAGGACGTTGAGGAGGTTCTGACTCGGCATCAGATGAGGACGTTACAACCCCAGCGGAATCCCCATTTACACCCGCCTAGTTGCATCCAGATGTTAGTTAAAAACGTCTGACAGGACTAGTTAGTTCAGGGGTCCCACCGTTGGCTGTGACACTTCACGCGAGAGTTCGGTTCCCCTATTCCTTGCACGATCCACAAGTCTGTTGGGATTGTGCATCTGGACCTCCGGAGAGTTTGATGGAACTGCAAGTCCTGATGAAGCCGGAGGAGAAGCAAGCTGGTTACCATATAAAGATGATGGTCTTGGGTTGCTAATAGGTAAGATATCAGAGCCGCCGCTCGAGGCTGTTCGCAGGCCACGCTCCGGTGCCTTTCGTTTGCTTGTCTTTTTACGGTTAGACATAATATTTGGTACTTGGTGTAGATATCTAAATTGAGGGTTCTTGTCAAGATGATATAGCTTCGTGGGGTGAAACAGCGGGCAAGTCCATAAATCCGCTGTGGTCACCACTTAGATCGATATAATTTTGTCAACAAATGAGTGCGGTACTCATAGCACACAACAATTGCGGCGGGATTAATAGGAAATATGATCCCTAACTCTTAAATCGTTCATACAAGAATTATCCCCATATTACAAGGTCGAACTTTTGGTTCGAAGGGGGAAGTGTTCGAAGGCGGGAAGAAAAGAAGACAAAAGAAAGTACTACATAGCAAAAAGAAAGAGGTTCGAGGTTTTTTTTTTACACGTCGTAAGCAGCTCCTCATTAGCTCAAGAGGCGCCTCAAACGAGAATTTGCAAGCCGCGTCGCGTCTTAGAGTAAGGTACAAGGTATATCGAAACCCTTGTCTTTTCGAATCACGGTTAAGACCAAAAAGCAATTCGCTCCGTGTATCTTGGTAACTACCTACCTAACTGCCAAGTACCAATATTCAAGGATATGAGACTCGGGCTTCGTGATCACTAAGATAGGATAGTAGTTCTCATATAAAACCCACAGCAAGTATTCTTCCATACCAGCAAGAAAAAAGGCTATATCTACCTTCTATAGCAGTCGCTCCTTTTGTCTATAGCATTACCCTGTCTCACCAAAAGTGACATTACTACCTTTATGTTAGTGGTCATGTAAAAAGCCCCTCACAGTGTAATGCTACCATTAGCTATATTTACGCCTAGTTGTGAGATGTGACATATCACTATTCGCGAGTTATCTAAGGGACGTTTTCCGCACTGGTCCTATCTCGACACCACAGTTAATTCTACACGGTATACATATCTCCGACTATGCGTTACCAACCACATGGTACAACCAGTAGCATTACCCCTGTATGTATGTTACAATTGATCGAGGCGAGATCTTGCTGTTGCAATGCATTGAGGCTCATTGTCGATAATAACGCTGTTTTCGCTTTCACAACGATTGAAATAACAATTATAAGAAGATATTCCTCACCTTATCAAAATACGCAATGTCATTCTAGACAGCTAAATTGGGCAATCGGGGTGATTTGATTTGGCCATGTTCTTGTGAAAGATTTACTGCCTCTATCGCTTAATATGAAAGGGAAATGGCCACTGATTTCGACAGCTTTGCGAAGCCCCCCAATCTTCCCAGGTGTAAGGTCCACTGCTCTATGCAGGTTCAACGTCAGCGTTTGAAGTTTTGATCTCTGCCGTCGTTACGATGGAGATGGCCGATGAGGTTCCTGCTGCTGACTGCGTGTGGCTTGGGATTATGGTAGCCGTCGCGGAATTCGGATGTGTGGTAGGCGCAAAGGTGCTAGGATTCGCACTCAGTCCATTACTATCTCCCGCCAAAGAGCACAGATCTAGATTCTTCTACTCGTTCGTCGTCTCCTTTAGTTTCTCCGTCGAGTCGAGCTTTAATTTAGATTTCATAACAGTTGGGTATCCTAAACTCGACATGCGGTTGACACCGAGATTGGCGCGACGCAAGCATACGCCCTTCCTGCTCGTTGGGAGCCTGGTGTGAAGGGTGTTGTGTAGATCACTCTAGGCGCCAGATCAACATGGATGCACTTATTGCTCAGTCGTGTGGCTAGATTTCTATTATCCATCATTTACGAAAGTGTAAGCAGTTCCCAGCTAGGTTAAGAGTATCTCATTGGTTTGAGTTCACAGTCATTAACCCCTTTTTTTACTCGGAAAAGTGAATAGTGCGAATTCTTTTGCTGCCGTGATATTAGAGGAACATTTGACGTTTAGGAGCTTCTCGCTAGTGCAACCATAAGACGGGCCTGCTCTACTAGTACAAAAAGGCGTGAATGCATAATTTTCCTAACCTTTCCCTCTTATTTCAAGCCTGTCCTCGATTGCAATATTAAGGTCGTGTTCCTAAGCTTGCCTAAGCGTTCGCCGAATGGTACCTAGGTAGGTAACCTAAGGGACGGGTGGCAAAACTGTCGGTCCCGGCATTACGTTTCAAATACAGCTAGGAGGGAGAACGCGAACTTGAGAAGATTGCTGCAAAAACTTCCACGGAATAACTTAACGTGGCATAAATGGCGGAGGTTTGTGTTTTGAATTATGAAAGGTAGGTAGGTAGGTACTTAACGAATTTAAACTGTGTTTTAGCCAACCTACCATGTTAAGTTGTGGAAATGAAACTCGGGTAGGGATCATTTATCGCTGCTACCCGGGAGCCCCGGTTAAGGGGCAAAATCATTATACTTATGATTATTATGTACCGCAAGCTTTAGCTTATATGATTGTAATCATTTATTACATGGTTATGCTTAAATGCCCGCGTAATCTTTCCTAAGGGAACCGAATTGTAAGTTTTAACGAAGCTACTATTAAAACATGTAAGATACGCACGGTGATTATTTATGTAGAAATACTTTCAAATTCTAAGATTTCAAAGTTCAGCCCTTTCTGTTGGACAAAGTAGCACACTAATGACCGGATCCTTTACCGGGACATCGACTGCCACGTGCAGAAGTCCTAGTTCATGGCCTCACATAGCGGCCTAGCTTGTATGTTCTCTCTTCTGCTACTCTAATGGCGCAGCTTAGGCTCTATTGCTCTAGCCGAATTAGATTATCATTTGTTATGCATACACATAATGACTGCTCGAAGAAACTCTGGGGCTGGGATTGGAATCCGCAAGCATTTAGAGCCATTTCTTATCGAGTTGAGTTCTCAACGTCGCCTTCGGGACTCAAGCACGCATCCATGAGCTTGGTTTAGTTCGACGAACAGCATGTTAGCACGGCAGCGAGATTTGTAAACATGTGCTTTCAGTCTATGTTCCGCCGATATTTGGAAGCGCACCACCCCGAACTGTTAATCGAGGCCCGGCTGGCAAATATCTCGTGGTCGCAGCCGCGGTAACGAAATCTCGCAGCCTCTTAACGGGTTTATGCTTGCAATGCCAACAGCATCATACTGCTACGCTCGTGCTGCCTTGCAACTGCTCCTAGAACACGGTTACTAGAATCATGCTGGCCAGCACCAAGGGCGGGCACAGTGCTACGTTTCGTTTCTCCGTTATGGTTGGCCATAGTGGCTTAATGCGGCGTGACATGCTTGAATAGAGATAAGAACAGGTATAATAACGGAATTAGAAAAAAACAGCGGATTTCGTCTAACGTCTGCCGTATTCTTGTCAAGGAGTGGCGGCGGCGGCGGTAATAGTTTAGAGATGGTCAATTATTCACTAGGAGATAACCATGTAAGAGTGTAGCATAGCCTAGGTTGAAGAATTCTTGGTCGATTGTAACCATCATTATGGGTTGGATCTCCGGGAGACGAGCTTAAGTTAAACGGTACAGAAGACCGAGTCTAAACACCTAAGTTGATTCGTAACAGTACTATGGCGAAGGTAAAAATGTTCAGCAGACAAAGCATTGTTGAGTAGGTCCTATAGCGACGATGTTTGATAATATCTACCTCTGGTCCTATTTGAGAACTGTGGGGGTTGGGTTTACCTTGGAAACAACTCTTGAAATGCATACGAGAACCGGTAAAATATATCTTACCAGGGGCATAACCCAGGGCCAGTCTCAGCATCTATACTGTTAAGAACTCTGTGGACTTTCCAGATGAAGGCGGGCCTGTAATTGCTAGGCTGGAATGCCATGCTTGATTTCTTCATTTCGACGGGTATTTGCATAGTCTATGGCCTAGTCCGTGATGCCTTTACATCCTTCCATTGCATGCGACCTACCACTCAATGCCTTTCTCTCCTCCGTGGCGCTGCGCGGATGATGTCGTCGACTCTCAGTAGTAGCTAGATAAGTTAGCGTTCGAGTCCCCATTGTTGTTGAATGTCGTGGAGAATGTCTTACCTCTGCGGCCTCGCTTGCGGATGACACAACAGCCTTCTTTAGCTTGTAGCTTTCAATAACTCCCAAGTCTCGCATATCCGTTATTCCTCCGCCAGGCGTCATCAAATCTAACCCATACGTCGACAAACCATCATAAATGGCTTTCCGTAATCTCGCGACGAGCTCGCTCGAGTCTAATCCAGCATTGTCGGCGAGAATTGTCGGAAGCTGCCGCAAAGCTACTGCAAACGACGAGACGGCCATTTGTTTCTTGCCTTCTACTCGGGTCGCTGCACCTTCAACAGCCTTGGCCATGAGCATCTCAGCACAGCCACCACCTAATGTCGTCCTTGGCTCCTTTACAGTCTGGGAGAGAACGGCTAGAGCGTCATGCAGCGAACGCTCCGCCTCGTCTAGCAGCTGTTCGGTGGCACCACGAAGGACGATGGTGCAAGCCTGGCCTGCAGCTACACCAGAGAACTTGATAAGTGTGTCCTCGCCAATGATGATCTCTTCAATTAAATCACAATGACCTAGCTTCACTTGCTCTGGATGATCGAACGTGGACGCAATCTCACCACCCGTGACTAGAGCTAGGCGCTCGATACCGTCAAAGTCGGCGTGCTCGATAGACATGATGCCCGCGTCAGTAAATAGCTGTTCGGGCCAATTGTAGATTAACTGTCGGTTGATGAAGCAATTGATCCCGTGTGCCTTGATCTTTTCTACCTTGGCCTTCATCTTCTCCTTCTCGGCTTTCTCGAGCTCGGCTAGCTTGCCAGTCGAGCTAACTTTCATGCGGGCGCCAAAGATTTTGACCTTGTCTGTGTCCATCGAGGTATTGGCAATTAATATCTTGGCCTTCTCTAGTCGCTTAGGCTGATTAACTCCGATCTTCTTGTCAAGTATGAAACCTTCGTCTAGGTAGGAGTCGCTCAGCTTCCCGCCGGCTTTCTTGATGATTTGGATGTGACTGAGATCTGAAGATCCCTTGAGTCGCAATACGGCGTCGACGGCGAGCTTGGCGAAGAGATCTCTATCTTGGGCGAGTACCTTGGAGCTTAGGGTTGTGCGCGCGATTGCGAGGAGGTCCTTCTTAAAGGCTTCGGGGTTCTTGCTATGGTCGACTGCCGAGCCCTCTAATGCCTGAAGTGCAGCTTGGCTCGCTATTCGGTAGCCTTCGATAATAGTCTGGGGGTGTATTTTCTTGTCGACAAGCTTCTCGGCCTCTCGCAGAAGCTCTGCTGCCAATACAGCCACCGACGTCGTGCCGTCTCCAACTTCGTCGTCCTGGACCTTTGATATGTTGACTAGGACTTTTGCTGCAGCGTTATCGAGCGCAATAGACTTGAGAATCGTGGCGCCATCGTTGGTGACCATAATTTCGGAGGTGGAGCTTTGTAGGGTCAGCTAGACAATCCACGTCGAATGGGAGACTGACTGCTGGATCCGTACTTACGCTGATTGTAATATCTTGTCCATTCCCTTTGGGCCCAACGTACTCTTCACCAGGTCTCCAACGGCGATGGCGCCAACAAAGGCGGCGAGACGGGCATTCTCTCCTTTCTCTTCGGTAGTGCCCTCTTCGAAGATCTGGGTAGGACTAAAAGACGACTTGGGTGGGCGTCTAGTCAGTAAAAAGCTAGGAGAAGTGGTGTAAGAAAACTACATACCATCTTTAAAAAGATTACACGTCTGTTGATTTGACCAGGTGTTGTTCTGTTTGCGGTGTGTGCCTCTTTACGAAGCTCGAGTTGTTTGGTGTGTCTCCTTGTCTCCTACCTTATGGTGGGACTAGCAAGAGCTTCAGATGCAAATGCAAATGCGGGCTGCAACCTTGACTTTTTTCGCGGGACACAGCGGAAGAAGGAGAAATGTGCGGCCGATGCCAGCTGCCTGAAGGTGGGATGTTTCAAGGCTACACTTACATAAGCAAGCTTAATAGGCTTATCAGGATTATGATAAGCGGATTGGCGGGGACACACACAATTGGACCTTTTTCATTTTGGGAACGTCAAAAAAACCCACATGCTAAAAAAAATATTGACCGTGAACCAAGAAACAACTACCCTTCCGTTTTCCCCTTCTGATACCTGTTTAAGCCAATACTTGACTGGTTGGCCAGGCTGCAATATTCCCTTCTCCCGTGAGCCCCCAGGTCTAAAGGGTCAATACCACAGTTTATTGGGGCCTGTTTGGTGAGAATCCAGGAGAATCCTAGTACTTCGCATCTTCATTTATCGTCACTTTTTTTTTCTCTGCTTCTCGAAGGCGGGGCATTTTTCCTCCCACAACCCCACAGACGACCCGATTCCTTTGCGACCACATACTCACATATCCGTTGGCCCAACATGGCACCATCTTTTGATCACCTGCGCGATGCAGACGTCGATGAGGACGACTACGACGAGGATGAGATCGACATTTCCGACCTCCGTGAGAAGTATGAGGTCCAACTCGAGCAGGGCTACGACACCTTCGTAGTTATCGATGGACTGCCCGAGGTCAATGAGGAGCAGAAGCCCAAGCTCGTCAAGTTCTTATTGAAGAAATTAAATCAGGTTGGAAAAACGAAAGAAGATCAGGTCTACATGCCTATGGAAAATGGCAAGTCCCTTAGGTATGTCGCTATTTCATCTCGCCTCCATCGATGGGTGATGTGTATATAGCACCGCCGTAGTTGCGGGTGGAGACACTTACAATACTAACATGATTGCAGATTCGCCTTTGTTGAATATTCCTCTCCCGCCGAAGCTGCCGCCGCCGTCAGGCAGCTCGATATGGTGCCCCTCGACAAGAAACACACCTTGAGAGTCAACAAGATGACAGACATCGATCGATACGGCCGAGAAGGGCGGGTAGACGAGAACTATGTACCTCCGAAGATTGAAGAGTTCACGGAAAAAGAACACTTGCGATCGTTCTTGGCTGACCCAAGCGGCCGTGGCCGCGACCAGTTTGCCATGTATCGGGGCGATGTTGTCGGCGTGTTCTGGAACAACGAGAAGGACCCCCCCGAGAACATTGTTGATCGACAGCACTGGACGGAGAGCTTTGTACAGTGGTCGCCCTTAGGAACGTATCTGGTATCCGTTCATCAGCAAGGTGTACAACTCTGGGGTGGTGCCTCATGGTCCCGGCAGAAACGGTTCGCGCATCCCTTTGTCAACATGCTTGACTTCTCTCCCAACGAGAAATACATCGTCACATGGTCCAACAGACCCATTTCCATACCTGACGAGGGGCATCCCCAACTGTCATTAGATGAGGATGGCAAGAATTACGTTATCTGGGACGTCGACACTGCTAAGCCGCTCCGATCATTCGCGAATCTCGACATACCGAGTACAAACGATCCCCATGCCCCCCCTGCAAAGCAACCACCCAAATTCCCCTGGCCGGCGTTCAAGTGGTCTTCTGACGATAAGTACGTTGCGCGAATGACACAAGGCTCGTCTATCTCGGTGTATGAGCTGCCGCGCATGGGCCTTTTGGACAAGACAACAATCAAAATCGAAGGCGTCATGGATTTCGAGTGGGCACCCTCAACACCCCAGAGGGAAGGCGTGAAACAATATGAGCAACTGTTTTGTTTCTGGACACCGGAAATTGGTAGCAATCCTGCAAGGGTCGGCTTAATGAGCATACCTTCGAAGCAGATTGTACGGTCCTTGAACTTGTTTAGTGTCACTGATGCGAAGCTTCATTGGCAGTCAGACGCTACGTATCTGTCAGTGAAGGTCGACCGGCATTCGAAGTCCAAGAAGTCGCAGGCTACTACCTTAGAGATTTTCCGCATCAAAGAGAAGGGTGTACCAGTTGAGGTTGTCGACACGATCAAGGACACAGTCATCAACTTCGCCTGGGAACCTAAGGGAGATCGCTTCGTCATCATCACGACCCCTGAACCTGCCGGAGCCACCGCCGTCGCTCCGAAGACTTCCGTGTCGTTCTTCTGTCCTGAAAAAGCCAAGGGACCGGCTGTAGGCAACTTCAAACATCTTCGTACTCTAGAGAAGAAGAATAGCAATGCTATATATTGGTCTCCCAAGGGTCGTTTTGTTGTTATCGCAACGGTTGCCAACCAACAGAGCTCGGATCTCGAGTTCTACGACTTGGACTTCGAAGGTGAGAAGCCGGAAAGCGACAAAGACCTTACTGCCAATTTACAGCTCATGAACACGGCGGACCACTACGGTGTCACGGACGTCCAATGGGATCCATCAGGGCGCTTTGTCGCTTCTTGGGCATCCGTCTGGAAGCATGCGGTACGTTTTATGATTATAAATCATTCGGAAATTTCAGTTCATTGCTAACAATCAGCCACAGATGGAGAATGGATATCATGTCTATGATTTCAAGGGTGAATTATTACGGGAAGAGCACATCGAAAAGTTCCGGCAATGGCTATGGCGGCCTAGGCCCCCGACCCTCCTCACTAAGGACGAGCAGAAGCAAATCCGCAAGAACCTCCGAGAGTACTCCAAGATCTTCGATCAGGAAGATGCGGAACGCGGCGCTTCTGCAGACTTGGCAGTGGTGGAGGCTAGAAGACGCTTGCTTGACGAATGGCTGGCATGGCGCGCGTCAGTCGAAGCCGAGCTTGAGGAGGAGAGGCTCGCACGTGGCTTGCCAAAGCACCCAACTGAAGCTGATTCCAAGTTGCCGGAGAATGGGGAGGAGCAGGTCATTGAGGAGATCGTGGAAGAGGTGTTAGAGGAGAACGAGGAAATTGTGCCCTAAAGGTTCGTCGCAACCATGGATGGTCAAATGTGGCTGGCAATGAGCGGCGTTTCGTGTAAAGGCATTTAATGAGATTTGCTGCTAGCATTAAAATGGCATCGAGGATAACGTGATAACCTGGTAACCTAGAAGAACTAGCTGTGCTATGTTAAGGCTTGTTCTGTGCCGTAATTACACCTAGGGACGTGGTAGGCTATACTCATCGACTAAATGGGTTGTAGGAGAGGTAGAAGCGTGAAAGTATCTAACATCGAGGCTTAGGACACGGGGCACATAAATTGAAACGTTGGGATTCGTCCCATTGCTCAAACATTTATAGTAGCATACGTTTCTAGACGTGTTCCTGGCGTAGGAGATTCCGGGGCATACATGTGAGCCTCGGTGTTGTTACTGAAGCGAGGGGGGATGATGGGATGAAACTTGGAACGCCAATTGGTCAGGTTCCCAAGTGGCTGAGCAGCTGGATTGGACTGCGAGCTGTGGTGAGCTGTACCTGCATACAATGGAACAGCCGGTATTTTCTAGGAGTTGATATTAATAAACGAGGCTAGCACTAAAAATACTTCACAATTTACGAGCAACTAACAAAGATTAGGTCACTAAAGGACTGATACTGGCTGGCATGTTGCGTCAGGCTGTGATTTTAATGCTGGACTGTACCTAATGCTTGGGTTTGGAAAAAGGACTATCTTCCCATCCTGAATTGAGAAGTTCCTAGACAGCTAGATCAAGGCAGAAGCGCAGGTAATCCGGCGTAAATTAAAATAGCGGGTAGGACGGTGTGAGCTAAACAGTAATAAGGAGTAAATCTATGACGACTTCAATGTTGATGCTGGTGGGCGAGGACCCTACCAAATAATTACATAGGAAGCGGTGTAATTACGGGTGATGAATTAACACCTACATGTAGGTTAGGTACTTCCATGCGTCTGGTTCAGTTCACCAGTGACGCCCGGGCTGCCGGAATTCAAGGAGGTACCTAAAGCTTTTAGTGGGCGGAGAAGGATCCATCCCCCAAAGAAAAGCCCTCTTTTGCAGCTGGCAGTACCTACCTGGTGTAAGGTAGAGGGCACAACAGACAATTTTATGCCAAGGCGCTTTATTCCCTTTCTGTCTAAGCAACCCGCAGCGACCATCAATCCACTCACTTCCAATCTGCTTACCTTATGTACAACTTTCTTCATTCTTTTCCAACTTCCAACTTCCAACTTTGTGCTTCTTTTCCACCGCGTTAGGGGGATCCGCTCGTTATCCGGGGAAGCCGCCTCTTGTTTTGTTAGGATATCAAAGGTAATATTGATATTCATTCGCTCTTTCAATCGGCTCGTCATCATCCGCTCGTTTTCCTTCGATTTACGCCGTACACGACCCTCGATCATTTCGAAGCCCATAAACCCCTATACATTATAGCGTCAACAGCCCTACCGATACACCGACACGCCTTACACGAGTACATACTGCATCATACATACCCGGCGTCTATACGGAATACATACGAATTAGAGCATACCATATAGTCTTCTCGCTACTGAATTGTAATGTGCCTTATTCGAGTCTTAATGGATTAGCATTGGAACGTCGAAACAATATATCAACGCCAATCCTTCGCACGGACACTCCGGCTCCATAATCATACTCGACTGTCACTACCAGTATCAACGCCGACGCCAACAAAGGTCGCAGTACTATAGTACCCAATTCTCTCGTTTTACTTGTATCGAGATCCCGAATATTATTTATTCACTAATACGCACTCGTCTCGAGGCGAGAACAATTTAAATAATAAGTTTTTATAATTAATCATCGGGGATCCGTATCGCAAAGCAGCCATCTAGGGGTTCATCCTTACTAGGATCGTGAGACAATTGACAAGCCTCATCCCCTTCGACCACAACAACGCTACCGTGGATCCAGGGGTTCCCTTTGGCAATCCCGGTTCTCTCGATTTGGCATCTCTCGAGCGTCTTGTCTTGCCGGTGATTCGCTCTGGCGTCTTATACACTCAAAACGCCTCCGCTTTCTTACTGTTACTATTCCTGTCGCCCCTGCAGTCCTCTCTGATTCATTCGCCCGGAGTCAACATCGAGGACTGTAGTTTAGATAACAGATTGACGAAGACCAGATCGTCCGTGTCTTGAGGAAGGCAAATCGGTTCGACCTGTCCACCAAAGCATTGGCGACGAAATACGACTGCTTTTATGATTTGACCTAAGGCAAATTTTGAGCTTGACTCTCCTAAATTACTCTGTTCTGAGCCGACCACTCGATGCTCGACCATGCGATCATGACCTACGGTGGAGAACACTTAGACGGGGTTGATCTCGCAATTCCGAGCCCTGGATCACCACCCGGCATGACTTCGTCCGCTATTACTTCGAGAGCGTCATCTGTACGCTCGTTCACTAGCGACAACGGCGATGATAGCATCACGGCAAATGTTGCCAATTTCGAGGAAATTGGCCTCGACGACGATGTCTCCTCGATCAACCCTTCTCACTTCCGCGATACGCAAATTAAGTCCGTCCCGAATCCCTATAGCGCCTCGTTCGCTTCCGACCTACGCGCCGCATCCGCGAAGCACATTGGGTCCCAAATCCATCCTCAGACCCGCGATCTAGCTCGTCCACGCCCGCAACTGCGTACCGCCTCGTCCTTTTCAGGATCCCGTCCTGGAGCCTCGTCTCTGACTGCACAGTTTCGCGATACCAGTACTCATAGTCTCAGCACAGGCATTGGTCCCGAACCTCAATCGGGCCCGTTGCCGATGCGTGGTCTCTCGGTGCGATCTGCTTCCTCAGCTACTCTGTCTCGTCGTCGTCGGAGTCCGAGCCCGAGCCTCAATGTGTCGGTTCGGTCGCTTAGCCCTCGAGACCATAACCTGGTTATACCTAGACCGCGACGAAGTAGTTGGCAGTCGGTCCGGGAACCGAAATCAGCAATTGATTTAGAGAAGGAATGTGATGACGATGACGATGACAATATCCCTGACGACCTTATACTTGATAATGTTCCCTTGTCGCCTCGTCCTCCCATGGAACGATCGGCTAGCCGACCAAGTTCAACCTCCACATCTCCCGAGAGAAAACCAAAGGAACGAGTTCGCAGCGTCGGAAATGGCACGCCACCAGTTGCCGTCCATCAGGGCAGTCTAAAATCCCCCGTGTGGAGGACGGACTCATCGTCATCTACGGATTCCCTACGATCAACGGCATCTTCTGCTAAAGGTCGTGCTAAGAGTTGGACTGCCGCGATTTCCGAGCTCAGCCCTGAAGCAAAGGCTCTCACCGAAAAGCTAGAGGAGCACGCAGATGAGATGGACAAACATGGAGTGCACCAGTCAACATACACTCGCCCACCGTCAAAGCCGAGAGTGAAATCAGCCCTTGCTGAGCTCCCTCCCCTTAGACGGACCAACATTATGATTGACCCTCTACCTATCTCGAAGGAGAAAGAGGCGGTTCTCTCGCGGACAAGGCCGTCTTGGCTGCCACCAAAGGACCCAGCAGAAGAGAAGAGGCATCTCAGGGAATACCAGAAGATGATGGCAAGCAGCATCGAGGCCGACAAGAAGCGAGAAGCCGCACGGAAGGAGAAGGAACGTAACAAAGATAATGCTACTAAAGCACTTATGCAAGTTTGGGAAGACGACATCCTGAAGCGATGGGATGCCGCGATCCGCGAACGACGGACTAGGGAGCTTTGGTGGAAAGGCATAGCGCCTCGCAGTCGGGGTGCCGTATGGTCTCGAGCTATTGGAAACGAATTGGGCTTGACGGAGACGTCATTCCAGGCTGCACTGTCCAGGGCTCGTGAAATTGAGGATCGGTGTATAGCTGGTAAAGCTAGCATCGAAGACGAACGCAAGATGGCTTGGTTTACGCAAATCAAGACAGAAGTGGAAGAACAGACTTGGGTCGACCTCAAAATCTTCCAAGCCGGTGCTCCATTGCATGAGGGTCTGATTGATGTTCTTCGTGCCTATGCCATGTATCGAAGCGATATTGGCTATGTCTCGGGCTGCAACGTTAGTGCTACAACCTGTCTACTTACACTTCCAAACCGTTGAAATGTTTGCGTACTAACATTTGTTGGATAGACTGTCGCGGCAATACTACTCCTCAATCTAGCTACTCCGGCTGCGGCCTTCATCGCTCTAGCGAATGTTTTGAACCGTCCACTCCCTTTTTCCTTCTATGCTTCCGACGTGGGGGCTAAGACATCGGCATTCAACCTAATACTTCAGACCCTCGCCGCCAAGTCTCCGCGACTCCATCAACACCTTACCAATCCGAAACTGGGTCTCGAACCCGACGATTATCTCTGTGACGTATTCACATCCTGTTTTACGCGACACTTTAGCCTCGACGAATGCACCCGATTGTGGGATGTATATGTTTTCGAGGGAGATGCGGTCCTAATTCGTGCAGCAGTCGCCATGCTCTTAGATATGGATGTGTCATTATTCGATGCCAGCACTATCACGGAGGTCCAGAGAGTGGTTGAAAACAGAAGCAAATCAGATCAGCGAGAAAAGGTTGATGCGTGGATAGCCAGAATCCGAGATGCGGGCAAGTCGTAAAACACCGTCGGCAGATTAGGTCTTGCTAAGCAGCTTCGCCTTAAGTTGTATTTGGGGCTTCGTCTTACTTCCACGTTATCATCGGCGTCCGATAAGGGGGCAGTAATTTCACTGAGGTCATTTTTGTGTATATGCCTACGGAGTGACGAGCCTTGTCGACCTGATCTACTTGGGAGTGTGGAACATGAAGCCCATAGTAAGAGATGGAAAATGAAGAAGCCACTGAATCTAGAGCAGATGAGGTGGTGAAAGAAAAAAACGCCTTCTAGGAATGAATCACTCACGAAATGGGAAAGGAATATAGAATCTTTGAGGCGATGAATGGGGGTGTTGGAAAAGGGAGTTAATTGCTAATTTTTATCTGCCAACCTCCTACCTGATTGTAAACCATCACATGTTTTTTTTCTCTTCTTCCCTCTTCCTCTTTACCTTTATCTTGGAGATGATATATAGGTTAGGTACCGTAGTCTTGTTTCCTGGCGTTGATACAGGAGCTAGGGCTAGTTAATTTGATAAATTCTTGTTCTGCCTTCAACGCCTAAGACGAAATTTCCTTTCCGTGAGGTGCTGTTTTACTTTCGATATCTCCCAAAGCATCATGGAACCCATTATCTTCAAGGTCTTGCTCGCCCAAAGGTAACCTGTTAACATGGATAATACGGTTATAGAAGATTTTATGGTCGGTCTTTTCACTGACATACATATGTATGCTCCAAAGGTCCAACCATCATGTACCCGATTGATAAGAGATATGCTTGTAATTCATCTTATTCATCGTGGGGGTATCATAATCATATATATGCCACTAACCCCGTGGTTGGTATCAAAAAAAAAAAAAAAACGTGAAAAATCATCTATCTAAGCGATAGACAAAAGCCCATAACACAACACCAACACCAACGACCCCATATGCATACAGGCATGCATGCATGTATGTACGTACGTATGTATGTACCTATGCAAGCGATTCCCATGAAATGTATAGCCAAGCCATTTCTTCCGTTTCACTCCCCATCCCCCATTTCCCTCATAGTTCAAAAAGCGAATCCAAGATCTTCTCTACGGTCATCTACGAGGCGGCCCCATTCGAGTAGTAACCGAAACATGTAGACCTGCATGTCCTCCTTGCGGAGCGACCGGAGAGCCCAGTCGCGGCCCGCCTGGGCGATCTCGTTCGCCTCGAGCAGCCCCGGTCCGCCGAGATAGTTGACGGCGCTCCAGAGGTCGCCGAGGCGCACGTCCAGAGGGACGAAGTGCTTCCAGGCGTGGACGCGTTCCTCCCACCACGTGCGGAAGAGGGCCGCGCGGTACGGCAGAGACGCGGATTTGAGGAACGGCAGGAAACGGCCGCTGAAGGCGGCGCCGTCGAGGTCGATGAGATGGCGGTGTCGCCAATGCTCCTGAAAGTCGAGAGAGGGTGGGGGCTCGGCTGTGGGAGAGCCGTAGAAGGTAATGTGTTCGGCCGTGCAGTCGCGGTCGTCGCAGCGGTTAAATTTCCCAACGAAGGTGACGTTGACGGTGAGGTGGTTCTCTATAGGCGGCGCGGGTTCTAAAGAGGAAGAGGAAGGTGTAGAGGTTGTAGACCGCAACGCCGAAAGTATGTCTTTTCGGGGGCGCATAAAGCTGAACAGGGATTTCTGTCTGATGGACATTTTCGCCTGAGTAGCCATGTGCACGAATCTAGCTCGTAAGAAAGTCTGCCAGGCGCCATGCATGGCGAACCCATCCGAAGAGGCGCCACGCCAATATACGCTATTCAACTTTTGATCCCAGGGTATGCTCTTATTGTTCTCAATCTCTACCTTCTCGCCAAAGTTCCACGGACTAGGATATAGTATGTCGGCGAAATTGTACAGCCGGCTCTGGCTGAAGACAGGAAACAGTGTATGCGAAGGTGCCATGGCGGATGGCGACAACAGAACACCATGCAAATATGCAAGGTCGGGTTGATGGCATAGGTCGCCGGACAACGTCCAGTTAGAGACGAAGCCGTTCATCATATGTGGAGCAGAGCAGATCAGACACTCTGCTTTTCTATTCCACCAGCGGTATTTATTCACCGGCGATTCGGCCGGACAAGTTGGCGAGATCCACTCATAAAAGATCTGACGCTTAGACCTGTCCACGAACCATGGTGATTTTTCATTCCAAATGCTCTCATCTGCATTTAGGTAATCTTTCGCCCAAGATGGCTCCTGGGTGTTGCTGAATGGGAGGAGCTCATGTTTTGTGCTCAATCTCCCCCTTGCCTTCAGTCCTTCTTCTCTATAAGCCTCCATTCGGTCGAGTGGGACCGAAATACGACATTCATCGTCGAGATTGAAGGCTAGCTGCATGTCAGGCAGCCACTGCGCAAAGGGCTCAAGCATATCCTTGGTCACGTCCATCATCCATCTATGAGTACCGTGAATATGCGGGGAGATGTCGACTTTGCCGCTATCGATGATGATACCGCCCATGGAGAGATATGGGTGCTCGAGCAAGTGAGTCGTCCTCTGGCGCAAGACAGACGGTAAGGTACCCCAGTACGGAAGAAGGTCTGAGTGTATCTGGTCGAAGGTATCGATGATTGGGGAATTGACCGAGGTCGCAAAGTTATACCACTTGTCAAAGTTGGGGGGTGGAGGTATTCCGTAGCGCTTTCTGTACTCCGAGACAGCTTCTTCGAGCGACCTGCTCTTCTTAGCCTTAGTTATCCAAGCGTCCGACTCACTTCTAGCGTTGGCAATGATTGGACCAGGCGTAGGCCTAAAGCCGCCGGGGCTCATGAAGATCGTCTGACAGAAGACGAGAAGGAAGGCCACAAGAGCGTAGAAACCATATCGATTAGTAAGAACGACACCTTCGCCAGACGACTTTGGCTGGAAAGCGGCAGTCCTACTCAAGTAGAATAAGATACCTGCTCCTACAAATAACCAAACGCCAGTCACAAGGCCCCACCAGTTAGACCAGACCCTGATCATGGTTCCATCCATAATTCTCCATTGTAGGTAAACGAAGATACTGGTTGCTGTGAGTAATAAGCTCACTAAGGTAGAATGAAAGTGGCCCAGTAGATAGATAGCAGATAATATAGCCGTTACCACAGCTATGCTGTCAACGACAAGGTCCCCAACAGCAAGCCAGGTGAGGAAGACATTCCATTGGAAGTTGGCTCGGTCAATAGATGACCAGAGGGCCAAAAAGATCAATATGGCAGCCGACGTCAAAAACACGGTACCCAGAAAATGCCATGTCTTTGATTGCGCCTCGTTGCCTTGCCTAAGTTTTCCAATATGCGATATGAATACAGCATCAAGGGTCAACGTGACTAGCTGGGCGAGAGGTATCAGGCGCTCGATATGCGGCCCAGAAGGACAGATGGCGCCGGTTGTGCGCTCGGAGAGGAGGAGAGTATCAGTGGCAGCCAAGCCCCAGAGCAGCGCAACAAGGATATATTTCACGCTCACTGACGAAGCGCCCGTAGCTCGTCCTGGAGTATCATGTCCGTGCCTCGGTAGATGTATAGGTCGTAGCTCGAGGAGATCATATATAGCCAGGAGGAAAGGGAGAAAAGCCTACTCGTTGGTATCAGCAACTGGAGGCTTCAGTGTTCATGCGAAAGAACAGCGATGGGCGCAAACCTGAAGTCCATCCCATGAGCAATGGATGGTGCGAATAGTCCTCCAATACAAGACGGTGCGCGCAACCAGGCAGAAGGTTAACAGCGCAAAGGATGGCGACACGGATCGAAGTCGAAGTGAGGATCTCAGGAAATCAGAGAGGAAAGACTTGGTTGGAGCATTCCCGTTGGCCAGCGGCGTGCGACTCGACTCAAATCGAAGTACATTCTTGGCGTAGACGGAGAGGGCGAGGCCGGAGAAGAGGAATGTCAAGATGGAGAAGTGAAAAGGCCGTTCTATTTGTTTGTCAGTGTACCGCTTGACGCAGAAAGTCGTAAAGAATCGAGACGCCGGTGGGCCGTACCGAAGGCTGCGCTTTTATAATATCGGGACCAGACGAAGGCGGTACTCAAGCCAAGAATGCTGCCACGCGTCAGTTATGTCTGAGTTTGACCCTAAGAGAGACGAGACGAGACGAGCCGAGCCGAATAGTCTAAATGTGCTACACTCACCAGACTGCTGAGACAACAAGTTTGCGCTGCTGTGGCGCCATCTTAGACAGCGCAGACGGGTCCAAGCGTCTATTTCTAATATGCGAACTTGACTCTCGAAGGAGCACACCAACTTCAATTCACCATGATGTGCAAGTAGCTAGCTAGTTCAATGGCTTGCGAGCATATGCCATGACTGCGTGTGGGAAAAGAAGAAAAAAGGAATTATCGGTTGTGGTAGCTTTGCGATGCAGAGGACAGGAGAGAAAGAGAGGTACGACGAGGCGTCAAGGTTCCAGACATTGGGTCCATGCAAACAAAAAAAACTAGCCCCATTCGATTTTCTCGATTTAAGATGAACGAGTGAAGAGAAGAGTCGAGACTGTAAAAGGCCAGGCGCCTTGGCAAGATGGATCATGGAAAACGGCAACCCGGCACGAATAGCTGACCACTATATCGCACATAAGATCACATAGTTTTAGATAAATGGTAGCCTTAGACCACGAAGGAAATTTGGGAAATTCCAAGTGATTGGATAAGGGAAACCAGGGGTTTGTAGTGCTTGTTGAAGATTGCGACTCTGATCCTAGTACTAAGTCTGGGGGTATTTTGGGGGGGCGGGGGGCCGGGATACTGCTGCCCTGTCCGCAATTGTAATTGATAAGAACTTTGATCTACATATAACCGTATGATTCAATGTTTTATGTACATATACGTTATATATCGACATATCGACCCCATACATGCCCCATACATGCCCCATACATACCATATGTACCTATGCATATTGAAGGCACAGATGAACAGGAAAACTGAATGTATGACGTCAGGTGGGTTTAGGTTCGCAGGATTCTATTTTTATAGCGTTCGTAAGCTCAAAAGTGCATGTGTCACGGAAAGTCGCAAACTTTACCGACATGTTCACGCTACACCTACCTACATATAAGTGCATAACCTTGTATATACTTCTAGGAAACGCAACCCATCGGCCGTCACCATACTCTAGGTGCATATGTACATGCATATATACCTCATGTTTTTTATATGTAAGTGGTAGGGGATATGTTAGGTCGATGCCTGCTACACATGTACCGAAAACGGCAAAAAGGAATGAGACATGTTTAGTTAGACCTATACCTGTAATGCAATGTACCTAGGTAGGTATCATACATATGTATATGTGTGAGGTCTGAGTGAGAGTGACTGTCTAGACGACACCCTCAAAGAACGTGACCTGGAACCTCCCATTTTCCGAGTTGATGACCGGGTCGATGTCGTCCTCTAGGTACACACTCCATGGATCGATGAACTGCGCTTCCCACGCCTTCGTAGCGTTGTTCGCGTCCTGTCCGATGATTTTGTCGAGACACCAGGACCCTGTAGCCTTCTGCGCCCACGCGTCGCCAGGGGCGTTGGATATGATATCGAGCGTGAATCCCTTGACTCTGAAAAGACCGTCAAGCGACTGTATCGTCGCGGCGCCGTCGTTGCCCTGCAGTAATGAGATGTCGCCCCACGTCGACCCGGTCGCGTTCGAGTGCCAGTTTATTTCCGCCCATGTGCCTAGCATGTGTTTGTTCCCGTCAAGGTTGGTGAGATCGCCGCGCACGATGCGCCCTCGAAAAGTCGGACATACAGCAACGAATGCACAAGACCAGGGCGGAATCTAGAAGAAGACATAGGAACCTTCAAGTTAGCTCTCTTATCTAGAAAAAGTGAGCCAGCCATGGGGGACAGAGAAGTGAACTTAGCTCGGGAAGGCTTACTTCCGTGTACTTGTAAGGGACGAAGTCGCGGTTATTCTCGTAGAAGAAGAACATGGTGCCGTTGGCACCGTGGTGGTTCGGATCATAGTTCTATATGAGGACACCAGGGCCGCCTAAGTCTTCATCGCCCGCTATGTGTACGCGCATCAGACATCGTCAGTAGGGAGAAGCATGGTTGGATAAAGGAGAAGGAAACAGGGAGCCAAAGACACCCAGGATTGCGAGAGTTGGACTAGGTAGATAGGCTACTCACTGGTGAATATAGGTGCTTCAAACTCGCTGCGACAGAATACCTGGGGATCGCTTGGTGTTTGACTGCCATTGTCCCAGCGACGAGAGCTAGGCGTCGGGGGTAGAACAGGGGGAGGTCTTATGCCAGTGACCTTGGAGGTCGAAATGCCGACTGGGAATGCGGAAGCCGGAGGAGGAATCACGATTGCCAGAGGGAAGACATAGGTTATTGTATTTATGAGGCGCATATTCGGTTTAATTTAGGTGTGGTGTAAATGCTCTAATTACCTAGGTATAAGGTCGACATAAATAGGTATATAGGTATGACGATGAGAAACCAAAGAGCTACAAATAAGTATCAGGTGTGCATTATAGATGAGATTGATTATCTAGATTTAATGTGGATGTGATTAGAAACTGGGTTGCTCCTGCGTGCATTCTATACGTTGCCATTGACGTTTCTCCGTCGCGATTTCTTCATAAAGGCCGAGTATAAAATTTGAAGCCACATGTGATATTTTCTTGTAGCTAGTTCCTTCTACTTGTATCGCTTCAACTAACCTCCCTGTAGTTTTTCCGCGTCAAATAGTGAATAATTTCATAAGAGTAGACACATTTGTGTTTTAAAATCTCCTGCTAATGTAAAGCTACCTAGCTGCGTTTCATAGGGAAATACATTCCTAGTTTCATGTCAACGTAGTGGACAAGACACGTAGAAGGGAATAGGAAATTTGGAAGAGACTGTAGGAAACGTTCCGATAATCGGAATATATTATCGGAATATAAATGGAGGAGAAATTCGATCTCCTCGTTGAGATTTAAGCCCCTCCTATCGAATGCCCACGGCGAATACAGATATCTTATTTATCCACGTAGGACATAACCTAGGTATACTATATATTCCTAATCAATGAGCACGCCAAATCATCTTCCGCGTTTAAAGCGCAGTGAGGGCATAGAGAATTTCATCGAAGCGTTAGAGCAGAATGGCGGGGTTATAATCGAGGATTTCACGGATGCCACAACAATCGACCGGGCCAATTCCGAAGTGATGCCTTGGATCGAAGAACAGAAAAATCTCCAAGCGGGAGTCAAAGTTGGTGGTAAGCATAGGGGACAACGCATATAGTAGCTCTTTATGAACGTGCGACTTACATACCTAATTTGATCTTCACGCGCAGCACTTGAGGGAAAGACGAGAACAGTTACACGTCTGCTTATGCGATCGCCTACGATCCGGGAGCAATTCTACGCGGACCCCTTATACCAAGCCTTATGCGAGCATTTCCTAGCCCTTAGAACAACGACATGGTACGGCGATAAACCGGAGACCAATATCTCCCATCCTTTGTTATCGATCGCTATCGCGTTCGATATTCCGCCGGGCACGCCAGCGCAGGGGCTACATCGAGACGATAAAAACCATCACGCGCGCCACGTGGAAGCATCGCACTACAATCCGAATCGTGATGTGTTATTAGGACTCTTTGTGCCAGGATGTGACACGTTTCGGGCCAACGGGGCGACTCGGGTTGTTCCAGGCTCGCACTTATGGGGAGACGAGAGGCCTTATTTTGGGCCCGACGGAACACAGGGTGTTGTCGATGCAGAACTAAAGAAAGGAGAAGCCTTTGTCATGTTGGGAAGCTTGTATCATGGCGGGGGCGCGTACGAGAGGCCACTGACATGCGATGTAGAGAGGGAGAGTCGCACTGTTTATGCAATGTTTTCCTGTACGGGGGTTCATCGACAAGAAGAGATAAGCTTCCTGTCCTATCCCGTGGAGGAAGTCAAGACGTACTCGAAACTCGTACAGGAGAGATTAGGTTGGAAACAGAGCGAGCCGAACTTGGGCTGGGTGGACTTGAAAAGCCCGGAATTTTTGCTCTATGAATGAGCGGGCGATATAACCCGCGGTTAGGAAACAGGCTTCCGATGAGTCCGAGTAAGAAGCAGGGGGGAGGACCGGCCGATCGCCCGTTGCTTGATCTGATCAGGTCCGAGACACCTAGTGAATCATGACGTCAGCGCTCTTGACTGAGCCCGGCCAAGCCGGAATTGTCAACAAACACTTCCAGGCCATTTCCTTATTCCCATATCCAACCTACCTAGTGGTGCGAATAAATACTCCATTGAAGATCCGAATTGCAAAACTGCGTCGAAATTGATTTTTCTGCAGAAAGAGATAAACCTGATTTTGCTTAGACTTGCAGCCCCTTAACTATAGAAGTTCCTTCAAGACCACCAATGCTCGCTTTCGTATCATAAAATTCTAGGTACATGTGTAGGTTATTTCGTCGCTGAGTAATCGACCACCTATAAGTGCCGAACACGCAATTTACCACACGGCTTGCTATTTCAGAGTTCACTGTACTTATTCTATCTAAGATTATACACCTATTTCTACAATGAGTGACACGAAGATAACCCCTACGTTCGGTACGGGAGATTATGTGAAATTTTTCGGCGCCGGGGCTCTTGCAGCAACCCTCACTCATGGAGTAAGAAATAACCAATCGAAAGAAAGCTGTTGCCGCATCTAACCGACATACAGGCTGCAACCCCTATCGATGTTGTCAAGACGAGGATCCAGGTGGATGACGCGATGAAAGGACTAAACATGGTCAAGGCAGCCCGGCAGATCGTAGCAAAAGAAGGCGCCTCGGCTCTGCTCACGGGCTTCGGCCCCACCGCTGTCGGCTACCTCGTCCAAGGAGGTGGGAAGTTCGCCGGCTACGAATTCTTCAAGAAGAAATTCATCGACTTGACCGGTTCGCAGGAGAAAGCGACGCGACGGCGCACCGCCATATACCTAGGTGCTAGCGCGACAGCCGAGTTCTTCGCTGACATCGCCCTATGTCCGCTCGAGGCGACGCGCATCCGGCTCGTCTCCCAGCGCGGGTTCGCCTCGGGTCTCACGACGGGGTTCATGCGCCTCGCCAGGGAAGAAGGTCTGCGGGGGTTTTACTCGGGTTTTGTCCCGCTGCTCTTTAAGCAGGTGCCGTACGCGGTGGGACAATTCTCCGTGCACGAGGCCGCGGTTGAGGTGATATATAGAACGATGGGTCCGGAGCGAAAGGCGAAGATGACACAACTGCAATCTACCGGCGTTGAGCTGAGTTCTGGTATCGTTGCTGGTGTAGCTGCGGCGGTGCTCTCCCATCCGGCCGACACGTTGCTCTCGGCCATAAACAAGGGGGCGGGCGATCCGAAGCAGGGCGCGACGAGCAGAATGTTTTCCCTCGCGCGAGAGTTCGGTTTTAGGAGGCTGCTGCTAACTGGCTTGGGACCGCGTATTGTGATGACGTGTGGGTTGGTCGCCGGCCAATTCGTTATTTACGCGGAATGCAAAAGGCTTGTTGGCGCGCCGCCGGGTATAGAAATTCACAAGGAGGAGTCATTGAAATAAGAATTAACCCTAGAAGTTTATAGGAATCAATTTAGAGGAGCTAGAAGGTATGTAGTTATCTAATACGTCCTTGCGTGGGCCAAATACCCATCCGCCGCCAGAATTCCCTACCGTCCAAAACCCGGCCTAGAGAAGATGAATCCCTTGGTAGTGCCCTGACACCTTCCTCGGTCATTAATTCGCCTACCCAAGCCAGCAACTCTTCCTGCCTTTTCCTCTCAATGGTCGTAATTTCAGCTTGTCCATCTCTAGTCTCAATGCTTCGCAGAGTCTGAACTGCCCAGTCCTGCGTCAAATCCCACCAATCATAGACATGGATGTCGCTCACGAGCCATCGCTTATGCGGTGTGAAATTTCTGTGAAGCCCGACGATGGCTCTAGCTACGTCCTCGCCATGAACTACGTGCAGCGCGCCCTTCCCTTTCAGATCTGCCTTTGATTTTACCACACGGCTTAACCAGTCTCGCGGCTGACGGGCACCTCCGTATAGGCCAGCGAGGTTTAGTACGGCACCGTCCGAGCATGCCATCAGCTCGTCCTCGGCGATGGCACGGGGATCAGAATACTCGTAGGGTGACGATTCATCCTGCCACGTCGGCGCCGTCCAAATACTCGTGGCGCCCAATTGCACAAAATGGGGCCTGCGGTGTTCGGGCATGTGATGGGTGGACTCGTACATCTCTACTAGATGCCTTGCTTGGCCCTTACCTAGGAGGGGGAACGTGATCAATACCGTCTCAGCAAGGGGCAATGTCCTGAAAGGCGCTAAAACACTCGAATTAGGATCGAATCGAAAGCGGATTGTGCCGTCTCTGCCGTCCGTAGTTGTTGCTGCGTATTCGATACCCTCACGCTTTAGAAGTGGGATGAGGTAGGTGGCTGTCCAACCAGCTCCAAGGATAAGGAGGTCGACAGGGTCGTTATCGTGCTCATCCGTTATCTGCATTGTACAAATATATAATGGTGAAACGTTGAGAATTCAGGTATTAGAGATAGATAACAAGGCAGGTTTCTTTTCTACAACCTACCTGAGGTTGAAATATGTTAACTTACATGTAGGTTATGTAGGGCTCTAATTGAAGGCTACTTAGGTACCTCCAGGGAGGTGTGGATAGGGCTGTGTGGGGTGGGAATATTACCTTTTAGGGTAGGACGGCGCAGCGGTGGGTAGTACCCCCGCACCCCACCAGTCAATTCCATGGGCATGCACTTCTACCCTTCCATTACACGAGCCGCTCTACAACTCTATCCCCAACATCTTATGTAACAAAACTGAATTTTGTTGCTGCTATTTTGTTCTTTTCCTGCCCGATCATGTACTACCTAGGCACTATTTATACTCAACATCTAGGCTGTGGTCATTCTATCGACAAATTAATAGATGACTAAGGTACCTATAGAACAGCACTTAGACTAGGTATTCTCGCCGTCGAGGAGAGGCAACTTGCATTACGCAAATCTCGGAAATTCGTCAAGCTAATATTCAGTGTCCTTTCTTACCATCTCCGTATAAGTCCATTGCAAGGTTATTCCTCGAGTAGAAAGTTGACATGCGATATTTGGTCTCTCCACGGTACTGCTCTAATTCTTCAAGCGCCTGCTTGCCTTCGCGTTCTATCGTCCGACGGATCTCCTCGTTCCGTGGCGTAATGCTGCATTCGAACGGTTCGGGCCGCATGTTGAGCCCGTTCCTGTGTGTGTGTTATTATCTCTATAAACCATCGTTCATATAGATGAAGGTCCACTTACGTGTAGTTAAAGATGTCCACTTCGACTGTGCTGCCGTCCGCACGCTTCTTCTTTTGGACATTGAACCCCCAGAGGATCCTAGCTACTGTGATCCAAGTACCTTGTTCAGCTAGCGCCTGTCCCGAACACACCCTGCGGCCCCAGCCGAAAGTCATGTATCCTCTTTCTCCCGGAAACGGTCGGCTGTCCGGATGGCCGGGCATGAATCGATTAGGGTTGAAGCGATCCGGATCAGGAAATTCGCGCTCGTTGTGGTGGATAGCCCAGACATTTCCCTGTATCCAGGCTCCCTTGGGTATTAACCAGCCCTTGTAATAGTCATCCTGGGTCGGCGCGTGCGGCTGACCTCCAATGATAGCTACTGAGCGCCACCGTAGCACTTCCTTGACGAAGGCCTTGACATAAGGCAAGTTATCCTCATCTTCCCAACTTGGACTCCGGTGGGGACCAACTACGCGATCAAGCTCCTCCCACGCCGGTACCAAGGCTTCTGGGAATGCGCAACAGGCTAAGATGAATGTGATTAGAGTACTACTACTTGTGTCAGACCCAGCGCCGAATAGATTTCCGGTGAGCGAGGAGATCTCGGCTTCTTTAAGGTCGTACTTCGGGCCTTCCTTGAACAAGTGGTTGACAAAAGAGTCATCGTGTCCCTCCTTTTTGGCGGCCTCGTCAGCGAGAGCGTAGAAGAAGTGGAAGGCACGCTTCTTGCCTAACCCGTACTTCCATGGGGCAATCTGGTTGGGAAACTTGGCGAGGAAGGGAAAGGTCTCCATGAGCATAGGGAAACTCTTTCCAGGCACGTTTAAGTCAGCAGCTAGGTGCATCATGGCGATAACCTCAGTGATGATGGGATCATCCCAACTCTCGACGCGCCGTCCGAAGGCGATTATAGAAACGACGCTCGTGGCATACCGCTCGAAATGCTTAACGTAATCCTCGGGGGACTTGAGCAAGTCATATGCCACCACCCGACTCTCATTGTTCTGGAATTGCCGATATCTGCGAACAGACTGCACACCGACACCGTGGTGGATCAGCTTTCGATGAACCCGCCACCGATCACGCTGCTCGGGAGTAGTCGTGTACATGTTCAGCAGGTTATCCTGTCCCGCACCGAGCTCTGCGAAGACAAGCATTCGCGGCCGCGACGAGTAGATGCCCGCACGTTTCTCGAGGAGCTCCGATGCTGCCCACGCATCGTTGATCCAGATGGTTGGATTTCTGACTCGAACATTAGCAGTCGATTCATATCGATGGCAGTTATATCCTCTCACCGTCCAATCCATATTGTGATCAACGGCGCATTGTATTTCTTAGAGAGTTCCTCGAACCAGATCCATGGTTTGTTATCTGGGAGCATAAATGTGTTGCCAACAATCGGCCAAGGGAAAGGGCCAGGAGGCTATGGTTATATTATCTTAGTTCCCAATAGACCTTTATCTTCGAGATGTGTGTGGAGGCTTCATGGCTTACCAACTTAGACCGCATCCATAGCATATAAGAATAGTCGATTATCAAAGTCACGAGCCCAATCAGGGAGATTGATGTGAGCAAATGCCAAGCAGAGACATAGTTGAATATCTTTGATCCGTCGCCGGACCTAAGGCCACCCAGGAGCTGGTCGAACAGCATGGCAATATGACACGAATATATAACCCTACCTAAGGGGTAAAATCAAGCTAGCAAAGTACAGAGAGATCTAGTTCAGATAGTAGCAAGGCAAGGAAACAACGGCCATTCATTTACCAAGCCCCGAGCCTCAGCTCGTTGGGGGGGAGGGGAGTCTTATTATGCTGCTCGTCAATCCGAATAGACACCTAGCTATTACCTACCTCGGGGACCCGATTCGGCATTTAGCCTCTCGGTGCATTGTTGGTCGATGGTAATCTGCCGGGTAAGAACGTGGGGTAGGCGACCACGATACTCCTCATCCAGACATTACTTACCTTACCTATACTTCTTTGGGGGTTTCACTTGTCCGCTCCACTTCACTCCACTCTGCAGATCCGGGGTTCAAGACTAGCTCAGGAATCCTAACGTATAACAAACCCGGCGTGGCCCCCTGGCTTGCTCCCTGGCTTGCACGGTTGGAGATACTGTTACTCCAAGAATGCTGCTCGCGTAGTCTCTTTTTGGAGACTCCCCCACCAGGTGGGAGGTCTATACCTGTATATAGAAAGAAAAAAAGAAAAAACACGGATTAATAAGGTACCATGAAATCCATTAAAAGTGCTTCCCTACCTATTAAGCACCCTAACCTAAGCGAAGATTATCAACAACGGATCTCATCCCAAGTTCATGGCTGGTTCTCTCGACTGCCTAGTTACAATCCACCCTCAAGGTGCTCCAGGGCCTTCTTGGCGACCAGACGTGTCTTCAATTCCTTCACTTGGCCATCCATCGCAGACAGAGCCATTTGCAACTGTAGAAGTCTGCCGGCCATGTGGTGGCTGTGTGCCTCTCGGTCCGCCAATTCCTTTCGAAGCTTCGCGTTCTCCTCCATTGAGGCGTAGTACTTCCGGCCGATGTTGATCTGGGCCACGAGCACGGTTGTAGCGTCGCGGTCGCGGAGGCCGTGGCACAGCTTGATC
Source organism: Hypoxylon sp. NC0597 (assembly GCA_022432515.1). Classification (NCBI taxonomy): domain Eukaryota; kingdom Fungi; phylum Ascomycota; class Sordariomycetes; order Xylariales; family Hypoxylaceae; genus Hypoxylon; species Hypoxylon sp. NC0597. Next base: position 57,595 of record JAJKLA010000055.1, read on the forward strand.
AGATCGAGAACGACGTCGTCGCTCTCCTTGACAGTTCCTTCGTGCCCACTCGGATTCGCCGCCGCCGTGTCCATCTTGGTCTTGGATCTAGTGGCATAAGTAAATAAGGCTGGAGCAGGTGCTCCTCCCGCTGATCCATTCGCAGTAGCCTGGAGTCGGTGGCTCTTGTCAGTCTCCTCGGTTGCAGTGGCGTAGATTGCTGCCTGGCCCTTATTGGCTTCACGCGAATAATTCCAAATGCCGGTGCCGCCGGGAAGTTGATAACCGTGCATGTTTGCGGCAGGTGCATTGGGAACTGTGTTCTTGGTGGCCGTCTCAACTCCAACTCCGTGATTAGCACTTAGTGACTCAGTGTTCTCGGGGGCCTGCTTGTTGACTCGACTAGCTGTGGGTGGTGGCGAAAAAATCCATAGCCTGAGCTGCTTGGGGTCTGGCTCGACATTGGCTTCCCAGTCAGATTTACGCTTGGTACCGCTGAAGGGTGGCATTGTCGTGTTGTTCGGAAACGGGGATGGGAAAAGTACACAACTCTGAGATAACTTTTTATCGGGTAGAACGCAGTCCAGTCTCTTCTACAGGGTTGTTCAGTCAAACTCAACAGGTAGATAACGTTAATAGAAGGGGTACGTACCCGAGCACGTAAGAGAGTGACACCAATGACAGAAGGTAGGCAGCGCGTGTTCCTAGGAGGACGCGCGGAAATATCCTGAAGTGAAGAGAGGCACCAGTGTAAGGTGTTCCTGGAGGTGATCCAGTTGCGGTAGACGATAGCTGTTCCGATGCTAGGGATCGGCCTCACGAGGAAGGCGCCTAAATAAAAGATGCGTTGGTAAGGTTTGTATGAAGTGAGGAGGGTGACTGATTGCACTTGTTGAGGAAGGTAGGTATGTAGTTGCAACCATGAATGGGGATGCGAATAGAACTCTTGCACTTACCTGGAAATTATTTGCAAGCGTTGCTCAAGTAATGATCAAGCAAAGCAAACATACAGTCTCGAGTTGAATATTGACAAGTACTCCTCAGTGCTCCCGGATTAGGCCGGATTCCGAGTAGTGGGAACAGTGTACGGCTGTCCGAAGTAGTGAATATAAAGACCGAGTCAACGGACGGCTGCAAAAGGTGTAGGTGCATAGGCATACGGTGCGCATAGCTATGTGCTCGTTTTGCGGACCCCTTTTGTACACTTGTATTGTTCCCGCTTGTCTCTTGCAAGGGAATAAACTGTGTTCATCAAAATATATCGATCAGCGATGGAGGCTATTAGAGGCTACATTCTAGCCATTCTACTCTGGAGTTTATTAGCTATATGGGACCGCCCACTATCTTGAAATAATATATACCGTACGTGTTGATATCTGGACTCAACATCTTTTACTCTTTAACAAAGTCAACTTACTCATTAGCATAACAGTGTGTTTAAGAAGCCTATAACACCGCAATTTCTCAATAATAGGTTCATACGGATCTCGTCTCAACGTAGCTCCATGGTCAAATTGCGTATTAACCATCCACCATAAGTGCCACGTAATAGTGATCAGGAGGTGTTTAGGTCTTTAAATACCTAGCATTTCGTCCAATGTCTCCACGTTATGAACTATAGTATCTCAGATATACATCTTTAATGTTCCTGTGAGTGGCAAGTATCTCGAGAACCTTAGACGTCCCAGCGCTCACTTTGCAACTCAACGAGACACCTTTAAGAAAGCCTCATATTTCCTCTCAAATTGCCACACCTATGACGATGGGAAGAAACGCGAAGCTCCGCAAGCAACTAGAAACTATCCAGCGGAGCCCATGGTATACATATAGGATGCTTCTTTATCTGCCATGTTTAGGTAACACCTATAGGTGAAACATCTGATACAAACGAACACGACGAATTTCGGGGAGAGTTGGATCACATAATTGTGCCTAGGTATTACAAGGCATAAAGATGCCTAATTCCGCGTTAGAAACGGTCCTTAGCGGTTCTCTAAGACGCTTCCTAGCACGGCCCGGGTTCGATACTTCATAATATAACACATTTTGATGTTAAAGCATTCGCGATTTATAGTCACTGATAAATTAGCTAACACAACCTTGTAAACTCACTTGATAGCAGGTATGTTCTAACTAGGAGAAGCTACGCCTACTATCTATTAGATTTGCGGAAGGCATTTCATATTTTCCCCCTTAGTTAAGCTAAAGATGCTATACGGTACTATTCTCGAAAGTTATATCCATTCGCACTCCAGGCACGCTATGTAATAATTTATATTGGTACCAACGCGGGAGTAAATATTAGCCACGCTATTCTTGTTCGCCTACAAAAAAATCCATAGGTTTATTTTTAAATTTTCACTTCCATTACACACTGTGAGCGATGTGACACGCGTGTCAACGCATAGTTTCACAAGGTCAACTATAATTGCATGAACTCTTAAGATTACTAATATAGCTATTGCCAAATGTGTCATCCTTAGAACAAAGAACCATCCTATATGTATACCTTAAGCCTAGCCAGATAGTTTCCAATCCCTCGCGGAACAACATGTTCTTTCTGTCGTCCTAAGTGCGCCACGTGACAGCTATATCAACGCAATCTCTGCTACAACTTTGCAGACAATTAAGCACATATACGAAATGATGAAATATCACGCGGAAAAACTCCCTTTCTTCTTACATATAGCCAAAACTATATGAAACCGCGACCGGCACTTTCACCTTTGCTCAGCTCATGCGATGCTAGGAAAAATAGTTTCGACGACAGCGTACATAATCTAAATGTGAGTTACAATAGGAAAGAACCTATAAATATGGCTATTTCAACTAGGGTTATGCTAAAGAAATGTGCCTACTAGTACATTTCAAAGCTTATCTAGTTGGCATATACGTATATAGTAAAACCAAACGTCATTTATTATCTTATACCTAATATGTTATGACACAAAATACGCGTGAACTTAGGAGAGCTACTCTATGTGTGGCTGAGTATTGGTGTGGCGTGAGGATGCACATGTACAAAGCATTTTCATGCGGACTCGCACTTACCCACATAAGATACGTATAGACATGTGCCTAATTTCGGACCCGAGCACGCCCGCCGCTTGCGCCGTCCACTTATTAGGCGAGATCGCTACTTAACGCATCGAGTCCGTTCCGCGCTACGGCAATCCAGACTCCCAAGGTGGACATCTATTAAATTCTCCCAATCCACTACTTTCGGAACTATACTAGACGCAAACAGGCGATTAGCATGATACGATTATTTTATCAGTACTTCAGGTCGAACCATAGCTAGGTTGGGGGTTTACCGTGCTTTTCGCTCCCTTCTTTTCTCTCCGAAGGTTTAATCAATTCTGTTCGCCGATCCTCGAATTCAACCGTTCTGCCGTGCGCGATCCTTACCTCACCTATTCCATCATACATCCCAATTATGTACCTACCTACCTGTGTAGAACATTCGAGGGTGCGTATTCCATCACGCCGTTGTTTTTCTATCTGGGGCGCTATTAATACTAAAAGGCACGTAGATACCGAAGGTCTACAAATCATTGCGAAATTCCCACTTTTTCTTTGTTAGTCTTCTAGAAAGATTGCAAGTCTAGATGACGCGTCCCGCAACGATGATTCGTACCTTGTCCGCTCCATTCTCCCTCTTCAGGGAAGCGCATATCTTACACCTTAGGCATTATGTGGGACATACCAGTTGCCTGTCTATAATGATGCAGGCGTCGTCAATCTGTGAGTGATAGAGAGGGAAAAATAAATAAAAAGTCCTGGGCACTCGGCTCTCGGCAACATAGCAGACTTGGCCGTGATATCTGATTTGGCTCCGAAATCTTGTTGGTGGCTTCAATGAGCCCACCGGCTGAACTGGCGCAGCTCTCAAGCAGGGATAAGCAGTAAGCCTCAAGTTCGATGGGGGCGTTCGACTTGAAGGTACATGCCTTGATATCTACCTACCTGGCCCTAGTGAGGTAGGTAGGCACCCGCTCTGCTACTATGTACGCGCACGGCGCCGATTTGCATTGGCGTAGGCGTCTTTTCCGACTGTCTATTGGGTAGATTGAGCGCTAGACGGCTTGAAAGGCGGGTAGGACCCACAATACCATATGGCGATCCAACTACTTTCGGATGTTGTCCACGGACAGGTGCGTCATCCCTTTTTCTTGTTAAAGATTGACACACGCAAAGCGCACGCTATCAAATGATGTTTTTATGTCTTAGGTACATGACCAAGGCGGAAAGAAAACACTTGATGTATTGGTATGTATAGGAAAACCACTTGAAGCCAAGTCCCACTTTTCACCTTGGCGCTACACGCTACGAAGAGAGAAGAGAGAAGAGATGGCCAAAGGAAGGAATGATCGTATTGTCCAAGATATACGTATACTCGTCCCAAGATCGTCGGCATGCTTTTCCGTTTCGTGTTTATTCTTGACTTGCATTTCTTCATCCCTCGGGCAAAAAAAGCCATCCTACACATTCTACCTAACCTAGATTCTTTCCATTTTGGAATTCCTCTTGTGCGATTTTGCTCTCCGCTTCGCTTTCAACTCCTTACTACGTGTGATCTCTGCTTCGCTCGTTCCTTTCGTTCAGATTCCAAGGACCCATAGCGTCTCTTTTCCTCGGCTACCCTTCCTAGCTATGCTGTCCACACGGTAGGAAGAGAAAGAAAAAAGGGCTTTCTCATCAATGTTTCCATCTAAGGTGCCCCGCATCTTCGTTGTTGCGAGCATCGTGCTCCTATTCCTTGTCACCTACACCACCCTCCACCTCTATCACCGCGTTCCGCCATCCTACCCAACGACGGCAATACCTCAGGCTATTCCGATAAAAGATGCAGTAGAAATAGAAGAACAGTCAAATCTCCACCATACCGTTATCCCAGAGACCACCGCCAATAGCGCCTTGATCTCAAATCCATCTATCCCCACACTGAAGCCCGCTGTTCAAGATGGGAAACCAGATATGCCAGAAAAGGAGGGACAGTCACCACAACCGCCGATCCAACCACCAGCTAAACCAATCGAGGTAGAGAGCAGCAGCAAATCCGGTGGCCAGTCGGAAGAAGAGCATATATCGCAATTTCCCAATCCAAAGCACTGTCCGGAGGATCTTGAGTTTTTAGTGCGCCACAGCACCGATCTGAGGCTGACAGAACGGGTGCGCTATGCCCGCCGCTATATCCAACCGATCTTCTCCGATACCGTTGACAGAGACAATGTCGTAAACATCACGGAACCACTCCTGAAGGATGTCGTCGAAGTTGACCTGTACGATTGCGGAGATGCCTGGGTCCCCCAAACTGCACCAATCAAACTTCAGGTTCCGAAGCCTCATCCCGAGATGGTGTTTACACACCTTACCTTCGGCGTAGCCACCAACTACAACCGCCTTAACGATTCAATCAGCCCTTTTGCGCACTGGATGTCCGGCACTGGTGCAAAGCTGGTGGCCATTGTTCTTGATGCGAAGGAGAAATCGCCCAGTGAGATGAAGCAGTTGCAGGACAGTTTTGAGACCGCCGGCATCAATGTGACTTTGGAAAAGCCTATCAATGAGACATTCACGACGGCGCAGAACCACTTTGCTGTCTTGCTCCCTATGCTGGAGCACAGCAACCCGGATACACATTGGTACGGGCTCCTAGATGACGATACATTCTTCCCAACCATGAAGCCCCTCTCGGATAGTCTTGCCACATTAGACCACAAAGTTGATGCCTATGTTGGCGCCCTTTCGGAAGACTTTGAGGCTGTGCGAAACTTCGGGTTCATGGCTTTCGGCGGTGCCGGCGCATTCCTATCAGCACCGCTCGCGAAGAAGCTAGGCGATCGGGCGCTCAAATGCATCGATGAGGCAACCACTAAAGAAGGCGATACCATCCTTCGCGACTGTGTTTACGCCACCTCAAAAGCGAAGCTCACCATCCTCCCGGGTCTATACCAGCAAGATATCAGGGGTGATGTCAGCGGATTCTTCGAAGCCGGGTTGAAGCCCTTGAGCCTACATCACTGGAAAAGTTGGTACAAGGCGCCAGTTGAGGATATGGCAAAAGCTGCTAAATTCTGCGGAGACTGCTTCCTGCAGCGATGGCGCTTCGGTACGGATACCGTATTCTCGAATGGCTTTTCGATCGCGACGTATAGCGACGGGATAGAGTCGGTTGACTTAGAATTGATGGAGGGTACTTGGGGCAAGGCCGAGAGCAGAGATTTCGACTTTTCCCTCGGTCCACTTAGAACGCCGTACCCCAAAAGCAAGAAGAAGAGCTACGAGCTGAGGAAAGCGGAGTTTGGGGAGAATGGAGATTTGAAACAGTTATATGTGCGAGTGGGCGATTCTTCCGCAGATGAGCCCGATCAGGTGGTCGAATTAGTATGGCGCAAGCATTAGATACTGGCGTTTTGGGGGGTTAAGAGGGTGAGCCTGTATATAAATCGTCCTGGGTTGGACATGGTTGGTTATAGCGCATCTTGATTTTCGGGTGGGCCATTGGAAATGGTTTGGTGGGATTGCATATTTACCTCGTATGAAGAAATTTCATGAGTCAGAGTTTCGAACAGACATCCATATGCTTACCTAGGTACACCATACCCGGATAAGAGCTTTCTATCTTTGAATCGAAGTACCCTTTTTCCTTCGCCTCGACGGACATGATTTCTGTGCTTTTCTAAGACGCCGGCCTGTGCCCAGTCTGCGTTATATTGTCAGTATTATATTTTCGCAATAATCAGGTATCAATCGTTTTCCGAAGCTGGTCTCCGTCACGTGGCACACTATATATGATGGGAAGAAACCTGTTGTTCCGCAGGGAGGCGGAAACTATCTAGGCCAAGGTCACGGTGTACATTCATGATGATTTTTTGTCTACTATGTCTTGAGTCACAGCTATAGGTGGAACGTTTGACAGCCTCGTTGATAGTCGATGGGGACACTGTAACCTCACTGAGACTATAGGCTAGAGGGCACCTCCGTATACACTCGCTAATGCCAGGTTTGTGGATAGATCGTTGGGATACAGTCGCGGCATCTTGGATAGGCAAGGCGCATCGCTTTCATTAGTACGCCGAGGATAACCTTGGTTACCTCCTATATAGAAAATTAAGTGATTTTTCCGAGGTCGAGGTTTAGAGCAATGTTTCGTTATTCCGTTTGAACGGCCAAACGTTAGAGACTTGGGTATGAAGTAAGGAATCATTGTAACCTTAAGTTTGTCTTGGACGTTAATGAGTCAAACACCCAAGTTTGATACGCATTTACTATACATTTTACAGGACTTTCGGTATTTCGAGGACTGTATCTAAGTAGTCAGGCCTCATAACTATTCCTCTAGGAGGCTTACATACCTAATTCTTGCGTATCCTAAGTCTGATTTTAACTTATCATTGAATTGTCAGGGATGGTTACTAGCCCCTTAACACGAATCCTATATTTAAATTGTCTATAAGTGTTATTCCTACCTAAGTACCTAGGTACCTATTTACTGAACCATAAGTAATTACCTTGGCAGGTGTTCCTATATCTGCTCTCTGACTTGAACTTTCGAATTAATCACTCACATCCGCCGCACGCTCGAAGCGAGCAAACCACGCTCATTATGAGCTCTAGGTCCTATTCTATCCAAGACCACCAATTTCGGGGTCCCGGTAATGAAGCTGAGGAAAATATAGATGCAGCATCTCAACTCGTCATGATCGCCAACTGGACGAACGTCTTAGCAGCTCGGGTTGAAGAGTTATGGGAGCAGCTTTGCGTCACCCTCTTCATTCTAAATCCGGGATCAGTCGAGTGGCTTGCGTGGAACAAGTACTTAAAACACCAGTTTGAGCTTTTAATTGAGGGTATTTCAGTTCATCGATCCTGGTTGGCGTATCTACAGCAGACACATTACGACCAGCAATACGAGAGGCAACGTAAACTCTCGACAGTTGAAACCTTTCAAAGTCGATATAGTATGCGGTTAGAAGCGCTGAACAAAAGGCTTGAGGTAGCGTATACGAATGGATTAGGGTAAAGGGAGAGGGTTAATCGATTTAGAAACAGGCTTTAGTAACTGTCGAAGTTAAGTGCCGAATAAAGATTGGTTGTATCAGCTCTACGTGAGTTATTAAAAAATTTTAATTTTGGTAGTGCCGACTCGGGGGATTCCGGTTATCAAATCTTTTAACTACCTGGCTTCGGCGTAATAGGTGGCTTTATATGTAATGTAGGCATGTAATATTAGTGCGGCAAGTCATTCGACATGCAGTCCAACCAAAGAGGACATAAATCCGTCATCCGTTTCCAAAGCGTTATTCCCAACCGTGCGGCTCGTTTAATTTAGGGTACGCCTCGTCCCAAGGCTCTGGGTCCTGCAAGATTGACGTGCTAACCCGGTGCTAAAACTTAGATATAACAATGCTAGTATAAGACGACAGTTATATTTGACCTTATAAAGAATACTAATACCCACGCTCGCGATTCACACGTGGGCTTTATTTATAGAAACCAAAATCGCCAGCCAAAATACCACAAGCAATTTCGCGTCCGGATTATCTGGCTGAGGTAATGAATAAGGGCATAGTCTCCTATTCCAACGAGGTTAGCATTGATTAGTAGAAGAGCTGCAGGAGCGGAATAAGGCTGATAAGAGATCCGTGACTTATCGTATAGAGATAGCTGAGCTTTTAGTTATGCCCTCGCCGGTGATATAAAAGGATGCTATTAGAGAATGACGTAGTGTTTATTGCTCAAAGTATTTGAGGTAGCCTTACAAGACTTCCAGCAAGCATAAACCCGACCAGTCTGTTCACTGATACTCATAGTTCATACACGAGGAGGAACTGAGTCGTGTAATAGAAATCTAAGTTACGAGCTTCGAGGGGGGAGGGGGCCTAGAAAATAGATACTATGCCGTGGTAAGGGTAGAGCCAAAGGAGATTGGGGGTGTTCCGAATCCCGGTCAGCTCCTTGCGGAGTTTATTCGGCCTCAAGGTTGATCGTGGGTACACGTGATATCTAATACTCTTAGAGCTTATCCTTCACCTTGGCTCTGGAAGCAGCCAGTTCCGTACGCCATGGGGGTCGTAGAAACTTCTTTTAGGAAGACATGTGAGACACAAGTGTTAAAAACAGGGGCATCACAAAGCTTCACGTCCGATGTTGCAATCTATAAGCCTGTCTTCGGGTGTGATGAGCTGTGGGAATAGGAATAGTCGAACCGCCAAGTCGGGAAGATGACCTCACAACCTAGAATAGAGGATATTTCTCCACCATTGGGCGTTAATACATGATGCAACGTCCATCTAGACTCGACTGTCGCATGTGATGTCTGTGATGGTTGTGGTGGTTTGATATTCGAACCAGTCAGCCTACCCAATATTCACACCTCCTCTCCAGAGCCATAAAACTATTAATGAAGTACAAATAGTATCCCCTCGCTACTTTCGTAAATGAAATCTCTTTTGATAAACCTCATTATTCCATACAGCTTGATTCTATACGGCTACAGTGTGGTATTTACATCCTTACAAAATGTCTAAGTCTAGCACTTTGCGATTTAAATTAAGTCTTAAGAGGCCGAATTTCAACGTCCTTCCAAACTTCATCCCTAGACATAAGCCTTCCTTGAGTCAATCCTCAACCTCGTCGACCTCTTCGACCAAACTTGAGACTTCTTCAGAACCACAATGCATTACAACGTTTCCAGTTTGTGTACACAAAGATGATTCTCAAATATCTCAAGGGGCCGTCGATGCCAGGAATAACTTTCAGCACCTTCTTCCAGACGCTAATTACCGACCTCATTCCGCGGGACCGTACGGCAACTTCTTCTCCATCTGTTGGCCAGACGGCAAGATGGAAAGGGTCAAGTTGGGCACCGAGATCATCGAGACCCTATGGTTGTATGATGGTAAGTAGATGTCAACCTAGCAAAGCTGTTCATCTTGGTTGATGACGCAGTAGATGTCATTGAAGATGTGCCGCATAGCGGGGCTTTAGAAGTACATGCTCGCGTCCGTGACTCATTGGTGGGAACGCCGGCAAAGGCGAACTCCAAGAGTCAGATTGCTAGTCTCTTCAAGGATTTTGGTGAGCGCATCACTCGGATGGATAAGGATGGGGCACCACGTGTCATCGGCTCACTGAAATCATACCTCGACAATTACGACAGCCAGAAGACTCCGTTTGATACCATTGAGGAATACACCGAGTTCAGAAGAGTGAACGTTGGATTTGGGTTCGTATTCGAGGTTCCCTTTTTGAAATCACCTGCACTGTGTTCTGACTTGCCGCCAGGATTATGGAGAGCTTCATGCAGTGGACCCTGGATATCCACCTCAACGAAACCGAAGTAGAACTCTCTCGGGACTATTATCTGTCCGCTGGGCGCGTAATGGGATTGACTAACGACCTATACTCCTGGAACGTTGAACGAACGGAGCCTGGAGATCGACAATGGAATGCAGTACCAATCATCATGAAACAATACAAACTTTCCGAAGAGGACGCTACTGTATTCCTTCGAGGGCTAATCGTGTACCATGAGCAACAGACCCGAAAACTAGCCTTGGAGGTTTTAAAAAGAACTGGGGATTCGCCGAAAATGGTGAAGTATGTAAACGCAATGGGACTCATGCTAGGAGGTAACTGTTTTTGGAGCTCGACGTGTCCACGGTACAACCCAGGGCGGTAGGGGCGACAGAACAAGCTTAATACAAATATAAATTTGACAGAAGAATTTCACTCACTCTTGATTCTGATGAACCACACACCCAACAACATTTCCTACCATTATTGTTATAAGACGCTTCCAGCACCGTGATATCGGTACCTAGGATAGAGAATAGACACAAGAGACGGGTCTGGGAGGTTAAGAAATGCGCAGACACTCAAGTTTGATTAAGATTTCTACCGCGGACGCACATATAGTATGAAGCTTAATATTACATTCCAGAATAGTACTTCGTTATTTCTTTGCTTGGAAATTTTATCTCACAGATTGTAACGACTGTTAGCAGTGAAGCTGATCCAAGCGTCAGTAACAGTATACGGAAGATCAAAGCTTGCATCTTGGCACCCGCTCTGTATAGGCGGAGACTTATTACGTACCTATCCAACTCAACTAGAGCTCTACTCGAACGTATGGTGAAATAATAGTACACGGAAAAATTGGCCACCCAGTTTGGTCCGATTCTACACCTTGGAATACTCAACCCGATATTGAGTTTCCTTTTGAATCTGCCCCTGCGGAATGATATGTTCTTGGCTGGCTGATGTGTCTAGGTCGTCAAGCTTTACCGGAGGCCCCATGTCCGAACGTAACTCGGACTTCTTCTTCGAGTGCACATACCCCTGGTTCGAGGAGTGAGGGTTTCCAAACGGCAGGAACTTCAACAAAGGTCGCAGGGCAGCAAGCGACGCAGTGAATATGGTTAACCCTAGCTCCGTAACAGAGCTATACAAGCGGTTAGCGTAGTCTCCCCCGGTAAAGAAAAAATCAACCTACTAGACGAATGTAGTCAGATAAGCATTAGCAGCTTCTACGCCAGTGGCGGACGTCAAGTTGGCCACGTCGATGAGGTACTTTAGCCGGATTACAGTCGCAATGGAGCTCCTGCATGGTCGTCAGTACCCAGACTAGACATAGATGGAAATCACCTTACACTACGCCCAGCCCAAGAAGGACAATGATCGAAGCCTTCATCCTTGTGCTAAGTTGGACCCCCTTTAATAGAAATACGGGCAGACCCGCATATAAGAAACTAGACGCGATATCCATGGCCGAAATGGAGTAGCCCGTGTTCGCAAGGACATACGCCGGTAAGCAGGTCCCAGTACCTTCACCCCAGGCGACCGACAGCGGCGTGCATTGGAACGCGACAATGAGGGTCGTGACGATGGTCCATAAGGTAAGCACCACCATAGAGATAACCAGAAACAATCGAATCGGCTTGTTCGTGACGGCAATTCGGTACAGGACAAGGGCCACACTGATCTTGGCGATGTAGACTACGATCACATAGGCCAATGTTGAAGCGACGAAGAACTGAAGATAGGTGAGTGAGCCAATACCAATCCATTCCCACAAAACCACTGCCGGCCTACCTTGACTGCTGTAACGGGGTTCCACTCAGGTCTCATTTCATCGGCCCCGTAACCATTTCCTATCGATACGAATGTGAGGGCGCAAAGAGTCACATATCCGATCTACATGGTTGGTCAGCGTGTGAAAATCCATTAACTAGTATGAGCTTCCTTACTAGAGCGGCGCACATCGCCCAATCATCGTAGCCGAATGACTTGCTCATGCGAGTCCGAACGAAGCCTCTCAACCCGACTGCAATGATATCCAGCACGAGGAAGGTGATCATCGCCGGGGGTAAACTGTCGCGAGCCCACATCTTTGCATATGTTGCAGAGTCCAGACCAAAACAGACCTAGATAACAAAAGGAAGCAACAAATGTGACGGGATCTAAAGGGAATTCTCGAGGAATAGTAGGACTAGATGTGATCAACTACTTAAGTAGTAACTATTACAATCTCGTCGTCTCCTAATTGAAAATAAAAAAAGGAAGAATGGTTCGTCGATCAGACAATGTTCGCCGGGTTGTCTGTCGTAGAATTAGAAGCACCCAGTTAGTCGGTTATTACTTACAAGGCATCGAAATTCTTTGCACGGTGTAATCAGATCCTATGTAGCTCTACTAGACTACCGTACGGACCTGGGATTGATCTTAGCGGCCATTATGAAGCTGTGACATTCATGCGTTCAGGTGTAGAACCCGGGGGTTGCCCCTGAAATTGCACGTGGCTAACCTATTGAAATAGGAGAAGCCTGGGGGTTGTTCTTAGGGTACCAAGCACAAGTAACGGAAGATTAACCATTAGGTCGGGTCTTTCACATTAGTACTGTAGTGTCTTCTCGAATATTTCTCTATTAAGGAGGCAGGATTTGTACTTGGCATATTGAGATGCCTAGGGGCCTGGGGGGTTTTTCGAGGGCTCGTTCGTCAAAACTCGTATGTAAATATAAAGCTTGCTCGACAATCTTAAAGAAAATGCGTGGTAGTTTTAACCGAACTGTGTGTGTGTTGAAGAGCCCTTGTCAAAACCCATGCTCAGATATACATATGTAGTTGCATGAACGCTCCAGTTTGCCATTATGGGAAGACCAAGGGCGGGTATCTTTCCCCGTCGGCAAGCCTTTTTTTCACACGGTCCACTAGCGGGGCCAGCCGTCTTGACTTAGCAGATCAGCCGCTAGGCTTATTTCCCCGGGCCCAAGGCTCTGATACTAGTGCTATCCAATGATAGGCGCCTTCTTAAGGTCGACACACAGTACCATACTTAATTTCCCAACTGTCCTAGATGTGGATCAAGGAGAGAATACTGATTCGATAAAGAAGAAGTTCGAGATAACTTCCGTGCGCGAAGGATTAAGTCTATAATGTCCGACACATGCATTTTATTTCCTAGGTACAGATGGAAAATGCTTATATTCAACTTCAAAGGAGAAAGTGGCGAACTATACATATACACCTACATATTGTTCCTTTTCCGTGGAGTATCTTGGGATAACTTTACGATGATGAGAAAAGTAAATAATCGCCAGTAAACAACCTGTAGACAATTTCTAGTATGTAGCTGTGCCGCACGGGGAAAGATAATAGCCAATTGAGGTCCGCGGACATGGGATCACACCGACACTTCAGCTTTGATTGGCTACCAAACTGCGGGCAAGTCGCAGGTGTGTGTATATTTGAGCACGTATGTAACCCTCCATCCCTGCTTCTCTAATTGATGTACTGTACAAACTTGTGAAATGATAAAAACTTCCTCGCTAAGCAAGGGGTATACACATCGTCTTCCCATGGTCCTTTGTGGGTATACCTTCATCTTTCACAAATCACTACCACGTAACCTCACTGATAATTTACTCCCCCGTACTTTCTCCCCGTCACCACCAACCACAATTGCTACTCTCGCTCGGTCCCCCAATTTCTACCGATACCGGGCATTTAAACCCTGTTACGCGTTAAGTACTGGCTGTTCTCGAGAATCGAGGGCTTAACCTTCTAGTCTACCTGCATATTAGTGGATATTATGCATTCTGCATTTTTTTTCCCTTCGTGTGGCGATTCGAATGACTAAGGTTACCAGTATGCCATCGTGAACGGAATGTGAGGTGGATAACAAGAGTTAGTCTCATGCTAGTGAGTTGCGGAACTTCGTTTTCAACCTTTAGAATTGAAAAGATGGTTACTCTAACGCGGAGTCACCACTACAGTTGGCATCCATACCATAGTATTTCCAGACAACAGACCCAGACAACTAATAAGCAGATAGGCAGAACTCGGCGATGATCGGCAGGATTATGGTGTGATTAAGGAGGGCTGCAGCAGCCAGGTCTACGTGCACCAACAATTTACCAATAATCATCGCGCAACCATGAGCTGACATATCATGGCGCTGGGCATCACCTACCTAGGTTGGTAGCTCTAGGTGGTTTGGACCCCCTGAGCCACTCCAGCCTTTTGGGGACAATGGTGCTTAGATGTTACTAGGTTGTAAATGTCGCGACGATTCCCCCTGCCAAAGCTTGTGACCTGTAACATTATGGAGCGGATTTTTTTGAGATATTCTTCAATACTATGGGTGGTGTCGATACCAACTGCAACTGGTACGTAGGTGCCGCCCCTAACCCATTATAGACAACAGGTTGGGCGTGCTAATTCCTGTTTTGGACGAGCAGCAACGAATGTGGTGAATTCTGCATGAGACTGGGCATGAGCGTGTCAATGTTCGTTTGAGCCCAAAGAGTTTAAAGATCCAGTTTCCAGGTGCTATCAGGAGATCTCAATTCTTCAGTCTATCCTTTCATCATCGATACCGCAGATTTCAGAGAAATGGCAGAGACAGCACCTGTGGAGACACCGACTACGGCCGGGACCGCTCCGGATCAATCTCTAGAACTTCCAACGGTTCCAGAGGAGATCACAGCTTCTTGGCTTGCTCGAGTACTAGGACTTCAAGTAAAATCAATCGAAATTAAGAAAGTCGTGCCTGGAACAGCAACCAAGGTCTATGTTACCGTCGAATATGAGGGTGATTCGGAGGCCGACAAGGCTGCGTCGAGACCAACTGATCTCTGTCTTAAGGGCGGCTTTAATCCCGCCTTTATCGAACAAGTGCCCTGGGTCGTCATGATATATCAACGCGAGGTTGAATTTTTCAACAGAGTGGCCCCATCCCTCAATCATATGGAGCTTCCTAAGTCGTGGTGGGCCGGTAGCAATGCCAAGCAAGGCATAGTCATCATGGATGACCTCGCTGCCCAGGGGTGCGAATTTGGTACTCCCACACAAACATGGCCGGTTGCGCGAGTCTTGGCTGGTGTCGAACAGCTTGCGGCGTTGCACGCCAAGACCTGGAATGTGAAGCCAGAAGACTACCCTTGGCTCACTTCGGACTACGACCAGGCACTCCTCACTCTAATGAAAACGTACGACGCTGTTGTGAACAGCCCCGGCCGACCAGTTATCCACGATTACCTAAAGGACCAAGAACGCGTCACGGCGGTCCTTAAAAAGCACTACGCTTCGAGAAACCCCAAATTCCGATGCCTGCTGCATGGCGACGCCCATGTTGGCAACACGTATCTCGATAAGGGTGCGCCTCGGTTCCTCGACTGGCAGATGATCCATATCGGAGCAGCTTTCCACGACGTTTCCTACTTCATCGGCGGTGCTCTGAGTATTGAAGACAGAAGGGCCCACGAGTGGGAAATTCTCGACCATTACCTTGCTACGCTGGCCAAGTTGGGGGGACCGACTTTCTCGAGCAAGGATGAGGACGTTGTGATCGAGCATCGTAAGTCTTACCTAGTGGGTGTCGGCTGGATCATGTGTCCATATGAAATGCAGCCCAAGGAATGCGTGCATGCTATGGCCGAGCGGTTTGCCGCGGCTTTAGACGACCATAAGACACTTGAGCTTGTGGAATCGCTACCTGCCGTTGAATGAAGCAACTAGTTCATAGGGAACTAGAAGCGCACCTTGATGGAGATTCGGGCTGTCCTTGGGATGAGGGGCGTAGTGTTTGGGAAGGATTGACGTGCATTCGCATCGATCATTGAATCGATTCCCGGCATACTCTCAGTCTGATAGAACACCTTAGACTTTCAATCAAGCTATTCGTTACCAAGTTCTCGTAGTCGGGCCCGTTGTTCCCAAAACAAGCTCGTGGAGTTGTCGGCTTTCAGGTAATATTATAACCTTGCAGTGACTATCCTATCTTGTGGACTTGCTTCTACCCCAACAGGTATCGGCTTATAACTAGGTACCTAGGTTAGGATTACGTACCTTTGGGAGCCAAGATGATTCAATGGAACCCATGGATTATTTCCCCAAATTGCGATATATTAGACCCCCGATAGAGCTATAGCTCTGCCGCAGTGCTGTCTCCTTATATCTCCTGCCAAGGTATTGTTAGATCTTTTCCTTTTATGTTGACGGGTTTGAGGACGTATTCCAGCTACAAATTCCCACCCATACAAGTTGCTGGATCCTAGATAACACAGTGTAAAATTCTCTTAATCCTGGTTCAAATTCCCTTTTCCTTTAGATGGCTTAGAAGTTCGGTCTTCTCCGGTTCTGTATGTTAGCGCAGTATTTCTTCGTAAATTTTTTTCTCTTTTTTTCCTGCACCTCAGGGATTGTAGAGCCGGGCATATTTTGATATACTTGTTTGGACGAGCTGTTAATCATTACTGTGACTGTCTCACTTCTGGGATCGTACACATTGCGCAATAATGACATTTATTTAGGGGTAAGTACGCGCCTATTATAACCATGTTGATTAATTTAACTGCCCGGGTATACACTGCATTATTGTTAACTTTACAATGGTATTGGGAAATACCGGCTGAATAATTGGTTAGGATCCCATTCCCGCTTTAGCCGCGTAAGATTTAGGAGCTTGCGCGGAGTATACCAAACAACTACTCCCCCGTCGACGTAAGCAAAGTTGACATAAACAAGGAGATTCTCGAAGCCATTGAAGTCCCAAGGGTTATCAGTTCAATCTTTAATCCGTCCCAAACCAATTCAGAGTGACCAGTGAAACCTTCGAGGCCATCAATCTGTTTGGAAAGCGGTGGTCAAGACAGGAACCTGATAAATCGAGCAGTTATCTAGGTACTCACTAAAAAAAAGCCCCAACAGGTATAGCCAGTTCATTTTGCATGTATTCGCCGAAGGACTTGACGGCTTCCCACACGGACGCATTATGGGCTGCGAGATAAGGAAAAAGTAGGGCTGGTGACGTTTCCGCCGTTGATAGCGTCGTATACACGAAATTTACTGGGCGTAATGATGTCAAAGTTCGATCCAACACCCCGTATCCCCCAAAACAGATCAGCGTGTTGTGTCTCGGATGCTTCCACGATATCCCCGTTTGCTATGATCAGTCGAACTGATTGGATAGCGTCCGACGCGAGGTCGTATAGGCCTTCGAAAATACCTATCGTTCCACCAGATGCCGCTTCAGTAATCCCTACGCAGGGCGAGTTTCCGGTCATTACGGGAAGATAGAAAACGATGGTCAGCAATTGGCATATAATGGGCAGCGCATTATCATGGCTAGTTGTATAGAAGGGGACGACACACGCAAGATCTTCCCTGCATTATACAGAGGCTTAAGTACTTGAGAAAAGCTAACGGCTCCGCCAACAGTGAGCAGGTTATTCTCGGCGCCCAAATCGAAGGATCGAAAGTTACTAAGATATATCATAGCCTCGGGTAATTGTCATCTAAGCTCAACCGGCCAAAATGCTAGATTTTAATGTCAAGCGTCGGCAGACTTCATACACAGACGCAGGTGGAGAGGGATTTATCGTGGTTGGAGGCGTAACTTGCAGGAAAGGATACGATGTGAGTATTCGGGCCCATGTGTGTACACTGATTGTTCGTCTTGTCGCCGCCAATAGCGGAAATGCCGTCAGCAATAGGCACAACAGCACAGTAGGCGACCTTGTGGCTGTAAGTCGCATGTGAGGCTTGGTGGGTGTCACCTAGCAGCATTTGCCGAGTACGCGAGTGGATTCCATCACAGCCAATCACTTTTAGAAGCGTTAGACCTTGTCGAGTGAATAGTCTACCTTATGGAAGCGCAATAAACCAGCATCCGCCTCAGCAATACTACCATCGGTGAAGCGTAGGACGGCCTTCTCGCCGCTATTGTCGTCAACATAGCTCTCCATTTGCTTGCCAAACTTCGCCACTTCCTCTGGCAGATAGGTAGCCATTTCACGGAGGAAACGAGAGCGGAAACATTCCCAGTAGTCTAGTTCCCGCGCTGACATCTGGAAAAGCAGTGAACCATGAGGACCTCAAGAACTGAATCTGCAATCCGCAATTATACCCCCAAGCACCGACCCCCGAGCCTGACAACGAAAGTACGATATCCAAGAAAACAGTTCTTATCACAGGTTGCAGCGTTGGTGGCTTTGGACTTGCGTTAGCAAAAGCCTTTCGACAGGCAGGCTGCCGTGTTGTGGCTACTGCTAGAGACCCAAGCAAGGTTGGCGCCCTAGCGACCGAAACCGACGTTGAAATCGTATCAATAGATGTGACATCTGCCGATTCGATCGCTTCATGCGTCTCTAAGAGGTACGCAAGAAGACGGATGGAAAACTAGATGTGCTAGTGAACAACGCCGGGTGTGCTATGTTTGGCCCTCTAATGCACGCATCGATGGATGAAGCAAGAGCGGTGTATGACGTGAGCGTGTGGGGAGCCTTAGCAGTGACACAGGCATTCGCGCCATTGTTAATACAGGCTAAAGGAATCTCGCTGAATATTTCTCCAATGGCTAGAGCGGTTCCTCTTGCATGGCAAGGTATAATTACGAACTTCCTATTAAGTGAACGTAGTTCTGTCCGAGACGTGGGTCCGAGTCGGAACAGCTATGATTGGAGCTATCAATACGCAAATATACGCCAAATTATGAGATGGCAATGCCCCGGGACTCGTATTATAACCCGATCGAAGATATCATTGCTAAACAGGCGTGGGAGAGCAACAAGACCCCCACAATGAGCCCGCTGACACCACGGCACGCAATGTTGTACGTGACACGCTTAGCGGACGCCACAGGAAAATATGGCGTAGTGGTGAAGCTGGAGCAGCGAGCATCGGATCATGGCTAACTACCTACAAGGTTCTTGGAGTGTCTTTTACACCAACAGAGCGGTCTCTATCAACTAAGGCGGATCTATATGTCTAAGTAGATAGAGCGCAAAAGCACTGTCTTCGACGTCCCGTGTCGTGAAAACAGGGTGCCTACCTATCTCACGGTGTTCTAACTTGATGTGGAATCCCGATGAATCAAAACCCTAGATGTACTACCCCCTTCAACCATGGAAGACGCCACCATGTAGACAGCCAGTTTTACTAAAAACTACAGGGTAATCTGATCGTCTCCTTTTTCACCCTTCTTCTCAAGCCTTAATTTGCTTATTTCCCATTCTCATGTTAAATCTACTAACCCCTGATGTTGTCCGCGAGTTGTCTGCTTCTAGTATCATCAGAAGGTCGCGAGCCAAGTTGTTTATGTCCCTCAGATTTCTCAGTTCACCGAGTAGCTGGTCTACGCTATCGTCCCCCTCTGTCCCCTAGTTGGTGAGGACCGGTGTTTTAGGGTGTGACATGAGAAAAGACTAGCATGGGGTCGTAATCGTTGAGTGTAGACGAAATGGCCGCAGTGTGGATGAGATCCTGCGTCCGTTTCTCCAACACAGTCTCAAGCCACTCATTTCGCTTCCAGAATTCGTGTGGCTCGTTTCCAGAAAGTGAAGAAGCTAGCGCTCTACGAAAGCCTCCGGTGCGCCATACAACACCCATAGAGTGTTGTTAGCATGATGCATTCTGCAAAAGGTAAATGGCTGCTCCGGCTACTGTTGGTGAGGACCTCTGGCAGAAAATCCATCTGGATTGCTTGACTAGGTATTCTGAAAGTTTCCCTCGGGTGCTGGGAGACGAGTGCAAATCTGTCGAAACAAGTAAAATAACAGTCAGTAAGGTACTTAAATTCGCTGTATCACTGAGCTGAGCATAGTAATTAGTACGTAGATGCTCATCGTCTCCTCGTGTAGCGTTAAAGGCCACGCATTGCGCGTGTTAAGAAATTGATCGAAACAAAACGCCAGCCATGACGTTCGCCTCCTATGCCACCGCAAAGTCCTCACCCAGGTTCCGAGAAGAGGAAACAGATGCTGCAATTTCAACCTATCACGATGCTGCTTACAGAGTCCTGGCAGTTGTCGGCAGCCAGATGCCATAGCTTCGCTTCCAGATTTGGATCTGACAATGGATGTAAGGCTCCTCCAGGTTCATCGACATAGTAGGTAGGTAATACAAATCTAGTAGTTTTTTAAGGAAGGGCGGGTGCAGTTTAGGTTCCTAGAGTGTGTATCTGCATAATTGTGAGTATTGTTTCAGATTTACGAGAAGATAAGGTTCTTATGTCTCTCCATCATGGCAAACCCACTGAGTGAATCGTGATGGTTCGAGTAGAAAGGTCTATGTAAATTAATATTTAAAAAATCATATTCTGTATGGTAGGCCACAAATGCCTGGACATATGCTTCCGTACGTCCCTTCACATGTAGGTAGGTACCCTAAGGTATCCCCTTCTCCATTTTGTGCTCCCTGACAATGGAATCCGAAGTCCTGATTACCTAAGGTACTACTAGCTCACCTAGGTGTAGGTACATGGGTTGTCTTTCAACTCCTTTGAAGCGCATTACAGTGACTTTACACGTTAAGGTCACCTCCCAACAAGACAAAACGTAGTGCCTATGCGACAAAACGATATGCCTTTTCAGGAGGGAAAAGATGTGCACTTATATAGCAGTCGGCAGGCATAAGCACGGAAAACGTATCAGAAGCAAGACAAGTTAGTCCTTTTCGATGAATTAATCTGCACACCATAGGTTGAGACTTAAATAATTCACAAACGAAACCCTCTCCGGCACAGGAACCTACACTATTTCGCGCAGCATGCCTCCCAAGAACATCGCAGCATGGCTGCCTTACAAGTACGCCAAGACGCTTAAGACAGGCCCGGGACCTTACACGCCGCCTAAGGCAGGTGAGATCGTAGTCAGGAATGGGGCGGTAGCCATCAATCCCGCCGACTGGATCAAGCAGCAAGCCGGTGATGCGATTTTGGGTCACATCAAGTACCCGTTTATCCTAGGAGCCGATGTGGCCGGGCACGTGGTCGAAGTCGGCCCCAATGTGGAACGCTTCCGAGTTGGTGATCGTGTGATCGGTCAAGCAGCCGCTGCCCTTCGCTCGTCTGGTAACCCTGCGGAGGGTGCGTTTCAACACTATACAGTCGTTCGAGAGCATCTTGCCTCTGTTATCCCCGACTGGATGCCTTACCAGGATGCGGTGGTACTACCATTGGCGTTAGTTACTGCTGCTACCGGCCTCTTCCACCAAGACTATCTAGCGCTGGATCCACCAACCGTGCCGGCTACGTCGCCTAATGGAAAAGCGATCATCATTACGGGTGGCGCATCTAGCGTCGGCTGTACCGCTATACAGCTCGCCGTTGCGGCTGGCTATCAGGTCTATTCGACGTCTTCTCACATGAATATGTCATATGTCGAACACTTAGGCGCCACCCGCGTTTTCGATTACCGCAGCTCCACCCTAGTTGACGACATGGTGGCGGCTCTCCAGGGGAAGACGGTAGTAGGGGCGTTCGTGGTCGGGGGCGGCGCTACTGAAGTCTGCACTACGGTGCTGCGTCGGTGTGGCAAAGATGCCAACAAATTCATCGCCTTCGCAGGGTCGATTATGCCTCCTAATGCGTTTGACACATTTCTCAGCAGGACGACAATGTTCGGCCTTACGATGTGGTGGTTTGCGCGGAGGGCGCTTGTGTCTTGCTTCCAAGGCGTGCGCACCAAGTTTATTGATGCCGAGGATACCGCCCAAACGGATAATGTGGTGAGCCAGGTGGTATTTCGAGACTTCTTGCCGAAGGCTTTAGCGGCTCGACAGCTTGTTCCCGCACCGTACCCATTTGTGGCCGGAGAAGGGCTGGAAAAGATTCAGATCGCAATGGATCGTCAGAAGAAGGGGGTATCGGCTGAGAAGCTTGTCGTGCTACTTCCAACCGAAGATATCATAGCCATGGTTGATATCGATACCTTAGATCTCACCACCATATCTGTAAACAGAACACCAGCTTCTTCCGTTGTGCATGAATAGCTACATATAAGTATCTAAGGTACTTATCGAGAGACATCTCTCAAGAAACAATATGTAGTTAGGTGCCGATAATGGATCCTTGAATTTGATACATTATGTAATGATCCCTCAGTTTTCTTCTTAGGATTGCTAGGTATGTGATGGATGATGAAAAGCGAGACATGGAACCTTACCTATCATTAGAAAGGAAATCATGTTCGATCTACATAGTACATCCAAAATAGTATGTACATATGTATACGTAATACGTACACGCACTAAAATGTACTAAAGGAGGAAAGGATGGAGTAGATGTATGTAGGTAATTGATGTTGTATTAAAATAGATTCTGATGGATTAATAAGTGATGGTATTGATGTTGTTTCTTCCAAGTGTGGTCTAATAATTACATATGTAGATTCCTTCCCTTTTAACTCAATAGGGCACGTGCGTGCCCCACAGTTCTGATCTAAGTACCCCCGTAGGGCTGTCCATGCGTTTCGAGTGTCGCGCTTTTCTACATGTAGTATATTTGACGTACCCGCCACCATCTAAGAGATCTAAAGATACGCTAAGGTATGCTTTGAAAGCTTAATTTCAATTTGATTTCAATTTGATTTCAATTTGATTTCAATTTGATTTCAATTTGATTTCAACGACTCTGTGACTTTCATCCGAACTTCAATGTTATCAACAATAGCACCTAGCCAATATATCTCATATACTGTTTCCACCATTGGTCTTTCTTTAGCCCCTTTAGATCTTCTTCGGGCAGGCACATAATGGCTGTGATCCTTGACGGGGTCACCACGTGGAATCAATGGCACCATACGGCCGTGATCGCGATTTGCTTGGTCAATGTAAGAGGTTGGAATCTCGTCGTCGTTCAACACCGTAGCTAGGAGCTGCGCCATTAAAAGTACTAGTTCATCGCAGTCCTCGCCGCGAACGACCTTGTTGGCTGGAGACTCGGCCGGTCATAGTTTCAGCTTCAAGATATCGGAAGTACCAGGCCCCAGCGATACCGATTCAACTTGGTAGCCGAGCCAGGGAATTTCGGTGGTCTTCCAAACCTACACTCAGTGAACACGCTCTACCAGTAGAGACCTAACTAAGGCCCTTGTGCGCACCCGAATCTAACTCAGTCTGACTCCGTCGGCAACAGAATTCTACCACCGAAGTCACCCATCGTCGTCGGTGTGAAGTACATATGGGTGAACCAGAGAAGCCTCAGAGACACCGTAATCATCTCGGAGTGAAGATTGGTTAGAGACAGGTAACCTTGCGGATGATCTAGAGGTTAATCTTAACATTTCGCAGCCCACCTCAGTGCGACCTTCTTGTTGTTTTCTTGTGTTTACATAGCCAGCCATGTACGGAATTAATGCAAGTCGGACCTTATATAGCCATTCTGACCCCCCGGAACATACCGAGAGGAAAAGTGGACTTCGGATTTCGGTGATACATCTCCGGTCATACAGGTTACCTGTGTAGGTGCCAAGGGCTGCGAAGGGCAGGTACCGATGCAACAAAGATCTAACTTGGCAATTCCAGATCCATAGATTCCATGTTTCCTTCAGCGCTACGCTTCCTATCATTTTTGTCTCTCAAAATTCCAACCCACACTCCTTGAAGCTATCCTTCACCTACCACAGAGGCGCTGTCGGCAATGGGCCTCCGCCCCCGCTTCAAGGATAGTTAACAAGTCCGACATCCATAGTCTACTATGGATAGAAGAGGGCCGGGCCACTCGGCTCCGTACGGCCAGGCTTGTATGCACTGCTTCAAGTCTAAGTGCAAATGTGTCTCTCGTCCCGACGGCGACGGCTGCGAGAGGTTAGAGATATTTCATGGTCATACTCAAGTCCATCCCCGAATTCCCTACTAAGTCATCATCATCCAGATGTCATCGTCTCAACAAGCAGTGTCGTCCGTCGGACTCCCTCCGCAGACGCAACGCACAGAAGAACCAAAACTCCGCAGTCAGGATAGCACAGCTCGAAGGTAGACTCGAAGGCCTTGTATCACTCTTACAGTCCGTTACCAAGTCCCCAGGCTCGTCCGACTCTCTGCGTAAGGTACTTGACGAAAGTCTAGCTGGCCATGGACAACCAGACACCGAGTCTCAGGTCGCCACTCCAGTTTCAATTTCAAGTAATGTTACCAAGCTTATTTCCGCCGCTGATACCGACAATGCCGACTCTGCTTCTCCCCTGACAACCCGGTATCTGGGTGTTGGCAACTCATTGGACATCGGCTCACCTTACGCGCTCTCATCTGGGGAAGCCGAAGCGTATCTTACTACATTCCGCTCTCAAATGCTGAAGTACCTAGCCTTTATCCACATTCCCCAAGACGTAACGGCCCAACAGCTACATCAAACCCGGCCCTTCCTTTTCCGGGCCATTGTGGCGGTCGCTTCACCCTTCACGCATCAGAAAATGGCACGTGGGAAAGAGCTGAAGCAAATTCTAGCTCAGAATGCCCTTATCGAAAACCAGTCCAGTCTCGACCTCCTTTTGGGCCTCCTGACATATATAGCATGGGGTTGGGATAGCTTTCTCAACAAAGCCGGCACGCTATCTCGCCTGATTATGTTGGCCATGTCAATCGTAGGAAATCTCCGTCTAAATAAGCCCTTACCCCAAGACGTACACATGATAGGTCCCCTCACCCCTGGATTCGCAGGCCGCAAATGTGAAATTGAGGACCCAGGACAGCGCCATCTAGAAAGACAGCGAGCTGTGCTGGGATGCTTCCTGCTAAGTTCTATGTATGTATGATTTGTTTACTGTTTAATTTCGCTGTCTTTCTCCCCGCTTTTACTGAATCTGCCGGAGGTTACGCCAGCTGACGTTATACTGTTGGACGCTTCTAGTATCTCCTCTTACTATGCACAAATGGATGCTATGCGCTGGACGTCTCAGATGGAGGAGGGGCTTCGTGCCATTGCTTCAAACAAAAGCTGTTCAACTGACGAAGCATTTTCTCTCCAAGTTCGCTTACAGCTTCTCGCGCAAAGGACGATTCGCCTAAGAGAACAGCAAGAGGCAAACAACCCTCACGTAACGATAACACCTCTTCCGACCTTCGTTTATCTCAACGCGCTACAGAGACAGCTACAGGATATCAGAAAGTCAATCCCACCAGGACTAGAGATACAAGGTCAGTGCGAATCTAATAACAAAGAGTTAGACGCAGTGCGCCGAATTGTGAAAGACCTCTCAAATGCATAGCCACTGATATATCGACCATGCGGTCTTTTGTACTAGAAATCCTCATTGCACAAGTTCATTATATCAATCTCTGCATAAACGAGGCAGCTCACACGGCAAACTCGGACGCGCCACTGCTTACTACACCCGGAGTTGATGGTAGCGGCGATGGCTCTGGTTTCGAGCGTCTAGAATGCCTATGGCGGTCCGCGACCGCCATCAAGTCTTGGCTAGACATATTTTTTTCTCTGCCGCCTTCGCAGTTTCGTGGTCTTGCATTTTCTTTCTGGGTAGAATTAGCCCGGTGTGTTGTGGTTTTTTGCCGTTTGGCCACGCTCGAAGACCCAGCCTGGGACCACAAGGCTGTGCGTAATATGGTAGACCTACCATTTGCGCTTGATCATATAGCCGAGAAGATGGAACTCGCCAGCCGTGAATTTGGCGAGCGGTCCAGTGATGACTTATTCATACAGCTCTCTAGATTAATGCGAATGTTTCGGGCGCGGGTTGTCTCCAAAATGACGCCAGCGGATATAGGGGAGAAGTCTACTTGGACATATAGCGACGCAACAACCAGTATGGGTGGCAACTGTATAGACGAGAACCAGAACCAGAGCCACATGATGCAATTCTTTGATTTTGGGAACGACACCTGGTGGGAAGAGTTCTCGGCTGGTTTCAGATGATTCCATATACCCTCCAAGTTCAAATTCTAGTATCTCTTACATAGTATATTGAGCCTACTCCAATGTGAACTGCGGTCTAGAAAGCCAGTGGGACCGATATGGCGAAGCGCAATTAGGGCATGACGCTTGGTTCCTAGCTTTGAAGTACAACCAGGGCTAGAAACAGCATGTTGATACGGGTGAGAATGGTAGCGAGAAGGACACGAGCTCTCCTTGATAGCTAGCTAGCTGAAGCAAGCACGCGGAGGGAAGCGGTAGGATGATATCCGAGGCCCTTGCCCGGAAGTTAGCCGAGATTCTCATGATCCCCATGGCAGACATCGATTTATCCAAGCGACCGGGCCAATGCGGTGTGGACTCAACTTGTTGTCGAGCTGCGCAAGATGTCCATTCTGGAAGCTGCGGCAGAGCTACCTACGTTCAGAATTATATCGTCCGCATCACTAGCAGTTCTCGCGAAAACTGTAGCGGAGGCAAGTGGGCATATACCGGCGAGAGTATAAAGTACATGAACAGGGCATACAATGTACCGTTTAGGGGATGTTATGGTTGGAGATGCACGGATAATTCTTCGACAGGCTACCTTAGGTACTTACCTAGATGACTAATACAGTGTTAATATCATGCGCTGGCGCTGTTACATACTGTACCGTGCCGTTAGAGATGTTTTTTTTTTACTCCGTCCGTCCGAAGACAATATCCTTTGCGGCAAGCACTTTACCTCAACCAAAACCTATGTAGCCCTAAGCGAGTTCCCCGTAGACGGGATAACTTCGTTTCAACGTAAGCCATGCCTGTAGAGCTGCCGGTGCTCACCGTCAGCAACGCGGCGGACTGGTCCGACTGGTTATTCCGCAACGGTGGCACATCCAAGGGCGTCTGGCTAACCCTAGCCAAGAAAGTTGGGACGTCACTAACCTCACTTACATATGCGCAGGCGCTCGATAAAGCATTGTGTCACGGATGGATTGACGGACAGGTCCGCAAAGGCAACGGTGACGAGGCGAGTACGTCTTACGCCCAGCGGTTCACTCCGCGCACGGCGCAGAGCTCCTGGTCCAAACGAAATATCGAAAATGTAGCGCGGCTGGAGAAAGCAAACCGCATGACAGAAGCCGGCCGCCATGCGGTCAGTGCAGCAAAAGCGGATGGCCGCTGGGAAAACGCTTACGCGGGCCAAGCGACGGCGGAACTACCTCCCGAGTTCCTCGCAGCTGTCGCCGCCGTACCTACTGCCCAAGTTACTTATGAATCTCTAACACGGCAAAACCGGTTCGCTATATACTATCGCCTAAACGCACTCAAGACTCAGGCCGGACGCGAGAGGAGGATTGTTGCGCTCGTTGATATGTTGGCGCGCGGGCAAACACCATATCCACAAAAGAAGCGCGTGCGAGTCTCGAGTCCGATAGATTCTACCAATTCTTCGGCTTCCTCGAGGAAGGAAATGCCTAGCTCTAGTACCAACCGGACCGTTCCAACGCGGAGGTCTGTACGCCTAGTCCAGCGCATGGGGAATTCTTCTTGAGATAGCACATTTCAGAGTCACTGTGTTGACTGGCAGATGTTATAACGCGAGTAAGCAAGTGATCCGATCCAAACGTGCTCGATTTAACGTGCTCTGCTTACTCTACCACAGCCCTGGTCCTGAGTAGAAGGTATAAACGTAATATCAGTAATGAGACACCTCCGGGAATACCCTACGCGCAGGTGCGGAATACAGATAGAAACTCTTGTATAATAGCTCAGGGGCTAATGATATAGGCCCCTTTTCGCACCTCGCTACCAGTCATTGAAGAATACCTATGTGCACTCATATTTATCTTGATGACTACCTCCTAATCACATGCTCAATAATTATTTGGTTTGGAGTCTCCTTTCCTGGTGTGAGAATATTATTGTCTTTCGACATTTGACACTCACCTAGAAGCTTTGGTGTTCCCCATAGTAATTTCCTCCTTGATATACTATTCTCCCGTAGTCACATCGATTACTCAGCATTCGACCTATCTATGTCTCCAAAACGAGGTTAGGATAGTCTAATGAGAATCGCCCGGCATCGGCAAAGCCAAGATATATTCTTAGTGTCATCGGGGAAAGTCACTATCAGAACCCCATATCGCGGTTGCGGGGCTTAATTGCATGGAACTTTAGGTAAGTATAATGTCAAGTACATGATCCCATCGATTTGCTGTGAATCCTTGAAATTTTCGTATTCAAGCTTTACAGCAAGGGAACTTCAGCCTCAATATTGACAACATGCAACTTATACTTGCCGTGCTGGCTTTATCTACCTTATTAGTCACTATTGTTATCGTGGTTTGGAATCAGAACACAAAGAAGGTAAGTTATGCTGGGGCGGCGTACAACTCGTACCTAGAGATAGGCATTGATCAGATGCTATTCAGGGGACAACCAATGTTTCTGCTAGGAAGAGTGGTCAACTATCTTCACTGGAGCTCAGCATCAATCCACTACCCGAATTCAGATGGGAGACTACGGATCCGCTACAGTTTCGACCATTCAAGCCGATCTACTATATAACAATGGGTATGTTAAACTCATTTCACACACACAAAGGCGGCATCTGTCGGCGAGTTTATGATAATGACGCTCTACATAGCCCTCAAGTCGACAACCCCATCGGACCTTATCAGAATAGACTGCAATTACCTATCACGTATACAGGAGAGAAAAGTGACTATGGCTAAGCACGAGAATCATACTCTCGGCTGTCTGCCGTCTGGTGCCGAAGCCGTTCAAGAGGTATACTCGTATCTTTTAGGGGAGTATCTCCCCGCAAGATATCCCACCTTGTTCTCGAGAGATGATAAAGTCTTTCGGAATCGAGTGACCGGTGCTTCTATCTCTCTCCTGCCTCCCAACGACCCGATCGCAGCGTTGCGCCGCCTCGGCGAGACGGTTGAAGATGATATGTTCTTCCTACGCGAGACGCCGGAGGGACACCAGTGCATCGCGTTCCTATGCTGTTGCCCTTCAGGATTTGATCCGGCTACCAAGATAGGCAAGCTATTGAAGGAAATCCATGGCCCTGTCCCTTCATACGACAAGATCGGCCCAAGCATGGAGAGATACTTCAGCCGTCTACAAGTTGGCAAAAGCGCTACTCGAGTAAACGTAAGTTTAGGTATGCCCTCGTCAAGTATAGCAGCCTCAACTTGCTAACCCAGGGCGAGCCAGTGGTCGGTGACGACGAACCCTGAGTTATTCAATGTTTCCGGTAACCACGTGAACGAAGGAGACCGAGTCGAAGAAGATATGCAGGTGGATATTGATGAGGTGAGCCCATTCAATGTAACAAACATGCAAGCATGCAACATCTATTAACGGCAAGTAGACTCGAGTAAGGATGGAGTTGCAAACATTGACTCGGATGCCTAAGACGAGGGCTATCCTTTTCTCATTCAAGACCTATCTGTACCCGATCCAGGACATTAAGGCGGAAGGACTCGGACCAGATCTCGCCGACGCCATTGAAGGATTGAAAACAGGAAACGCCCCTGGGATGTGGGTTTATAAGGGCGGCGTACGGTGGGGGAAGAGTGTATGCGAATACCTCAGGTCGTGACTTGACCTTGACTTAAGCTTGATATTGATATTGATATTGAGGTGTATACGTGTATACCTGAACAAATAGGTACCTAATTATGATTTAATTTTAATTTCGTCTAATGCCTTATGTAGGCGGCACATGCAGTAGAGACGGTACATGATGACCCACCTATATGTACCTACGTTTATGTATGTAGGTAGGAGGTTAATACATGTAGGATTAAAGATGGCCTGTTTCCCAGGCATCTCCAGGGCTATCGATAGTGCGATCAAGCACCTCGGTCGATAAGATAGGGGGCCACTAGAGCCTCTTTTTAGGTACTTTACCCTAGGTAGCAGCTTGGTAGGTACTTACATGTACCTAGGGATTCCCTGAACGCCCTGAAGCAACACCCCCTGACCCCCTGTCAGAAGCTCGGGCAGCCCCGTCCTCATGCATTTTTAGTTGGG
The DNA here is from genome assembly GCA_022432515.1 of Hypoxylon sp. NC0597. Lineage (NCBI taxonomy): Eukaryota > Fungi > Ascomycota > Sordariomycetes > Xylariales > Hypoxylaceae > Hypoxylon > Hypoxylon sp. NC0597. The sequence goes on from JAJKLA010000055.1 coordinate 87,755, forward strand.
GTGACGGCGATCCTTACCTGTCCCTGCCATCTTGCCATGGGTCGACTTGAGAAAGAGGATTAGAAACTTTTTCCTACCTGCAATTAATTTGTGACTGTCACAAACAGAATGCTTCGGATTACCTCTGGCTTCAATTACAAAAGCGAATGAACAACACAGAAAGAAAACTACCCGTGTTGTAGTAGATTTGCGCATGTTCCAACCTCCTTCCTCGAACCGCCGACCTTTTCATAGATCCCGTCGTCGAACCTTACGTGTACCTAGGTAGTTAATCAAAGCATCGCTACGACGCGAAGAATAAGCACGAGAATCGATACCCCCTGAATAATCGCTTGAGCTCCCATTCTCGCAACCTCCGAGCACATCACTTTTCTATCTGTTTTTTGTCGCAGCTGCATCAGTATAATATATTTTTAAACGTCCAACCTTTTTAGCGTAAACGTTGCTTCCATTCATGAGCCATCGAATCCAGTTGGGCGCCGATCGCCATCCCCGAGGCGTATTTCGCGGTCTCGGTCTTTTCTCTAAATCCGCCGTTGTTTCGATAATACATCTTGGAGCTCCAATATAGTGCGCTCGGTGTCTTGGAGGGAGCGGGCGGCGCTGAAGTCGGGCCGTAGAGGGACATGCAGACGAACAAAGCCAAGGCCGAGGCGCTGGGACGGAAGGCAAAGGTTAGTCGAGATAGATATCTTTGCAGCGTGCTAAAGAAACTGGGAGAGCTAATCATTTTCTACATGTATCTAGCTCGCCAACTCGTATCAGGAGCTCCTCGAGTAAGTCCAAGTCCTGACTAACACCTAGTCCTCGCGAACTTCGGCGCTGATGTCTTTCTTTCTCTCTGCTAGCGAATTCTCGAATAAGGACCTGAAGCATGTTGGCAATTACACCTTGGGGAAGCTGATAGGGAAGGGCTCCTTCGGCAAGGTCTATCTCGCAACACACAGGCTCACAAATGGCTCCAAGGTTGGTTTTATCTGGGACTTCCAAGCTTCTTTTCGACCCTCCTCGGACATAGCCCTAAATCGCAACAGGTCGTGCTCAAGTCAGCCAACAAAGATGACTCCAATCTTGCCCGAGAAATCCACCACCATCGCCAATTTGTCCACCCCCATATCGCACGCCTGTATGAGATAATCGTGACTGAAACCTTGGTATGGCTTGTCTTGGAATATTGTCCGGGTATGCTCTCCCTCGCCGTAACTTTAGAATACCACTGACCGTTTGCAGGTGATGAGCTCTACAATTATCTCCTCACGCATGGCCCCTTGCCGGTTGAAAAGGTGCAAAAAATATTCACACAACTTGTTGGTGCCGTTTCCTACGTACACCAACAGTCATGCGTCCATCGCGATCTAAAACTCGAAAACATCTTGCTCGACAAGCACGAGAACGTCAAATTGGTCGATTTCGGATTTACGCGCGAATATGAAGGGAAATCCAACTATTTGCAGACTTTCTGCGGCACGATATGCTACTCGGCACCGGAGATGTTGAAAGGAGAGAAGTATGCCGGGGAAAAAATAGACGTGTGGAGTCTGGGTGTGATTCTTTATGCGCTGTTGTGCGGCGAGCTGCCATTTGACGACGACGACGATAATGTTACGAGGAACAAGATTCTCACCGAGGAGCCCAAATATCCGGCACATCTGTCGCCAGATGCTATTTCATTGATTAAGATCCTACTCTCGAAGCGACCGCTACTGAGGCCTACCCTTCCCGAGATTCTTTCTCATGCATTCCTCGCAGAACATGCTCCCCAGCAACAAGCTATCCTTAAACTACACCAACCTCCGCCATTTACCACACATTTGGAGAAGGATTGCTTGCAACGAATGCGGAGCGCCGGTGTGGATATTGATGCTGTGATAGAGAGTGTTCTAGCCCAGCGTTGTGACGTGCTGGCCGGTTGGTGGACGCTGTTACTAGAAAAAGAAGAAAGGAAAGCTCGCCGACGAGAGAGGAGAAGGAAAGAGAAGGAAGCTGAGAATCGGAATTCACGTCGTTTCTCTGCGGCATCCAGCAAGCTCGAACGTATGGCACCAATCCTTGACGAGGATCCAAGAGGTTCTGGTTTCATTGGAGAGCCACCGTTACCTAGAACAAGGGGGCGCCCGGAAAGGAGAAGCGCCCAATACGGCAGTGACTTTCAAGTTCCAGAGTTGCCCAACTTACCCGAGTCTCATATTAAAAGCAATTTGAGCCCGGATACCACCACGCCACCGCCTCCGATAGACAAGGACTCAGTACGGTCAGTCAGCTCGTCTCGACATCAGCGGCCGATACCACCCCCAAAGGAAGGCATTCTTCGAAGCGCGAGGTCTAGAGGTTCAACTCTTCACCTCGTAACCACCTCGGATGCACTAGGAGGAAGCGAAGGACAAGAACGGAACCCCCCTCCGAAGGTTAGGAGGAAGCCGTCGCAGGCGATCGTCGCGACATGGAAGAATTGGACACACTGGATTGTCGAGAGCACGAGGCGACACAGGCCTAATAAGCGAGGCAGCATGTCCACGCCTAACCTGGCCACTAAAGATGGTCAGCCAGGCACAGGCAAGACTCTGAATATCCCTAGTCCTCGGCCTCATACCAGCAAGTACCCCAACTCTACGCAGGGCACGGGAGCATCGAGCGGTGGTAATTCACCAAGTCTACCCAACGGGATCGCTAGGAACACCGGAGGGAGCGGTAGTATTCCCGTCAAGAAACCATCTCCAGCTCCACTTTCGACACCTTCCAACCCGGGACCACATCGTATACCATCCGGCGCCTCGTCATACAAACGCCAATCCCTTTCGCCCGTCCCGCTAACGCCACGTTCCACAATCCGTCGCTCGTCTACTGGTCTTCGAGGGCGCAAGTCGACCTCATCTTCTCTCTCATCCATTCGAACAATGCCTCATCACCATCACTCGCACTCGAAGGCTAGCTCAACTAGCTCTACTGGATCGGTATCAACGACGAAGACACCTGGACGCTCACCGCACCATTCTGTTAAAGTCCTCCCAGCCACGCCAACCAGCACGTCTTTCCCGTCTAACATTCGCCTTGTTCGCGGACCAGCGCTCGCCCTAACCTTCAACGAAGGCATGCCGTCGTCTAAATCTTCGGCACAGAACCCCCCTGGTTCTCCCAACCCGTTTTCGTCAAATAGCCCCTCAGTCCTGTTTGCAAAGCGCAAGCGTAACCTTTTCAAAGGACCAATGCTCTCAATCGGTAATCCACCTCGCAGCGGTTCTAATTCGGCTAGCCATAGCCGGAGCGCTAGCGCCAGCGGGTTAGGACGGAGGAGCGGTGAGATCACAATTCAAGAAGAGGACGAGGAAGCGGAAGAAGCAATAGTCGATGTTGAAGCGGACGAAGACGTGGAGGAGGTAGAGCAATTCAGTCCCGTCGCGCCAGCCCCCGGAGAAAAGGTTGAGGAGATATATGAAGGCGGAGGAGAATCTAAAAGTGTCGTATTAAATGTTGGTGCTGGTGCTGGTGCTGAGGCCTTTGCAACGAGATAGTGGATGGTAACTTGATACCCTGTGATAGTATGACGCATTGTAGCAGAGCGAGTCGTTTATTCTTCCAATACGTTTATAAGGTGCATTGTTATATAGGTAGATATCTTTACCAAGTTGGTTTGTTACTCAGGCTGTCGAGCGAGCAATAGACGCCACCGAAGGGGCGGTGCCTACCTTACGGTCTTGCTGTATTATTTGGTATCTACTGCATTCGTTTGACGGCTTTTGAAAGGAATAGGTTATGTCTGACACACTTCTTTCGATGACCACTATCCTTGGTCACCTTGGTAATTACCTACCTACCTACCTTGCTCTGCGCACTAGCCCAGCAACAAGAAGCATGATCATACGAATTCAAACAATGGGTAGCCGAGTCTCTATTCTCAAGACTTGTATAGCTACACTCTCTAATGTCCATAAGCTTGCTGGGAATGTTAATCATCGTTTTGGGACCATCTTCGGGAGAGACGTAGTTAGTTAAAGACGAGATCTAAAGCCTTCTGGATTACATCTATCACCATGCTCTATACATCCCTGGCTGAGCTGAGCTGAGCTGTGCCGCAGGCCAAGCAGTCAGTAATAAGCGAAAGCGAAACTTCAGCTTGTCCCTTCTCGAATTCCCCAAGTATTCCAAGGAGAGACAATAGTCATTCCGGCGCTTCTCCTAGGCGTATTGACAAATGTTCTCAGGAGAGCACCGCTGTGCTGGAGCCCACGATGACCGAAAATTTGAGAGGAAGTATATATACATTATATTAGAGATTAACTCGCTTCACCTAAGCACACGTAGTATTGCGATACTTCCAACTGATCTCATTAAGCAAAGTCTTATGTTTTACGCTTTTTCTCTTTCTAGTCGGAAAGGCTTGGATCGCCAACTCGCACGAACCCGGTGAACTCTCCATCGTACAGTTGTTGCGCTGAGTCGGTCAAGAGACGGATCCGGTACTTGTTAGAATTTGTATCGAGCAGATATGCCCACGTCGTAGAGTTATTCCATCCCAGAAACGTTCCAGCCATCCGCGTTCCGTTCGGGTAGTAGTGCCAATGCGGCTCAATTGGCGCGCCCCTAGGCACGTTCTTGACGAGTACCAGGCCGTTGTATTCCGGATAGAAGTACTCCGTTACGCTCATCGGCTGGTATTGACCGTTTAGGCTTATGGCCAGCATTTCGGCGCTGCCAAAAACTTGGCACTGGATTAGGGGGACCGCGACATCACTTCGGGCCGCTATGCCAAGCTTTACGAAACGTTAGCTACCTCTCTCATAGGTAATTAAGTACCTAAGTTATAGGGGCAATAGCAATTTCATACCCAGGCTGCGGCGACGGACGCATCGGAGATGGTTGTGTAGCTGGCTCTGTTACCGTCGATGTCGGTGCCGGTCGAGTCGGCGAAGATGGTGAATGGCCCTGCAACGCTATTCGTTTGACGGAAGAAAGGAAAGTTGCTGCAGGTGGGCTCTTTGCGAACCACTTCAACATCAGGGAGACCCGTGACAGCGGCAACCACCGAGAGCGCCAGGAAGAGAGACCGCATTTTGAGTGGCGGAGAATATGGTATGGTCTAACTAATAACTAGACGAAGCAAACAAGAACGTTACCGTAAATCAGACGAGGTGCCATTGTGAGTATTTATATAGGACTACTCAGGTCCTTTTATACACGGGACCAGGAGTCCTAGAACTAGGTAATAAGATCAGAAGTTCTCATTGTATACCTGACGAGGATCGCGGGATCCCAATCCTAGTTACCTAACAACAAAAGCCCAAGGGGTCTCTTTTTTTACTTGGCGCGATCTAGAAGTAGACATAGTTAAATTTGGCTATGTAACGTCGTAAGTTGAGTCGAGTATCAACACGAGCGGCGTGCCCTATTGAGTGGTCGTTCGCAACTGGGTAGCAGGACCACTAGTGGATACGGAAAATTTCCCTCTACGGCACAGCAATTCTAGCCCTACTCAGCCCGGGCTGGGCGCGGGCGCAGGCGTTAGGTAAACATCTTGCAATGCGGCTGGTCGGCCCAGGTAGGCCACATGACTCTTATCTAGGTAGGTATAGCTCAGTCTATATGGTATGTTTCATTTCGCCGGTGGCTAAGTCCGGTATATACTTCTTCGCATATAGGACATGAAGCTCTCATCGCATTCCAAGGGCTTGGAAATGAGTCACCCTACTGTGTACTTAGCTAATCTTATTTCGCATGAACCGACATGATATTCTCTTTGAAGAAAAGAGAATTAGCGCCATCTTCGCATAATTCAACTGTCACGTGGTGCACCAAGGATGATGGGAAGAAACATGTTGTTCCGCATGAGCTCATAGGTAGTATACATACAAGATGCTTTAAGGAATCGGGCAAAGACTAAGGATTCTAGCCGACGTACTTCACAGTGCGTGGTAGACCTTAGTAAATATAAGTACCATTGCTTATTTTCGTAGTATGTATTTCCCGATGCATATGATTGTTTCGTTTAATGAAAATATAATCTCACTTCATGGGATGCTATATGGGCCTTTAATAATTAAAAAAGGAACATGCTTATTCGAAGAATCGAACAGTGAACCTCGAGGTAAAGCTGTCAAGGGTTTATTTAGTTGAATAATTAAATAGATCGTCAGGTAAAGCTTTGAGGGTTTTGTCATCATACCATTAAGCCAACTGCTTTAATCTCTAAAGGACGTGTGGCATTGTTGGCGATGCTCGATTCACTCTGGGCTCGTCGGTTGTCACACGCGCCATCATTCTCGTTATAACTGTCACCATACAAAGGATGGGTTATGACACAATCCCTATGAATCTATTGGCTAGATACGTTCAGAATATACCCTTATAAGGTTGAATAAACTGCATAATTTTCAGTGCAGCCGAAAAGATCAGACCGTTCAAGGTGGGCTCTTGGACGGATGATCCTGCTAGATTAGCCTACTAGCTAGGCTGCACGCAACGGCAACGGGGGGCTCTGCCGTTAAAGGAGCTGGGGTTAGAAGACTGAGGGTTAAAGGGCTGAAGGTCAGAGGGCTGAGAGTTAGAGGGCTGAGGGTAAGAGGGATGAGGGTCAGAGGGATAACTGCCTTGCTACCACAAAAAGATATCTCTCAAGGCAATGCCGGCACTTAAAAGGGGGTGATCAGGCCTGGTTTTCCTCTCGAGTAGAGGTTTTTCCAAGGGAGGTTAGGGGATCTCGTCGTAAGACCTGGGTACCTAGATCGGTTGATAGATAGCACTGCTTACCTAGGTAAGTATCTCCCGACTACCTGTTCTAGTCCCAGGCATCGAGAGGGCCCTAATCTTTTTTTGCCATCGTGATATTTTCTTATGGACGCAACGATTATAGGCGTGCTAAGGGTTGAAGGCTTGCAAGGGCCCCTATTAATAGAGTAAAAGGGGCTAATGTGGGATAACTGGGAGCTTTAGGCGTATTTCTCGCCTGTTAGTAACTGGATAATAATTATGCTTTATTCACGCTTAATTATATAATCTTACCGCCTTGTTTGTTAAAGCTTCTTACTCCTCGTCGCTAGCTTTCATATCACTTTCTTTCCATCGAAACGGTGCCAAAAGAATTCTTCCTTCCTCTTGGTCTTCGCGTAAAGCATGGAAAGCTGCTAACCTTTTTTCCAGATCAGCTTAGGCTTCAGCCATTTCGATATTCAATAAGTGTTACATTCTTCATTATAACGTAGTGCTTCTAGGTTAAAGGAACTGATGCGGAAGATGATGCCAAAGCTAGAGCTGCAACGGCGGTAATATATATTAGCTAGGTTACGCTCCAATATATACCTCTATTACAGGAGCCTACGATGGAACAGCATTTGCCGCCGGCGGTATAGTAACAGCGAGCATAAGCACCGTCTATCAAGCCTGTGTTTTGAGCTGCTATTATAGGGGAAAAAAACACGCCTGCCGCAAGCCCCTTCCGCTTATACATTACGTTAGGTACATTGTCGCCTACCACTACGGAAACGGCCACAAAGCTAAGCTCATAAAGCGAGGAGGCTTTCTAATAAGGCATTAATAGGCGTATATTATAAAAATTTCACGTAACTCACCATAACGTCGCCCGCTGACTTTAATGAAGGACTTGTAATTGCTCACAGTAAGGCCACAGGTCCAATAAGGAAATCGCAGCACCGCGATCGGGAGGAAGCAAAGCAGCTCCCCATACGATTTTGAAGGCTATGCTTGTCAAATGTTTCACCTATAGGTGTTGCCTACCTAGATATGGAAGACAAAGAAGCATCTTGTATGTATACCATAAGCTCAGCCAAATGGTTTCGAATTCTTTAGGTACGGAGCAATCCGTTTCTTCCCATCATCCTAGGTGCGCTACGTGACAACACTTATCGACGTCCATTAGATATGACTATTCTGTTTAAATCAAGTATGTATCTAATAAGATATACGTACGCGTGGAAGCTTGTTCCTCTTTTCTTAAAAGAAGGACAGAGTAGTATTCGACTGTTTTCATTACTGTGGTGGTAGCCTCAAATTAACCCCTTATAAGAGGTGGATAGATGCATGGTGCAGTTAGCGGTGTAGGTATAATTCAAGAAAGCGGGAATATTTAGTTGCTTCCCATCAAATTTATTCCCTACTTTTTCTCATATTGCGGGGCCATGTTGACAGAAGTAGGTAGGCCAGCTAATAACTTGTGGTTGTAACGTACATATTTCTAAGCATTATTAGGTACATACGTACATGTATGTAGTGTAGATGTTCGAACCACGAACATTTTTACTATCATATACACCAATTCCATCTAATTAGGTAGGTGCTTAATATATCGAAATATACGTGGATGTGGATATAGCTCTATAATTTGAGCTTCAGGCTTACCTTATCAATAGTGACGAAGTGCGGAAGGGGGAGGGCGAAGACCCGCTAAAAACAGGAGCGGATCTGGGCGGAACCTTGGTAATCTTGACAGCGGCATCCATAGCAACAACTCGAGTACACTACACTATAACCGACTCGAGATCAGTCACAGAACACGATATAACAACATTGGTAATATAACACCTAGGTGCTTGACTGGCAACTAGTAGACGAGAACCAGTCAATTGGCATACATCCATCTTCGCTGCTTCCGTCCCTTGCTTTCCGACATGAAGCTTTCATCCCTTCGAGCTCTGCTCCTCGGCAGCTCCGTAGCGCTGGGATCCGAAGTCCAGAAACCCCTAAAGACAGCCTCGACCTCGATAACCTCGGCATTGCACAAGTCCCACGATGCGCCGCCTCCGTATCGAAACGATCTAGTCTCCCTTCACAAGTCTCTCGTAGAGATCCCCTCCGTCAGCGGCGAGGAGTACGACGTCGGCGAATTCCTAGTCGATTACCTCACCGCGCGTGGCTTCGTAGCGCAGCTCGAGTCCATCCCTCCGGCATCTAATGCTTCCGAACCGAGCAAACCGCGCTTCAACGTTCTCGCCTGGCCCGGTCCCACCCGGCATCCGGCGCCAAAGGTGCTTGTTTCTAGCCACATCGACACGGTCCCGCCCTTCATCCCGTATACGCGCACGGACGAGGACCCTAGCAGCGATACCGTAATCGCCGGTCGCGGAAGCGTCGATGCGAAGGCTAGTGTGGCGGCTCAGATCATCGCCCTGCAATCCCTGCTGGAAGAGGGCCGTATCGCCGACGCGGAGGACTCCGTCATGCTCCTGTACGTGGTTGGGGAGGAAACGTCGGGCGACGGGATGCGCTACTTTTCCGACTCGCGTGGCGAGCTGGACCCTCCTCCCGACTTCAAAGCCGCCATCTTTGGCGAGCCGACCGAGGGCCGCTTGGTATGTGGGCACAAAGGCATTACCGGTTGCAACATCACGGCGAAGGGGCGCGCGGGCCACAGCGGATACCCGTCGCTGGGTAAGAGCGCGACGGAAGTGTTGATGCGGGGGCTGGTACGCGTTCTAGATACGGACTTGGGCAGCAGCGAGGAGTTTGGGAACACGACGGTTAATGTCGGCATAATCGAAGGCGGCGTCGCTGCGAACGTCATACCGGAGACGGCGACAGCTCTGGTTGCCATCCGGGTCGCGATTGGCCCTGAGCTTGACGGCGGCAGGATCGTGGCGGAACGCCTACAGGAGGTGCTGCGGAGTGTGGACGAGGAGGCGTTCGAGTTCGACTGTAAATTTGGATATGGCGTCGTAAAATGCAATTGTGACGTCGAAGGTGAGTTTGGCCCATTAATCTACAATGTACCTTGTAAAGCTGTTGTCCCTGACCTGGAGTATAGGGTTTGAAACGACGACTGTCAACTACGGAACAGACGTACACAATTTAGAGGGCAACCATACGCGATACCTCTACGGACCAGGAACCATTTTTGTAGCTCACGGGCCGGACGAGGCGATTAAGCTTGGGGACCTAGAAAAAGCGGTAGAAGATTACAAGAAACTCATCCTGCATGCTCTCGAGAGCTAAGCGGTTTGTGTCTGGCGGTTGAAGAGATTTGAGCATAGCTCTCCTAATCTGTATGCCTGCTAATTCTTACACATCATAGGATACCCAACAGATGAGACACCTTACGCTTAGCTGTCGAGGCCCTGGTTCCTGTCAATTGGAACCTGTTCCCTATCCCTTTCCCTATCCCCTTTTCCTGAAACGTAATCCTCGGTGTTGACCTTTACTCTCCGACGACCTTGGCCCATCTTTCGGGCATGATGCCTTTGAAGTCAAAGGCTCCATCTGCACCTTTCACGACAACACCTCGTTCTGTGACAACTGCATCGATTAATTCTGCCGGAGTAACGTCAAACGCAGGGTTCCAGACGTTGATGCCTTGGTGCGCGGTCGCTACGCGTTCCGTACGGCTAACGTCTACCTTTCCGTCTTTGCCTACTACGGCTCCGCTGATTTGTGTGAGCTCCTCAGGTTTTCGTTCCTCGATCTTGATTCCTGCACCTGTCTCGGTTTGCAAGTCTATGCTCGTTGTGGGTGCGGCTACGATGAATTTCAATCCATGGTACTTGGCCAGAACAGCTAGAGTATAAGTCCCTATCTTGTTGGCGGTGTCTCCATTCCGCACAACTCGGTCTGCGCCCACAATAACGGCGGCGATATTGTTCTCAGCCTTCTTCAGGGCGAACAGTGCGCCTGCCATTGAGTCCGTAATTAGCGTAGAGGGAATACCCTCATATACCAGCTCGAAGGCAGTGAGCCGACTGCCCTGGTTGTAGGGCCGAGTTTCGGTACAGAAGGCATGGTGTAGATGGCCGCCCGTATGCAACGAACGGATGATGCCAAGCGCCGTTCCGTGACCTGATGTGGCGAGTGACCCCGTGTTACAATGCGTTAGAACCGACACCTTGTTGTCGGCTGATTTGGTTGGTGCATTCTCAAGGAGCCACTTGCTTCCGTGTTCACCAATCAAGAGATTTGTTTCCGTGTCCTTGCGGAAAATCTCCTCTGCGGCAGTGATATAGGCATCGATAATTGCGTCACTTCCCGCTTTGTCATTTTCCTTTCCGGATATATCAACGGACCTGATGGTTTGCTTGAGGTGTGTGATAGCGTTAGTGAGATCTACGGCGGTCGGCCGTGATTGCTTAAGATAATCCAGGCGCGAGTCGATATAGGATATGGTTTCCTCCGTAGTTGATGCCTCTATAATGGATGCAGGTTAATTGAGTCATGAATAATACCTCGGGGGATAAAGGTAGGACTTGCTGCAGCTTCCATTGTGTAGCTCAACTCCGTGACCTAGCGCGGCTACAATAGCTATAGCCGGTGCACCTTCAAGATTGATGAACTCCCAGTCGTTTATTGAGGGTCGCTAGAACTGGGCGGATGAATCATACCTCTGACTCTCATAGACCTTATAGAGTCGAATGCTTCCTCGCTCGTCGAGACTTCATCGTAGTGGTGCTCGTGGGGTAGCCTTAGCTGATCGAGAACTTCCAACTTGCCCCGCGAATATCGGATAGCTTGAAGACCCGACATTACTCCCCTCTTTTTCTTTTCTTTCTTCCCTTTTTTTGGTTCGTTTTTGGGGTGGTGTACTGATGGTAACCGCAGTTTTATTTGGAAAACCTGGACAAAAGCAATATGAATCTTTCTGAGAATAGTTTTCAGTGAGCTGCGCACATGAAAAGAAAAATCTTAAAAAGAACGAGTAGAAGTGCGACGTTATTAGGCTACCTAGGTGGTAACCAGAAATTTCGTCATTGCGATAGATACTCAAAAATCTAACGTCGTACAACAGAAGGCGACCGTTGTTTCCCGTGAACCAATCATTGAGCAGCGTGTCCCTTGCTGCACGTTCGCTGGTAATTTTGTCCCTAGACCCCTACCCCTACCGGCTCCTCTTAGCGTGCGTTTGTACCTGGAAATGCCAAGCTAAGACTCCATTGAGCTCCCAGCTGCACTTCCTTGCGCGACTCGAGACTGCCAGACTGCTAACGATTACATGCCCGTAGCTACAACGTCGAATCTGCACTCCCAAGTAAACATATTTCCAACAACATTGAAGTCACTACGGATTTATCCATTGCGGTCGCTATACGTAGAATGCTGCCGTCGGTATACCAGCCATGAAGTAACGGGCAATTCCTAAAGCTGTTTCGCCATGGAACAGCCATTCTCTACCTCTAAAGTCACAGGTGCATTCGTAAATATCCCCCAAAGCTATGCGCCGACCTTGCTGACTTTCTTGCAGTCGAGTACTTCGACCCTCATGATGTCTTCAAGCTCCTCGCACCTGGATTAGTGCCTCGACTCCCTTTGCGCAACCTCCATTGGCAGTCGCATGCCGGACCCCTTCGTTCCATCGATACACTCCATATTGAACTCGTTCCGGCCGGCGAGAAGAACTCTATTACCTCCCAGATTACCTCTCCGCCTCCATCTGGGCAGCCAGATAGCTTAGCTTCTCGCGACGATGGGTTTCAGACACAGATCGGAGCAGCGTCATCCTCCGATGCCGTCGACCAGGCAACTAACAAGAATAATACACCCGTGCGCCGCCATCAGATCCCTGGTTTAAGGAGAACTCCCTATCTCAAGGTCCTGCTCGTGCGATGCGATGACAATGACTCTTACAAGGGGCACGTAAGACAGGAAATACGCGAGTGGATCAAAACCAATACATCTCCGTCCGGCTCCAAGAGGAACACGGCCGAAAACCATGATGCCTTCGAATGGCTCATCGTCCACGTTGTAATACCGAATACGGTTGCCGCGACACAGCCTCGAGACTCAGGTTCTGTCTCCGAGAAGAGCTCTGCGGCGTCAAGATGGAGACCCGGTTCGAGCACGCTCTTCGAGAAGATGAGGTCTGATTTTAACACATCTAGCAAGGGAACGGTGGATCGAGTCGCCCAAATTCGTATCGGCGTTAACGATGTCCCGTACGATATTCTGCCCCGCGTGGTGCCAGCCGTACCTAGCGGCTACACCGAGACGCAACAAGAGACGGAGAACTCTTGGACGGACCTCATCTCCAAATTTCGCAGCCTCATTCTATCCAGCTTTGATCTTCGCGTCAGCCAATACGAGGAAGATATCAGAGAGAAAGATGCCCAGAGAAGCCTGCCCGGATGGAACTTCTGCACCTTTTTCATCCTTAAGGAGGGTCTTGCGCGGGGCTTTGAGAGCGTGGGCTTGGTTGAAGATGCGTTGGTCGGGTATGATGAATTGAGTGTAGGACTAGATATGATTGTCAAGGATCAGGCCACGACGGGGTCGACATCTGCAACGAATGCACTATTGAGCTACACGGAGGGACTGAAGCAGATTGCCCTCAAGGCTAGGGCAGCGATTGCCGGTGCAGAGTATGACGATGAAGATGAGCTGGTCGACCTACAATCGTCTCACGCTGAGGGTGCCCAGCCAAAGGATGCATACGATGATATTCCTATTAGCTCTACGAAGAAGCCCTATCGGGATATGATTGTCGCCAACAATGTTTCTGTTTTTGACTTCAGGTGTTATATTTTTGCTAGGCAAATATCACTTCTGCTTCGGTTGGGGAATGCTTGGTCGACAAGAGAGGAGCTGTTGGCAAAGCTCAAGGAACAACAAGAGTCGGTCTTGCATGGAGTTGCGCCACGGGCGCCGCCTCCTAAGCAGAAAGAGAACGAGCACGAAGATTTAACCATGCTTGCTGAAATCTGCCGACGAACATTGGAATTCATCCCTATTGTTTCGCAGGTCATGAGGAATGATGTTTTCGCTGCACTTTCGGAAATGGCGAAATCGGACGGCGATGATGCAGTAGCAGCAGTTCAATCGGATCCCATGGTCTCAGAAGTCGTTGAGAACTTGGTGGCGTCGTTTGCATTCTCTATCGCGCAGCAGATCCTGGCTCAGACGTCTACTAAGGCTTTGCCGATACCTCCGTCTACGTTAGGTCCACAAGACGCCCAGGAACCAAAATCGGCAATACCTGAACCTAAGACCATGATGCATCCAGCCAGAAGTTCGTCTTTGGCCATACGGACAGGGGATACTGCCGGCGTCGGTCGCCCACTTCCGAGCCCGAATGTCTTTACTAGCCGCCAGCCTGGCTCGTCAGAAGACCAAGGCCAATCCACATTCTTGAAAGCCGGACTGGAGGAGCTCGCTGCTAGGAGAGCGGAGCTTTACATATTGTCGAGGAATATTCTTGCGGAATGTGGGAAGAAGCGCGGGTGGACCGACGGCTGGTCCAGCGTCCCTGTCATAGGAGAATCAGCCATGGTCGAAATGGTTGATATTGACCTTGACGAAGATGAGACGCCAGCCGCAGAGGATGGGAAGGCCTCAGCCAGCTACGAAGCCGTAATCTCAATATCGGGTATAGATAGTAAGCTGCTTAAGACAGCTCTCGACAACACTGACGATTTCTACCGCCTGTATGAAACACTTACCGATAAAGCTCTACGACATTACACAGTGGCGGATCATACCCACTCAGTAAAGACTTGTATGGCAGATATAGCCGTGTTGAAATATCATCTCGGCGACTATGGCTCGGCTTCTTCCTACCTATGGGAAACTACTCCATTTTTTGGCGACAGCGGTTGGAGCCTCCTAGAACTATCCATGTTGGTCATGTGCTCGAGATGTCTTAAGCAACTTCAACAAAAAGAAGACTACGTTAAAGTTATGCTGAAGCTACTGACAAAGGCTGCGGCGGCCGAGCGAGACTACCAGGGACAAAAACTGAATTTTCGCCTAGGGAAGAAGGATGATATTGAGTATCCTGACAGTGCGGCAATTAAAGGATTTTTAGACGATTTGCTTGCGGTCACAAGGACGTTGCCGACTGAATTACGAATACCACTGTCTAGCTTCTTTTCCGTTGTAGAGGTCGAAGGCCCTCCTGAGTATCACCAAGGCCGGGACGGCATCTCCCTCAACCTAAAGATAAACAGCTTACTAGTAGACGATCTCAAAGTTGATACCGGGAAGGTCCGGGTTGTCAGCACGGCTGGCAGATCGTCGAAGGAGATATGGTTCGAACTCGCGGAAGCCATAATCATTAAGCCGGGCAAGAACAAGCTCAAGCTCAATAGTAATGTAAGGATATCGTAGCCTTCGAGAAAAGCCACTCGCTAACCGTAGTAGTCTGCTGTTCCCGGCTCTTATGAGATTGATAGGATAGATCTCAGAGCTAGCAATCTGCGTCTTCACCACGAGCGGGAGGCAGGTCAGCCTCTGTCCAAGGCCAATGATATACTGCAGTCCCCATATGTTTCGATTTACCATCGAGCCGATACTCTGGATGTGCGACTACATGCGTCAAAACATATTCAGTTAGATCGAAACAATACAGTTGACATCGAGTTAGATTCCGGATGGAATGATATAATTAACATGGAGGTTCGAGTCAAGGCGGCAACGGGGGGTCTGAGACTCCTTACTAGTGAAGCAAGGTGTATTTCCTCCTCTGCCGAATTTTCTAAACCACCGGAAGGTGGCCTATTTTGTTTCGGCTCTGTGCCACGAGACGGAGCTCTCCGAATCCGGTTTCCATATACAGTGGAGCAGGAGACTACCAGCATATCCATCCGCGTCGATGTATCTTACACAACCGAAGATGGCACATTTTTCTTCTCGAAAACCCCCGTAATCGACACCGCCCTAGCCCTTGGGGTTAACGTTCAAGATGTATTTAAGCACGATGCCTTATTCTCTCGCTTTACCGTGTCTACAGCAAGTCACAGTCCTCTGCGCTTATTCAAGAGCGAGCTTGTGAGCTCAGAGGTCTTCGAGTCGGAGTTTGGCGTACCACCTACCGCTCCTGTTGTTATCTTCCCACGACAGCCGGCTAGTCTTTTATACAAGATCACTCGTAAGATGGATGCAAAGATCAACCCGAAAACGAAGAAGATAATGTATCTTAGGTTACATTATAGTGTCTTACTGGAAGAGATCGAGTGTCTAATTGGGGATTCACTAACTGAATCTCTACAAGACACACCACTGCGTCCCTTTTCTCGGCTTCTCCGTTCCACAGTTATTCCGCATATCCGGCATGGTTTCGTAGGACAAGACTTGGAGCGTGCGGCTCTCCTCGGATCGGTGCCCACTGCGTTTTTGTCCTCAGTTAACTGGGCTAAGTACTTCGTTGGGTTGGGAAAGGCATCCGATGGCACCGACTGCTCACAGGCCTTGACATCTTTCCTGCGACGCTGGCAGGCTGAGCATCCCAAGTTGAGCCTCGAAGCAGCCTCGATATCATCTGAGCCTAGGTCGATACTTATTCCAGTGGACATACCATCCCTGACCATCGTCCATACAGCAGATATCCGCCTCCAGCAACCCTCCTCGCCAGCGTCGCCACTCTCTGCCCTACCTGACTCGCCAACCCCCACCGTCTGCACCAACCAGCTGCTGCCCGCAGTCTTACACTTGAAGTGGACCCGCATTTGGGATACAGTGACGCCAACTTCGGATCAGACGGACCTCGAATTCAGCTACGAGCTGGTCGGGCCGCAGGATACGTGGCTCTTGGGCGGGCGGCGAAAGGGCCACTTCGTCATACCCGCGCCTTCGCACAGCGACGGACCTAATTTTAAGAGCACGCCCGACACCGAGGCCGAGATCCCGATCCTTCTGGTCCCGCTCCGCGAGGGCTGGCTACCGTACCCGAGCGTCGATATACGGGAGGTGAGGCCGTACGACGACATCGCTGCCGTGTCTAGCCCCTCGGGCAAAACGCCTGGCGATGGTGGAGGCGTGCATTTCGAGACGGACTTCCGCAATCTGGGCGAGACTGTGCGTGTCGTTGCCGATAGGGCGCGTGTCACGCTCAGTCTGGATGCTAGTGGGCCGGGCGGGGGGCCGTTGGTTCTAGATGTAGAGCGGTTAAGGGAGGTTGGTGGTGGTGAAGGGAGGATTGTTGCGTGATCTTTATTTAGTTGTAAGGTTACTGTGTCGAACTTCGAGTTACATCGTAGGCTTACGCTATTGAACCTAGTAGCTACCTTAGGTAGACAAGGCGTATCATACATAGGTGCCTAGGTAGCTATAAACATAGAGCTAAGAGAGAGGTTGGGAGCGTGCCTATTCAACGTCACAGAAGACAGAAGACTAAGGTTTCGTCCCCGGCTTCTGCTTAGAAAAGTGCTAGCAGTTGCTCACTTGTTTCGCCTTTTAGATCACTGGTAGATGCCGTTAATCACGAAAGATGCATGTGCGAGAAGATGGTTCTGGGGTATCATAATTCGAAGCTATAGCTGTCATAATCCGTTTCTTTACCCACCCCCCCCCCCCCCCCCCCCCCCCGGCCGGGGTCCCGCGCGCGTGGATGAGTTAATGTTATCGAGTCCTCTATTTCGAATGAACCAAGTAACGTAACGCCGCATTCGATTCAATATATTCATTCCCAATGTATCATCACATCATTCAATCCCCTTCTTCGTGCGTCCCCTAGGGAGGTTGCCTACCTCGATTCAGATTCACTTGACAATGCAGATCAAAGTCTAGGTTAAGCAAAGTCACACTGAGTGAAAAGAAAAGAAAAACTATGCAACAATAATAACACAGAACCCTTACTACCACTACTATGGTGTTTCCTTGAGCAAATCCTCCAAATTAGGCGGATTGTAAGGATTCCACTTATCCATCTCGAGCACGGGTATCTTCCCTTCGGTCTTCCACTTAGCCTCCAGCCGCGCGATAGTCTCCTGCATCTCATCCCAACCGAGTTCTCTCTTTATCCTCTCGGTGTCTGCAGCCCAAGGGTCATCACCATCGTCATCGTCATCGTCATCGTCATCTTGAGGAGAAGCCAAGAGCGCCTCGCGCGCCTTCGCAAGCCGCTCGGAGGCTTCGGAGCCTATGCATAGCCGCGGGTCGAATCTGCCTAAGCCTTCTTCCTTGGCGTTTCCGTCGTCGCCCGCCATCGTCGCGAGAGCCGCGAGTCCGAGATACGCGTGGTACACGTCGGGGGGTCCGCCGGGGTGCTTGGCGAACCCGCCGATCAGGTGCTGCGTTTTGTCTAGGATGAACGTTCTTGCGGGACCGCGGTCGATAACGTCGCCTCGACCGAGCATTGAGAGTGCGCCGCTGACCCACCACGCGTAGCAGGTATCGGCGACTTTGTTCAGGCGGCCGTTGAAACCGGCTACCTGGGGTGCATCCGACAGGCTGAGGTTAGATAGATCGGGTAGAGGGTGGTTCTGAGAATCTTCGTGTTCGTCGTCGGACTCGGGTTCGAGGTAGTCAAACTGGCGGCATGCAAGGAAGTGCACTAAGGAGGGAATAGAGGGAATACCGGTGTGGAGGTATCGGTTGGGTTCTGAGCTGGCGTTGGGGTTGGCGAGGTCGAGAAGAGAAAGTGCTGCTACTGCGCAATATGCGTATCCGGAGTGGCTCTCGTGTGTAGAACTCTCGCCTAGGCCACCGTCAAACGTTTGGCCTCGCCGTATATGCGCCACGAGTGCGTCAACATCGAAGTCCTCGCCCGCCTCAGCTCCGCCAAGAACCCATCTAATCGTGGCAGCCAGGTAGCAATACCGCATGTCCCTGCCTCCGCCTACGTAGCCGTCCTCGTCAATGATTTCCCCAAAGCTCCCGTCGTCCCTTTGCAGTCTCTTGAGCCAGCGAAGCGTTTTTATTCGGTGGACGCCGTCGAATGCTTTTGACCCGTCATCCTCGGCCAAGATACCCAGCAGGAGCAGGGCAAAGTACGTAGCAGCTATGTTGGCATTGGCGGGATCGCGTGTTGATTCGACTTGATCTATGGCATCCCACTTCGTCTGATATCTTTCTGGTAGGACATGGTGTGGTGAGCCACAGAAGCCACCTTGCGGGTGCTGGAGGGACAGGACCCAGGCGCGAAGGTGTTTGCGGTCGTCTGGAGTTATGAGGGAGGCTTTAAGAGGTTGGCTTGGGGGTTCGGAATATGACGAGGGCGAGGAGAGGAGGTCGAGAGCGGCGATGTTAAAGAAGCCGAGGGTTAGACGAATGCTATCGTTGCTCACGTAGTGATGAGGGAGGAGGGAACGGAAACATCGCTGCCAGTAGCGGATATGGCGAGCTGTGTCGAGAGGCTTTTGATCTGTAGAAGTCATGGTGAAAGTAAACATCAATTATGTATTGAGATGTATTGAGATTGTCTAGTGGAGAGTAATGAAATTAAGCTTCCGCGTGATGCATACCTACCAGGTAGTAACCTTACTGCACAGCTGCCACACTAGGTAATAAACCCCTCCTACTGTTCTTCCCCTTTTGCCCCACCAATCTGTCTGCAACAGTAAAATCAGCCCTACGGATCCCGCTTCCTGAAGATACCCCTCCATGTGGCTGTGAAATTAAATAGGAGCCTCACTAGCCTCAGTCAGCCTCATCTAGGGTATGAGGTATGCACTATTTGATGCATCGGATGGCTGTGGGGATCCATGCATTAAGCTTGCGCGATAAGCGATAAGGATAACCCCCGGTCCCTGAAAGATGAATTGGCATTGCATCAAATTGTGCCAGCACTTCCAAGTTCCCCCCGTCCAAGCTCCCGTCCCCGTGCCCATCCTGACACAAGGCCCCCAACTATTCCGTATGCCTGTTCCTGCCCGTAAAGAGGGCTGCGTTCCGTTTAACAGGAGGACTCGGTCGCAACGACAATATTCAGCCGTTCTGCCCTCGTGTATGGAGGCCGTTGTCATCCACATAAGAAGAAGAACATCTCACTTTACGCTATAGGTAACAGCCTGAGCGACCGCCAAACCTGGTGCCAAACCGCCAAACGAACCAACCAACAACCGAATATAGAAAAAAGGACAAAGACATAAAAAATATCCAACATGGCGCTCATATCTGTCAAGACAATCCTCACCTCCCTCTGCCTCTTCCACATCACCCTGGCCTACTTCTTCTACACGAACCCTAACGCCATCGCGGAACAAGTACTAGTCTACGTGCTAGGCGAAGCCATGGGCATGGTACGTCCTCTCTTTCACCCTCCTCCTCTCCCTCCTCACCCTTCCCCCTTCCCCCTTTCCCTTCCTCATCCTCTACACCATCCAAACAACCATCCAAACACCCCGCTAACTCTCTCTCGCGCGCGCGCAACCCCAGCCCCAAACAACCTCCTTCGCAACCCCGAGCAGCGCCACCTCCTTCCTCGCCGTGACGCTCTTCGTGCTCGGGCTCTCCGACCTCCTCACGCTCTCCATGCCCGAAGAGATCTGGCTGATCCACTACTGGGGGGCGCAAGCGCCGCTGCGCATCACCCTGTTCGCCGCGATATCGCTGTTCGCGTACTTTTCGACGCCGTCATACGGGCGCTCCAAGCCGAGCCTGCTATCGCACCCGCTTACGCCGCCCTCGACGTTTATGGCCGGCAGCGGCAGCGGCATCGTGACCGGCGGCGACGGTCTGCGGAATCGCGTTTTCTTTACCTTCGCCTTGCTCGAGTTCCTCAGCTGGTTCTGGGTCTGGGTTACACTCAAGGAGGAGGCGGGACGGTTTGCCGCGCGGAAGAAGAGGAGGGGGAGCAGCGGCGGCAGCAATGGTGGGTTGAGGGCCTGAGCGAGCTAACCGAGCTGGTCGCCTTGTTAGTCTGGTATCGAGATAGGACGGATGGCAAGGCTGAGCCGGATGGGGGACAGGCGCGAGGTCTTTAAGGAGCGCGCGGATAGAGGTATACAGAGTGTACAGGTTGATTTCCAACGACCATGATTCTTCGAGCCGGGGTTTTTGCGCTCCTTTGATCTGACAAGCTTGATAATCTTCTTTTTTTCAGCCACGGTCGTTTCAGCGGAGTTTTTCAGAAAGCATATTGTTGGCGTGGTAGGGCATAAGCGCGGGTATTAGCATTTGCAGGGCACTGGGCTTGGATTTGCAAATCGGGTGTGGAAAGACTGCTAGACTACCAAGTGAAAATGATGAGGACATGGAAGATACCCTTTCCTTCTTCTCTCAGAGCATTTCTGTTACATATTACTAGTACTACGCAAATGGATGGCAGTTCTTCATAAAAGACCTAGGTTAGGAGGTATGTATTTTCATAAGTATACGGCGTGTAGTATGATATAGTCCGTTACCTACCTACTATACCTACTAAGTACCTAGGTACAGTTGCATGTGCGAAAGCATTAGCAATGGCAAAAGCGAGGTGACCTGTCCGATTGCCATGACGGTACACCATAATCTTAGCCGCACATTACCTGAGGTTGTTGGTTTGTCGTTTTCCATGGATATTCTCAAGGTAACTTAGCTTAAAGACATGCTTCGTTCCGAAGGGTCCTAGGGATCAAATGCAAGGAACTCAGGAGAACTCATATGATCTGCACCAAATCTGTTTTGACTTTTGGGGCGTTTGAAGGATGAGGTATCTTAGAACCGCAATCCAACGCTGTAAACCATAAGCCAAGTGATTTTTGATCATGCAAGGATCGCGGTGAGAAAGGCCAGAGAGAAGGTATCACTCGAATCTAACCACAGCCCAGCCCTTCATGAGATCTCGCCACGATTCACCAATGCTGTCAGCCCATACCTCAGCGTTCGCCTTGGGGATGGCCGTCTTCATCTTCTCACATATTTCCTTCTTGAAGTCCTTGTCTTCGTCATATACCGTAGCGTAGTCGCCAAACACCCAATCGCATAGACGATCTCGCCACCCATCAACGTTGCCCAGGTAGTCTCTAAGCAGCTTAATGCGCGCCTTGACCTTGTTCTCTGACTCAACTGCTGCCGCCGCCAATTTCTTAAGCTCGGGCGGGAGCCACGCCAGTTCGGCTGAGGAGCGGAGCTTGTCGGCACTTTTTGCTTTGTCGGATGCGATCAGAAGATAGTTTACTGTTTGCTTGACAGCTATAATTGTTTCGCGCAGCATGCCCATAGCATGCAGAGATGCAAAGCCATGGAAAGCGTAAATTTTAGAGTGGAAACTTTCGGGCACAGCGAGGAAATCGTCGGTCTGATCATTGAGTGCCTCCAGGACCTCCTTTATAACGAAGCGGGCGTGATCGCGACTTTCGTTGGTGGATGCCTTGATGATTCCGGACCCTAAAACAGTCTTTACTGTATTCGCAAGCCCGTGAACAATAGTATGGTACCAAAGCTCGGATGAAGTCAATGATAACTTAACCTCTTCTTTTCGGCGATCTGCTTCAACCTTCTCTCGCCCGGGAAGCTTCGAGTCCGCAATAGCCAGAAGAACTCTCATGTCTTTTTCTAGACTCGAAGAGATGGCTTGTGCATATTCCCAATCGAGCTGCATGAGATATCCAACCTTAGATGCCTTATACTCCTTTGGCTGCACATAATAGACCAAATCAAGAAAGCGCTCAGCTAGCAATCCCAGGTGGGCGCGGGTACCCTAAAATACCACGGTCAAAATCCACTTTAGAGGGCACGGTATAGGAATTACCAACAGTTGGTAGGGGTCCATAGTGAAGGATGGACTGAAGAGACCGTTCGTCTCCCGGGTAATTCTTGGAATTCTCCCCGCCAGCGACGGTGAAACTTTCGTAGTCTGTAATGTCACGGAGGTCGTGCTCGATCGCGAGTTTCCCTGCCAAGTGTCAACATCAACTATCTCCTTAAATAAAGTCAAAACCTAACTTACGAACAAGCGGCTGGTCTTCGATGTGGATTTCAGTCCTACTTGCTTTCATTCGAAGGCCTCTTCGCTCTTCCACAAAAGTCAGAACAAGGCTACAGCTTGCAGCCTGCTTTTCAGCATGCTGAATCATCTCCAAGACGCTCGAGTATGTTCCCACTTCCAAAGAATCCATAATCCTCTTGGGGGTAGTAATCTTGAGAGCCTTGGTGAAATGTGTTATGAAAGGGTCCACAGGATTACCACGACTTGACAAAATAAATGGCCCAGGGGCAATAGAGGATAGCCGATCAATATACAGCAGTCCTAGAGAGTCAAGTAATGCATTCTTAACGTCAAACCCGTCCCAGATGGCCTTGGCACGAGAGACACAGCCAGTCAAGAGGTATAGCTTCGCGAGGATTATACCATGAGCATTGTTTCTTGCTGGCGATGCGGTTAGGCAAGAGTCTAGCCATAGAACAGCCTGGAGGAATAACTGAATGTTTGCGCGATATAAGGAGCTAGTGCCTTTCGGCGTGTTCAGGCTACCAAGACCTGCAAGCCTCAAAAGGCATATAGCGCCGATCACTGCAATGTCTGAGAGTGGGTTCACGTTGTGTCCAGGTAAAATATTCTGACGAAGATTATTATCTTCTATGCCAGACTTATACGCATCAAGCGCATTAGCTGCGATTGATTTGAGACAAGAGGTGCAGTCATCACCCTCCGACTCAGCGTTACAGAACCTGCACGTAGGACCATAACTAGTTGCCACGGAATATCGGATCTTGAGGGACAGTGACATCAACACTAAACGTTGGAACAAATCGGCACACTGAAATACATTGGGTCAGTTGAATCTCAAGTACGCCTAGTATGGTTGGCCAATACCTTAATGCTCGCAGCGCGAAGAGAGGTTAGGAGCACCACAAGCTCCGGCTGACTCAAGTCCTTAATAAATACCATAGCCTCGACTAAGCATTGAGGGCTATCGTAATGCTGAACAATGTAACTGACGATGTTAAGGACACGCGCGGTAGATCGATTAGATTCCGGGTCGGCTAATGAATGTCGTGCGGAGACGACAGCCAAGGCCATTATGTTATGTGTTTTTTGGAAGATGGGCTTCATGCACTGTGCTCTATTTAAGGCCCTGGCTACTTTATCAATCAAGTTACCGAATTGTTTCAACGCCCTACCAAGCAATTAGTGTTCATAATTCGCATACTAATTAGATTGACTTACCGCTTGCTGTCCGGCTGTGCCTTGGCCGCGTTAAACATAGCTGTGAGTAACCCATATTCGCAACTTGCAGCAATGAACAAGTAATCCTTTGAGCTTCGCGGGGGTCTGGCCTTTTCTATAGCCCGGAGTAAGTCCTTCTTTACAGACGATCCCGTCGCTGGTGGACTCTGGTTAGCTTCAGCATCCATAAGCTTCCGTAGATTCATAACGTTCTCGTCCTCATCAATGGCCGAAGATTCCGAATTGCAAATATGAATCGCCCTTTCCAAGGTATCCTTTCCTATTTGGAGGATGTCATCCCACATGCGATGCTTTACTAGGTAAGCAACAGCCCTCCAGTAGGGCTCATGCTGGCCAGCCTCGAGGAACGCTAAAGGGCTGTACTCGGGCTTTCTGAAAAGCTCCAAGTTATCTTTCGGCTCACAATGAGCGATTCGCATATCAAGCCACAAACAAGCTTCGGATTCATTAAGGGCGGCACGGTCGTGGTGACTATCTTTACCTGTGTTCTAACCACTACTATCAGTACTTTATTTATATCAAGTAGTCGGATGCTATGGCTTACCATAATGCGGAGGTTGAAGGCCTTGTCGGCCTGGGCTTTTGCAAGTGATGCGAAAATCTTCCTGCTACCCTCAGGACAGTCTTCCGATAGCTATTCCAAGTCAGAATTGGGAGCTTGCAAGGTGCAGTAGCTAAGCTTGAGTCTTACAGAGTATTGATGAGTAGCTAAGATGTATCGAAACAAGAACTTTGGCTCGTTAACAAAATTCTTGCTCAATGATGCCGCAATCTGGATATTTTTTAGTAGGTTTGGGATCCAAGAGTGTCAGAGCAAGCTACCTGTTGCGCATTCTTCCAATCGGCGTTCCAGACACATGCATCAAAGCATCGTGTACAAGATACTTGGTCTTTCGGAAGAGCTTTCACCAGTCTCCAGCGAAGCAAGCCAATTGTTTCGGAATACTTCATGTCAAGCCGAGAGCAGGCAAACTCGTATAGATCCAAAGCATCAACGTCTTGGAGAACGACGTTGTCCTTAATCATGCTCTCAACAGCGACTTTTCCAGCACTGCGGTCTGCGACATTATCGCTCTGAGACTTGGCAGCAACTTCAACGGCCTGACATCAGATAAGGTTAGTCGATGAAATAAGAATATGCGTTCGAACTATAAGACGGAGGAAAGACAGCGCGGGTAATCTAAAAGAAAAATAAAGGCCGAATAACATCACTACACAGGCAGTGGAAGATTTGGTATGGCAGGGGCGTATCAATTCGTAGCTTCGAAGCTCAAGGGATCAAAGATAGGTATCTAATCTCGAAGGGATCCAGCAGTTTTCAACGCTGCAGGAAGTTATCAATACTTCAGATCTCTACCTCGTCGAACTTCTGCGCATACAAAAGCCCCCGAAGCGCACAATATATGAGCCCTGATCATAGAAGAGAACTGTAATAAGATGAAATCAACAGCAGTATAGATGCTTATAGGTTGAGAGCATCACGACCCGGAAATATGGTGTAGTTCCCAACCAGAGTTACCTAGAAGTCATGTTCACCCGAGAAGGATATTGGAACAGCTAAAGGGAATTTTAAGGAGATTCAAAGTAGAGAAAATAAGGAAGAAAAAAATTGTAGGTTGACTCACTAGATAGTAAGGGTCTTTGGTAGATCTATAACGCTGTTTCGCGAAGTTGGCAGCGTTGGTCCACTGTTCCTCTCCGAAAACAGTCTGAAGTGAAACAGGCACAGACTGCTTCAGGTGTACGGGACGGGGACTTGGTTTTGGCAAAGGGGGCTTCATAGTGGCGGCGTTAGAGTAGCTCTGTTAGTAGGATGGGTGGTGATTTGTGACTCTGGGGTGCTAGAGTGGTCGTCTTAAAGGTGGTTGAGGAAGAGGGATTTGAAAAGAATGACAGTGGGGTATCATGGCAAGCGAAAGAATTCGTGATCAAGCTTTAAAATATGATGCTCAAATAAGGGTGAGACTCATAGAAAAAGGTCTGATGAATGATGAATACGTTTATTGGGTATTATCGAACCATTGTGGATGGGGTTCGCCGTATATGCTGCGGTTGCCATGAGGGTTAAGGCCATCCCAATCATGTCCATATTTTAGGTACCTTACCTGTCTGCCTGTAGTCTGTACCACTAAATTCTGCCGAAGGTGGGTTGCCCCCAGTTGCTTCCAAAATGGCAAGTGGTGTCGGTGCGGAATATCAAATCGCTCCGATACCATGCCCCGCGGACCAAAATTATGTAGTTATACCTACATAATGATATTACGTATATACATACATATATATGTATGTAGATATGGCACCTTATTGCATACATACATATACGTACCTATGCTTTGTGTAAGACACCTGCATTTTACCTCATGTTGTTGGCCCCTTTATTGTTTTGCTATACAGTTAATAGTACAATCGTTCGTATGAGTGACGAGGCCTCCTTCTCCTTTTAGCTCGCTAATGGTTCTATCCGTAAAATACAGCCGAGATGGATAACGCCGGTCAAAGTCAGGAGCCGAAAAAGAAACCGCCTCCTTCCTTCTTGCGCTTGTTGGTCTAGGTATAGAAATGAGGTTAGAGATATTCAAGATATTAAGCAGAACCCCAAATCAAATTGCGAGACTTCATCCTTACCCATTCCTTTTTGCATGCGCGATATGCCCTAACCAGATTATCTCGTCAGCGCCCATATTGCGCCCATAGTTGTCTTGACACGGTATCACCAAAGCTTCCAGGCCCTCCGAAGACCCTCCGAGGGGGTACTCACTCGAAGTAATCGGTGCACATCTGCCTATCTCCTCCGTTCCGATTCAAGCATCGAATGCTTCGCGCGGCAGCTTCTTGACAAGGGTCGAAGTATTCGCTGTTAGATTTGCTATGGAGAGCCCAGTTAGCGAATGACAATCTACACAACTTGGAATCATCACCAGACTTACTTCTCGAACTTGTGCTTCTTCTCTTTATCCCATGGGCTTCCATCTGGTCCAGTTTGGGAAGACATCTTGAGCCATCAATTGCGCGGGTCGGGGAGTAATTGCTGAAAGCCCCTTGCTAGACTTTTGCGGACAATATGATGTAAGGTGGGTATGGAAACTTTGTAAGCATATTCATGGATAAATTCAAATGTTATGTTAACCACATGCATATGTGTAGATACGTACACGCCCGTTTTCAGCGGTTGATTTAATGTGGTCCAAGCGCACCTTTTAGGCTTTCAGAGCAGCGTACAATCTCCATTTTTTCTTAACCTTATCAGATACAACCAGCAGACCGGGATTGTCCACGTACCTACAACTTGACATTCTCACGGTAGGAAGCGGCCCTACCTGGGGGCTACCTACATAAATAGTACACGCAGCGGGCTGATGATCAAAGACAGATTTGCCCTCATGCCTATTATTTCATTAACATGGCTGCTGTCTTTCTTGAAATGTCGTGGATGCTTATCTAGTACAGGCAGCCACACATAAATCCGGGCGGCTTACCTTCAGCATCGGACTTCATCTAAAGAATCAAAGCGGACGCGACAGGTTTCTTGAGGCTGTGTTCCTCTGCGTACTACGATTCGGGTGTATAGAGGAAGAGGCACGATACTTATAACTTCATATTCGAACGGGCACTTTATGAATATCGAATTTGGGTTATCGACAACATGGCAAAATATAATGTAATCTTGTCTACGTAAGCTGACGTGAGAATTTAAGATGATGGCGCTTGCCATTGTTGCCCCAGCCATCCCTCTGAATAGTTTTTGCCGTGGCGCCCTCGCTTACGGAACATAACCTGCAAGCGGAGTACGAGCAGCGCCATGTGCGAGGCTTGGGTTTTCTATTAGCCTGCCACAGCACAGGTCCGTTGTGAGCTGCCGAGCTTCCCAATTTGTGAAGCAACATTATCAGTACGACGCAGCCCGCCAACGCGAGTCCTCGTTTGAACGCATCACGAATTTAATAACTAGGACTTTAGGTAAGAATAGTAAATAGCTTTCATCCTTACCGTATCGCGTTTGTGTGATCTTCAAACCCCGGATATCCATAACCTCGTCCGTTCCGCCGAGCTTTGGAGTTGATGGGTTTTGTTAGATATTTATATTGTCCTCCACGAATTACACAAGCCACCCCCACGACTTGAGTCAAGCAACTAGTCTTCCAAGACACGCACGAGACAGGAGGTCACCTAGGATAGCATAGGCTACGTTCTGTGGTGCCTACCGGCCCTTAAAGCACAAAGTTGTGTCTCCTTGGAGATCCCCTTGAATTTATGAAGTATAAATTCAGAACGCTTGGTGTTAGAGACCATGCTGCAATGTTCTATAAACAATGCACCTAGGACTTTGAGACGTTGATGAAATTGTACAAATATATACTCTGTAGCTACTAGTATGGTCAAGAACTGGCTCGGGTTGCATTCCGAGAGATATCATTCCATTATCATGAACTTTTTCTCATAGGGCTTCTGAAACGATCGAAGGATTCTTGTACAGGAGGGTTGATGGACGGTAACCCCCTAAATGTGGGATTCGTACAGCTCAAGGGTGGTTACGAATCGTCCAATGGTCTGAATGGGTTCTACAGGGGTAAGCGGACCCGAATCTGCCAGTCCACCGCAGATCCCAGACTCCATGAGCCCTTTTTCCTCTTTGGGGGCGTTGAGCCAAGGGTCGATCCAGGATTAGTCGCCGAAGGGAGCTCAACGTCAACCAAGATGCACAAATATACGTAGGAACACATATATAGAGTAGACGTACATAGCAAAACTAATTCCTTCATAACCCTTTTTCGCTTCCTGCAATTGTCTCTCTTTCCCCATTTCAATGTCGCGGAAGGCAGCACGACTGTGGCGAAGCCAACCTTCGCTGTATTAACATCAACTAGAGCCCTGAGATGGCGAACAAACATCCTGATCAGCCCGGCCTGGAAGTCGCGCCGGAGCCGGAGCTACCACAAGTTGTCGAGGGTCCAACTATTGTAGAAAAGCCGTACGATGATGCGACGCAATATGCGTATGAGCAACAGCCCCAAGCTTATCAGGGGGCCTTTCACCAGAACAATGGATATCCGAACGGCGCATATCCGCCGTCGTATCCTCCGTCGAGCCAACCCGCAATAGCGGCTCAGGGTCAGCCGTATTGGGGAGGTTCCCAGGCTGGTACACACATTACCGAGGGATACCCTCCAACCAGCGCGGCGCCCAGTAGTGGAACGATATTAGGGTTAAAGAAGAGGACGTTCTGGTTTATATTTGGTCCGCTCATCGCCCTGCTCGTTATTGGGCTGGCTGTCGGTTTAGGCGTTGGCTTAGGGGTTTCTCACAACAGCTCTAATTCGACTGCGTATGTGAAAACCAATCTAAAATGCATCATCCCATTTTATATAAACTGACTCTCAAACAGCACAACCCCCACCACAACATCCTCCGCTCCTTCAAGTACATCTAGCTCAACGGCTGCACCGACTCCAATCGTGTGTCCCAGCGCCAATGGGACAATATATCAAGGAGCCGGAGATGACCCATTCCTAATTCTATGTAACGTGGACTATAATGGCAACGGCGCGGGCAGTGGGACAACGGATATTGGTAACGAGCAGGCGAGTACCGTTGAAGACTGCATTGACACTTGCTCGAACAACTCTACGTGCGTCGGCGCCGGCTGGGGTAATTACAACGGGAACGATATCTGCTGGATGAAGGGGTCACTTGGGACGCCGCAAGACTCCCAAAACTGGTTCTTCGTGATCAGACAAAAGTCCAATTAGATACCCAGTCTGATGAGTGATTTATGTTTTCGTTGGCAGGGCGTTCAGAGGAATACATTAGATGCAAAAAGGGAAATGCAGCATTGGGCTTCGATTCACATTGGCACTTCATCTTCGTTCTTGTCCTTGTTAATTGTGCATATACCTAGGTACCTACCTAGTTTAGTCTTTCGAGATGATTCCCACTGGGATAATAAAGAGCGGCGACTCGTTATACCCCATCCCCAGCTTGTTAGGGCCGAGTCCAATCCTCGATGCTGTTTCAAAACCATGGATACTAATACCATACGTCTCACCCTCTATACACACTCATTAACGACAGCCAATCTTTCTATACGCGCTTAGATTACGTATCTGAAGGTATCGGCCCCAATTACTCAGGTAGGAAAAGAAGAGAAATATTAAGTCCTAGAATGAGATTCTCATGTCTCTATCTGCCACTATATCTAGCGAAACCACAGCCAAGAGAACGGGCTTGGCAATATCAGCGGGGAAAGAAGACCCTGAGCAATCTCGACGGGGCTGGTGATACCTCTTTAGTTAGGGGGTTTAAATGGTTTAGCTTGACTCTAGTTTGACATTTGTGAAAAGACATAGGACGTGTAGAATAGGTGGGAGCTCCGGCGCCGGTGAAGTACCACTACTCCCACTGTTTTTTTACTTCGGCATTTCAATGAAGATGTGATGGACTTCGTCCAACTTCTGGTATTAACGCAGATGTTTCTACCCTTTCACAGGTTTTGTAGGCTTTTTACATCAACTAAATACAGCTACTCCAACCCATTTTATAGTGATCGCGTCGCGTATCCGGTTCCCTTCAGACCCGGACTCGAAAGGCTGATCTTGACCAGCCCGCATTCGTATCATATAAGCTCAAAAGTCCTAAATACGTCTACAATGACCGAGAAGGGGTTCATGTACGTCATTGCAGCCGCACTATGCGCCTCTGGAGTCGTAGTGTTCCCGTTGCCGCTTCCGCTGCCGCTGCCGCTACTGCTGTTGCTGCTGTCCATGAATTAGTAAAGTCCGGAAGAAACATGTAGCACTGGAACTACAATAATAGTAGAAAAAGAGGAAAGGTGAAAGGGAGAAGAAACACAGTCTGTATACATACCTGCAACTCCAACTCCCCGCATCATCTACATGGCCCGTCCCATCCCACCTCGCCGTATCCGGGTACGCGCAAATCGGCCGCTGCCTCAGCACGCCGGACGACGGATCCGTGGGCGTATGCCACGTCGTGGCAATGACCTGGTCGATCGGAACGCCGTTCTCGACCCAGTTTACCAGCGCGAGGAGGACGTCGTGCTGCGCGTCCGCGTAGCCGGGGACGCTGTATGTATCGTTACCCAGGGCCGCGGCCTGGCTCGCGCCGCCTAGAGCCCACGGCGCGTCCACCCTCGTCGAGAGGCAATGCTGCATCCCGGGGATCTCTAGGCGCCTAAAGAAGTCCCGTGCTGCCGTCACGTTGCCCCCGCTCGTAGCCTGCACCGCGCGGTCATAGTACAGGCTCGCCGCTGTCGTCGGCACCAGACCGTCCGCGGCTCCGTGGTACATCAGCATCTTGCCGCCGCGGTCGCGGAAGCTAGTCAGGTTGTAATCGTCGGCCGTGGAATTCCCCGGGTCGAGGGCCTCGGCCAGCTGCAAGATGGAGTCGTTGTAGTGCGCGGCCTCGAACAGCGGGTCGTTCAGCACGAAGTTCTGCACGTAACCCACGCCGTACGGGCTCGCGTCCGAGTAGTTGAGCATCGTGTACAGCTGGTTCTCGGATCCCGGCAGGAAGCCCGGCATCACCTGCTGGCCGTCGCTGTCCAACGTGTAGCCGTCGTACACGTGCTGCAGCGTGGTGATCTGCGCGTCGCTCATGCAGTTCTCGGAGTTGGAGAAGTCGGATGCGGCGGCGTTGCTGCCGTTATTACAGCGCAGTCCGTCCCAATTGATATTGCACTGCTCCGGCGCGCTAATGATGCCGTCGGAGACGCCGTCGTTGCCGTCGCATTGGCGCACGACCTCTTCGCTGATGGGTGGGAGCGCCTCCCATCTAATATGCTTGGGTTCGTTGGCGGGCCAGTTGTACGTGGCGATCTTGCAGGCCCAAGTATTAAGGTGGTTTGTATACCACGCCGGGGCGCCGACCAGTACTCCGTCGAAGCTATCAGGGGAAATCTGCACCTCTTTCAACCCTTGCCGGCCACCCGTCGAGCACCCGCTGTAGTATGAGTGTCCAATTGGTTTAGCGTAGTACGTCGCGATCAGCGTCTTGCTGAGACCCACGGTGCCGTGCAGCGCGCGATAGCCCCAATCGGTCCTCATCTCAGGTTGGTTGAGGGCCCACCGGGTATCGCCCGTAGTTGAGTTATGGCCCGTATCTGTAGAGACAACGGCGAAACCGTACCGGACGCCGGCACCCATGTCCAGCCAGTTGATACCGCCACCAAAGCCTCCATTACCGACAGCGAGGAAGCGACCGTTCCATTCTGCGGGTAGGAACATGCCGAACCTATACGCCGAGACGGGCGACGAGGCGACAGAGATGATGACAGCGCATAGTTCCGGCAGGTTCGTTGGCGGGATCGGGTACATGAGATCTGTCAGGGGCTCGCCGAAGGTGCTCCCAGCGCTGATATACTCGACCCTCTCGACCTTAGCCGCGGTTGGAAGCACATTGGCGAAGGTACTTTCATCGCAGCTAATCTGTCTACGATTGTTGGATTTTGTGTTGATGTGGCCATTACTCTCGGCCGATTCAGAAGCGGTACCAGAAGCGAGCGCAGCCACCAACAAGTTGATAGAAAGTTGGAGAAAGCCTGAGCACCTCATCGCGAATGTGTCATTCCTCCGCACTGATTTGCAACGACAACTGCTCTTTTGGGGAGCAAGTGTTTTTGGTCGGCGATTTCAGGCTGAAGTTTGGATAATATATGTGCTACGCGCATCTATGAACTCACACGCATACGTGTATACCTATATACTCACCATCCCGGGATACCGGCCACGCATGCTTAAGCACATATGGATCTGCTTGGCATAACGGAGCCGTGCGAGGTTGGGGTACAAGTCACAACCTCTATCATCCCTGTGGAACCAGACCGCTGGGGCTGCAAGCATCGATCTACAAAGACCATTTTCCTGGGGTAGACACTAAGATATCTACCCACTAACATGGGAACGCTATATCATAGGCCTATCTGCTCCCTAGAAATGCACAAAAGACCACCGGATACGACCCTGGAATCTTGTCAGGTGCGGGGTTCTTCCACCCGCGGGAAACAATGCAAATTACATTCCTCCGCCACGGTTGGAATGGTTGGAATGGTAATATTACCTAGGTAGTTGGTTTAAAGTCCGAGGTACCAAGTCGGGTGTTTCCATATGCAGGACCCTAGCATGTCGTCGTAAGTGTCTAGCTTGACGGAGAGTCACTCCGGCCCCTGGGGAATCCCGTGGGCTAGTTTAAAAGGGCGGATTCAGAAGTAACGTGGCTAGCTAACCTCAACAGAGACAAAGGGGTCGGGAAATATTGTCACTAGTTTATTAAGGTGGCTTTGTGTGGATAACGTGTTTTTTGCCCGAGGTGGCTTTTGATTACGTATGTCCTCTGGACTTGATTGTAAGACATAACCATAGGTACACAGGAGAATTAACCATAGGAGAGTACTGTCATGGTGAGATCCTCCAATAACAAACCAACGAACCTTTCTCCGAGCAAGCAAGTAACCTTCAACACTCATAGGTACAAAAAAAGGAAACTAAAATCCCAAATAAGCATTATAGCTTATACAACCTAGGGGTAATTCCTTCAGAAGCTGCGTTCAATAGGGAGCGATTCCTCCGGCCGTAGTAATACCTCAGTCCAAGCGCACCGATAGCAACAAAAAAGAGCATTGCGCAATTAACTCCATGTCCAGTCGGGTAACCCTTCTTTGCCTCTGTAGCCTTGTATATCCATACTCCCGGAATCTGTCCAAGACCGGCGCCGATACTGACGTTGAGCGCCACAGCCAATCCAATGGATGCCGTGCTCCACATGTTCGAGGTGAGCCAACCTAGCATAGGTGGAATGCATGCAAAAGCTCCGGCGGTACCAACAATCAAGCAACCATACCGACCACGATACTCGTCAGCGGGTAGCACAGCAGATGCTAGGAATCCCACTGCACCAATCACTGCGGCAGCGGCACAGTGATAGCCTCGGGCATTGAAATGGTCGGCCGACCATGACATAAGAATTTGGAAAACTGTTATGATTAGTCTTGAGTGTTCTTGATGCCCTAGATTTTAGAATGCTTACTGTAAGCGGCGACCCAAGGAGGCACCGTCAACAACTGTGCTTCCAAATCGTGAAACCCCAAACCAGCGACAATTGAAGGTGAAAACAGCGAGAGCGAGCTGAAAGGTAACGAGACAGCAAAGTAGATAGCGTAGTGCCCGTACAGTCTCCAGTCCGTAAGCGTGGCCTTGACGTCGTCCCAGGTCATTGAAGAAGCTGAGCCCTTGGCTCCTTCTAGGTACAATCTCTGCGCAGCTAAGTCCTTTTCAGACTCGGAAAGCCACGAGGCTCTCTCGGGCCAGTCAGGCAAGAAAAACCATACGAGGATGGCCGAAAGACAAGAAGGGATTCCTTCAAGCATGAACAACCATCGCCATGCGGAAAGATCGCGCGTCCGGTTCATATGACCAACTCCGTACGCGATCGCTCCACCGAAGGCGCCTGCCAGCGTAGCACTCGCGAGGATGAAAGCGACTCGTATGCTACGTTCGTCGGTTTTATACTATCATTTCAGCTGAGTTAGAATATGTAGGTACTCAACTAGCGGTGCTGTAAAGCCCTCTCCTTAGGTACCTAGCCAGCTACTTGCTTGGCTAGAACAAAGAGCTTTCCCTCCTCTTCTATTCAAATTTTGCGTGGTATAGCAAATATAAAGGGTACTCACCCAGAACGTCAGGTAATACACCAATCCGGGGAAGAGACCTGCTTCGAATGCACCCAAGAGAAATCGAACTCCTGTCATCTGGGCATAAGTCTTAACGCCGCCGAGACCAATGGTGATTGCACCCCAAGAGAGCATAAGAAATGCAAGCCATCTAGATGGTCGAAGCTTCTTCAGTAGAATGTTTGACGGAACCTCGAACAAGAAGTAGCCGATCAGGAAAATCATGAGCGCAATGTTGAACTGGTAATCCGAGGCTCCAGTCTCGGTTTGCATGTCATTATGAGTCGAGGAATTGAGAACCTTGGCATTTCCTATGTTGGAACGGTCCAGATAACACAGAAAGTAGATGCCGGCTGCCAATGGGACAATGCGCTTGTCTTGCCTCCATACCAGCTTTCGCTCTTCAGATGAAGGAGTAAGAATTGAATCAACGGCAGCCTGGTGTATAGATGTAAGAAGCTGTGTATAGACCATCACAAGAATTTACTCTTCGGTTAGGTAACTTACATCTTTTAGGTGTCTTCCTTCGATTTCCTCGGCCAGTGGGCCTCCGTTCTTCTCCACGTCGCTAGGAAGGGTTTCGGTCGTCATTGGAAACTGTCAAGCTACTTCTTGCCAAGCGATAATTTGAAGGAAGCGTAGAAGTGGAGATGGGGGTTATAAAAGGGATTGGAGTGGTCTTGGGCTCGCTAAAGCAGAATGGTGGAATAAGGGCACCCTTGCAAGAACTTGGCTTCTGGGGAACAAAGGATGGGGTTAAGCTCCAGTCGGGGATAATTCCAAACGCGGGGAAGAGGTTCGCCATCGTGACCCCAAGGTCAAAGATATACGTTTGGCTACTTCACCGCTATTGACCTTTGGGACCTTTGGGGACCGGGGGACCGAGAATTACCTAGGTAAGCTCCCGTGGATCGTAAGCGCTCTGTGTTACACGATCTCAATATTGGCCGAATAGCATTCTACATACCACGGCCCATTAACAATTGTAAGAATCTCGTCAGTATCCGATCACCAATGAGGAGACGAGACGGAGGTGGCGTATTCCGCGCCACATTATCGCAGGGCACGAGCGAGGAACAAGGACAATCCACGTATCCACGTCCATTTCTCGTCGAGTTGGGTGCGGCTTCTAGGTAGCCATCCCGTGCATCCAATGTATGTAAGGAACGCTTTCATTCGCAACGTTCCAGTCTTTACCCCAAGAAGGACTGAATGAAAAAGCGTGTGATCTAGACTCAGTAGCCAATTACCCCAACCGGGATGAGTGGATTCGCGGCATTCCAGGACAGATAAAGTCCGACTTAAGCTCTAGCCAACTGATCATCACTTCTTTTTTCCGCGTGATATCTCAAGTAGCTGAGCTCATCGGTTCGTAGAACTGATTGAATACATATGTAGTATGGAGCTGGCAGCGTGCAGAGACGACAAGTCGTATCCACCTACCAGTATATGGTAGGGTAGCTGGCATTGACATTTTCGCCTGGGCGCCCTCGCCTCCTAACTGTCTTTGAGAGTCTAAACTGACTAGTTTGTGTTCATTTAAAACAGATGGAGCGACACTGGGTGGAGGAGACATAACGATGGAAGATGCGAGTGCATTAGGTAGTCAAGGAATAGAGAGACGCGAATGTCATTCTGATGGCGAAATAGACTTTCATTAATACCTAGGAACCAAGAGGCAAAATGCTAGCGCCTCTATTAGATATACGGTTAGAAAAGACTCGTATTCCCACTCGTGATTGAAAATAGATTGATGCTGTAAGCAGTCTAGGGGAACGATCAGTAAAATACCTAGTAAAATGGCTGATTTTTCACCAATACGAGATTACAGCACTTTATTTTTAGCAGTGCCAAGGACCTGGTTTTCAGGCGATAGGGGGTGATAGGGTTCCATAAGTCGGTATCAGGTAGGCTACCTCTCGGTGGGTGCGATGAGTGCCACGTGCGGGCAGCCCTATGGGGTACTACTTACCTGTAACCATATCCAGCTCCCTCTGTAAGTCGCCTACAAACACAGCACTAGAACGTGCCGTGGATACCCTGTATTAGCCTACTCACATAGCACATCTTAATTTATCGAGCTGATCGGAGTTGAGTAGCCTTTTTAACTCGGCTCGGCTATCTAGGTAATATACGTGTTCCCAACAGCAAACATCTAACTTTACGTAAATTTTCCTCTTTTTTCCTTCCCTAATAGGAAATATTCGATCGCGTTTATTGAGTTACGGGGCAGATTTAATGGGAGAGAGCTGATGAGGCAAACTTGTCTCCATCGTCATAAAAAATATCTACCACTCACAAAGAACTACGTAAGAGCGGTATAGAAAAACAGACAATAATAGTACCGATACTACGGAACAGCAATGCAACACGAGATTTGGGTGCCTGCATTAATCTTCTTGGCAAACCCAGGAAACCCAGGAATAGCTGTGGCATGACTTCATTCCACCATCTTGCTACTCCATCAAAGCATAAGCATCGTAACCTACCGAATACGACCATGAGGCTTTCATGGAGAAGGCAGTACCGCCACGACATAAGAGGTGTATATAATAGTTGACTCGTCGCTTCCTTCATCTAAGAAAATATCATCATCATCATCAGCTCAAACAACTACAAGTATCTACAAGCAAATACCAAGAACCATCAACACTCGACTACCCATCTCTTCTTCGAAACTTTGAAAATAATCACTTGTCAACCAACCACCAAAATGAAGACCGTCGCTGCCCTCTCATCTCTCCTCCTGGGAATTGCCTCCGTCTCCGCCGTCCCGGTCACGGAGCGGGATGTGCAAGCACCCACCGAGTTCGACGTCACCAAGTTCAGCGCCAATACCATTCCGCACGGAACCGGTGCCTTGTAAGCTATCTCCTCCACTTTTTTTGCTCTCGTCTCGCCTCAATCCTCTACTAACACGAGACCAGCATCTCCTTCGATGTTGCCATCCCCAACACCTCGGTGACTACTACATGTTCGTACTCCGACCAGAGCTCCGTGGGCGATCTGCCCTCGGTCTCGATGCGCCCTTGCGACGACCCGGCTGTCCAGTGGCAGTTCCACCAGGACCCCTCGCAACGCGGCGCCGAGGGCCACTACCGGGTTGTCGTGACATACACCTACGACGGTACAAAGAGGGTCGGCGGCTTCCACGAATGGCCCGCCACCGACTTCCCTCTTGAGCAGTACGGAGCCGCCTTCGCGACCTTCTACCGCGGTACCCCCGACTTCGTCATCACCAACCTGTCTTAAACGCGACGCACTGGAATCGCCATAGACTGTATTTGTTAGACTACGTACCTAGACAAGAATCCGGAGATAGAGAAGATGGAACGATCGGCTTATAGATTTGTGCCTGCTCAGAGCTTGAAGGAAATAATACTTTGGGAAGGTTATAAATAGTAATAAAAGTCCCAAATTCTCCGGGTGTTTTTTTTTATAATCCGCCACTCTTTCGTCTCCTTTTACCGTGTTCTAGGCCACTGACAGACTATTGCTAGCCCATTCCCTGCTTCTTGACTTACTACCTCCATTTGAGGGGGTATAATTCCATAGTTGACTGTACGAAGTGGGAGTCCGATGAAGCTGATAGCACCCAATCCTTAAACTCATCTCAAATGACATTT
This sequence comes from Hypoxylon sp. NC0597, assembly GCA_022432515.1. Lineage (NCBI taxonomy): Eukaryota > Fungi > Ascomycota > Sordariomycetes > Xylariales > Hypoxylaceae > Hypoxylon > Hypoxylon sp. NC0597. Next base: position 125,811 of record JAJKLA010000055.1, read on the forward strand.
TCACAGTGACCCGCCCTAACCCCTAGCCCCATAAATCCATCACCTATCCGTATAAATCACTTGGTACTATCGTAACGTGCACCATGGCGTCCACATACAGCCTGTTCATAACGACGCAGCCTGCGCCCGGCCTGATTCTAATCATGCCGTTGGGTCCCATCAAAAAGTCCTGGTTGTGCATCTTGACCTGGAGCTTGCCCGATGCTACAGAACACAGTCTTAGGCTCCTAGTACAGGCTTGCCACTCGTAAACCGTGCCAGGCTTGATAGTAATAACCTGGAACGAAACATCTCGACTGATCCGGACGGCGTGGTTCTGGGTTAGATAGGCATTCGAGAATGCGATATCTACGTGTCAGTTAGCGGAGAGTCACGATGCATAGTCCTTGGGCTAAATTGTCAGGTTAGCGCGAGGGTTGCTCGATCACATACTGTCAATAGTGTCTTTCTCTTCATCGCGGACGCGACCAGGTGCAATTTCCCATGTTTCCAGTTCGAGAACACGTGCAGGATTAAAGTCACCGGCAATTTCGCTGGCTGGAGCACTAAGCCCGTCAGTTGCTGAAGTGCGAGAGCTATCGGAATTCTGAGAATTCTGAGAACTCTGATCCCTTTCCATTTCATCGCTAGTGTCAGGAGGGGGCGACGGGCGTTGAACGTGATATGAACGAGCAATCTTTTTACTCTGTTTTCTGGCGGCCTGAGTTCGTGAAGGTGTTGATCTCGTACTATAGTCGGGAGCGGTCTGCTTTAATATTATCCTCAAAGAACGTCTCTCCGGCAGTTTAGTATCCCTTGGCAAACACCGTTTTGGTTGACATGAGAGCTGTTTAGGTGTCTCTCGCAAGGGGTGAACGATTGCAAGTTCTGGGTATGCCTTTAGTGACCAAGGCACTATGTTGCAGCAGGCTTGCTGAGAATTATAATGACAGTTCGCGCAGCTCAAAAACGACTGGCGCAAGTGTAATGGAACGTCAGTTGGTATGACATAGCAGCCTCGGAAGGGCCCTTGTTCTTCTTTACATCTATCACATGGCGTGTTTGCCTTTCTTCCAGCTACTTGAATAATCATTGCGGAGATGTCCTCATCCCTTGTCTCATTGAAAGGGGTCTGAGTATGTGGGTTGAACTCTACATCTCGAACGCGAGTCAAGTGTCGTAAAAGTTCTTCAACGTCTAGCATAATAGCAGTCAGCCTCCTAAATAAGAAGTCTAAAGGCGACTAAAGGCGAACAAGCTCTTTAAGAAGCGAGAGATACTTACGACCATGCTGTGGCACGGGAGATAAAGGCGTTCGCACTAGATAATTCTGAATATATTTCCACAGTGCCATACCTGTTTCCCCTCTTCGTGGTCGAAGAACTCGCAGGCTAGGTACGGGAGACTGTACCCTAAACTGTTGAGATCCAACAGACTCGCTGGATTCGTAGCTGTCTACTTTAGGTGGAATACATGTATCGAATTGTACCCCTTCATAATGGGTATGGGATGGTTCCACCATAGGGGACTCATTGAGATCTAATGGTCTGTCGGATACCATCACAGAAGGAATATGTCTGGATTTCTCGCCCTCCGATGAAGCGCCAGTACCACTAGTAACGTCTACACCAGTAGTGCCAAGTGATTTCAGGTCAATCCCGGTTGGCTGGTCTCGAACATTTCGAAAAGATGAGTCTGTAAGTTAAGTGTGAGTCAAAGAGCGTTCTTACATGCAGATTGCTTGGCCCTGACCTAGCGAAGACGACCTAATTTGCCTTGCCGTCAAATCTTCCCCATACCATCTAGTTATATGCTCTATAACTCGTGTTAGCCAGTTTTAAATCGGGAAACAACTCTTTTACACCCTTACCACTCGAGCCCCTGCTACATGATAGATGACGAGTATCCTGTGAAGTAAAAGAATAAAATCTGTCAGTAGCAAGGTCCGTTAACTTTTGCTCTCCCACTAGTATTGGTGGACTTGTCGAAGTAAATTTGGCCAAGGGGGCTAGGCTATCTAGACGATTAGCCCTTTTAATAGCAAAATTTTGCCCAACGTAACTATACCTAGAGCTCCTATCTTCAACCAAGGGCTTAACTACAACCACCGGATCTCTCTGCCTACATTCGTCTCTAGTACCTGCCGTTGTTGCAGTAGTAGAACAACCATCTAAAATCATCAAAGAGTCTGGTGATCTAGTGAGGTTGGCGGCTGTCTCAAGACTCGGGCTTTGAGTACTGTTGGGCATCGATTCCATCTTCTGCGTTGATGATGTGATGTCATCCGACAATGGCGTCTCTGATAGGGGCCGGCGGATTTGAAGAAGTTATCTTTATTATTAGGAGAAGCAAGTCGCATGAGGAAAGCATTCCATAATTCATCGACGTTCAAACCGTCTAACATTCAAGCACGACGTCAAGCTGCCCAACGTAACGCGCAAAGGAGTCCAGCTGAGGGTGATGTTGATACACTTCAAGGGACAAGAAACGGCTGAATGATCCCATTTCTGTAATGAGATTGGAAACATTCAGCCCATCGCCTGAAAATGATGGTGTTCTCAGATTAAGAGTTTCTTATAATGTTCTATTATAAAGTAGGCAATTTTAAAAGTTAAGATGCGCATGCGTTTCTTCTCAGAATCTAAACAGCATATAGATTGTGAAGTTTAGCCCATGGAACAGTATAGGTGTGCAGTGTTGATATCATAGCCAGTTCCGTCATAATAAGCAAAAATGGTACCGTCTAGGTCTCGATTCGATTCACATTGTTTCCTGTGGTGCGGTTCACAATAATCTCTGCCCCATGATCTTATTCACCATCTAGTAGGAGATATACCCTATGAGGGCTAACTTAGATAAACTTCAATTTGAAGTGTTAACAAAGATACACGGCTGTGATATGAACCGGGTATTGGTGAAAGATCTAGATCGTTCGGCGGTTCGGAGCCCGTTTGGCTGTGCGCAGATGAACATTGGTACCAAATCTTTGCTTTTAATATTTGCTTTTGTGAACGCGTCGCACATCCACTTCCAACGAAGCTTGAAACCTCTTAGGTTTCTCTCTTACTATAACCTAAACTCCATCCATTCATTCATCTGTCAAGAGGAAGACGAGAAACCTATCAATAATATCCTTGCCTTACATGCTTTTACTGATCTTATAGGTAAAAAAAATCTCCTATATCGAACCTACTACAAGATCCTATACTGATTGATGCCTCGGTTCCCCAGTCTCGCCAGCCGTCGGGTTTACTTATCACCCTTCATTAAAACGCGGCATCGAGCTTTGCGGCCGTGGACGCTTCTGGCTAGTGCCCTTATCTTCGTCTGCGTCTGCGTCTGCGTCTGCGTCTGCCATCAACGCTTGCTCCTCAGACCGGCTTCTCCGATGCCGTCTGCTCCTCCCTTCTGCCCCCGCGCTCGCAACCGCCAAGTACAGCGACCCCGGCGCGGTCCTCTCGCGAAAGATCGAGGTTCTCTTCCCCTCCGTGCCCGATTTTTGCTCGGTGTGCTCGTCCTCGGGCAATTGCGCGGTCGCGGCGATAGCAGGTGTATCCTCCCGTCCACCCTCTAAAGAGCGCAACGCCTCTGCTCGCTGCTGCTCTTGAGTGTTGCCGCCACCACCACCACCATCATCATTATTATTATCATCATCGTCGTCGTTTTTATCCTTGTCCTCGTCGATCTCTCGCAAGTTCTGCTTAGCTGCCTCCGATAGCTGTGCGAGAGGCAGACTAAACGGCCTTAAGCCTTTGGAACTGTTATTCGGTCGTTCAAAGGATCTCTGCCTCTCCCTCCAGGGGGGTATTTTCACCGGACTGGGCAACGGGGACAACGCTCCTGGCTCTTCGGATACCTGCTGCTCAAGAAGTGGCCTCATTGCCTTTCTTCCCCGTTCGCTTTCCGCGACCCATCTCTCGATGGTTATACGCCTAGCTTCGGACATTTCCTCCTCCCATGATCCCCTTTCCTCGGGCACCCAACGAGAGTTTTGCGTCTTGCTCCTCTCGGCCTCCTCCATTCGCTTTTCTATCCGCGTGAGAGCTTCTTCGTTATATATTTCCTCTACGTCGCTGTCTTCCGTGCGTGAATGAAGAACCAGTTCCCACTGCGGGTCTCGTAGAAGTTCTGAGTAATGCCTGCCCTTTAGAAGCTTTCTGCTGAGCGCCGTCCTGAAGAGATCACGCCTCTTTCGAGATCGGAGGCCGTATCGCCGGGGCGGCTCTAGTTGAGACTCCGGGTTTGGCTCCGGCTCTCGGCTCGCGAAAGGAGGATCCTCGTGTACCCTCTTCTCCTCTGATGTATCAGCACCGGGGAACCATTTCCTTCTAGGAGGCTTTTGCCACCGCCGACAGCGAGCCACCAGCGTAGCGATGCGCGTTTTGTCTGACGCATTGTTCTCAACCGCCTTCCATAGTAACCACCAGTCCTTCGCCCATGGGTAGCGCTTCATGCGCCTGGTGAGCAACTCCTTCCAGTGCTCATCCTCCTTAGTGTAACAGAAATGCGCCGCCACATACTCGGCCCAGACAGGAAGACATGCAGCGTTATCGAAGCCCAAGATAGCAGACACGGCGCCGTTGTGGATGAGTATGTTGACGCAGGACAAGTCGCCGTGCGTGAGAACTGGTACGGATTCCGGCATATAATCCTTGAGGATCTGTATCACGCGGCGGTCGACCTTTTTCTCCTTTAATCGGCGATCGATGGCGCTCCACAACTCCTCGTCGGACTCGAATGGTCCAAAACCTTCCTGCGCGGTGCCAAAGAGGTGGTCGTGATGCCAGACGGGACCGCCGCCGATGCTAGAGATCCTGTCTTCGGTGAACCGTCGCCATCGGTTCATGTACCTGACGACCTCCCTCGCAATCCTTCTTCTCTCTCTTTCCTGTAGGTCCCACCAAATGTCATACAATCGTTGACCTTGAACCTGCTCGGTGATCGTGATGATTTTGCCGTTCTCTTTCCACCCCGCTATGACATTCGGCACCGGCACTCTCGCAGGCCCTCTGAGCAGATCCGTCGCTAGGACTAGATTGACATTCGCCGTATCCAAGGTTTCGTCGTCCACAGTCTCAGTCATGACGTACTTGTCGCCGACGAACCAGGTGTGCGTCTCCGCGTCGTTGTACGTCAGCTTTAGGCTACTCTTGAACGGCACGGAGTCGATAGCCTGGCAGTAAGGCGTTGTACATGCGGGGCAGATGTCTTGTACGTCTCCAATATCGACGAAGTCATGGTCACTAGGGTTCTGCCCACTAACTTGATCCTCCCCAGCATCTCGTAAGCTGTCTTCGCTGGTCCTGGGACTTCCGCATGGCAATTCCCCTGACTCTGGTTCTTCTTGTACTATTAGCTTTCGGCCCATGATCCAGTCGATTATCTGATGCGCATTGAGGAGACCACTCAGCCTAGGTAGCTCGGACTTATTTAATCCGCCCGTATCTAGCGATGCAACATCCTCTGGCGATGCAACAACATCCTGGGGCTCACGAGTGTACGACACACCGTCGATGGGAGTAGCAGCGAAATCTTCGAAAGGGAGAATGTTGAAAAGAGAGTCGCCGCCCATTGAGGGAGTTTTTATCACGACTTCATCGTCACTGGGGAATTCCCCCGTGGCCTCGACGACCTGATGTTTTGTCTCACCCGTCGCGGACATGGTTATTGTCTAACAGACTGATTAGGGCAGCTGACTGACTGAAAGTAGCGTTTAGACTGAATTAAATTTGCAGCATGTCGATTCTAATAAGCAGAGGGCGAGTAGAGTAGATGAGGTAGGAGATGTAGATCTAGGTAGGTAGATATCTCAGACATATGGTACCGGGACTTAGCCAGCCAGCGGCCAAGCTATCATGCGACCTCTTGAAGACCAGTGAAATGAAAAGAGAGAGATGAAAAAAGAAGAAGGGAAAAAAAAGAAGGAGAAAATGAATTATGAGGCGACGACCGCGACCATGGTGTCGATATCAGAATATCGTAATGTAGACTTTTCCTGCTCCGTCTTTCCGTCAGTCGGTTTGCACGGCATTCGTGCGGTGGAATGCCACCCGGACTCGGCAACAAAGGACGTGGGCGTTGCAAACGGGACGAATTTTTTTCCAATTGAATTGTCCGGATGAAGAACGGAACAGATGCCATTTGCACGATATTCGCACTGTCCATTGAGAAGGCCTTGGATATGTCCTTTTTGGAATAATTTTAAGTTGAGGTATCATATGGCAGTCAATCAAGTAGAAGGACCAAATACAGACAGCGATTTAAACAAGGTAGGATAAATAGGATTAGGTACTCATCTGTAAATGTCCATGTCTCTAAATCTATAGAGGGTATAAAACCAAAGCTGCTTCGTATTTTGCGACGTCATGTTATTCTTTCCTGAATATCAAGTGATAGCTAAAAGATTCTGTGCACCACATCGAAATATCTGAAAAAAATGGATTGCGGAATCGGGTCACAATCAGTGGCTCTGTTGAATCAAGAATTGATTAATGTGCATTCAATTCACTGCCACCCGCCTATGTACTCATATCTTGTCAAAACCAAGAAGAGAACGCCTTATCGCCCTCTAACAGGTAAAAATATTGCTCAACTCCGGCTGTACTTGATGATCGGAAGTCGAAGAGAAGCGAAACCAACTCCCTTCCTCCAATGGCCACCCTTGCTTGTAGTGTGGTGACGGTAAAATGTGTATTAGGTATGAGGCAAAGATGTCGAGAAGGATAACGGAATACCCTTGTCCTTCCCGGTAAAAGCGCAACGCAATATGTAGAATGCTATAAAATAAAATGCCGATCGATGCTTTGCCGAGATCTAAAGTTGCTTTAGGGAAAGAAGATCGAATAGAACGGTGAAGGTGAAGGCGAAGGTGAATGGATAATTTGCGATGGAGTAGGGTGGGAGTTGCTTTGCGTTGCGTTGTGTATGAATCCGCCTCGCTGGGAGGAATGGACGAAACCTAGGTACCCAGGTAGGCATGGATATGAAATGACGAATTTATTAGAGAGCTCCCCGTACCAAGAAACGCGCCAGATCGCCCGTTTTTTGATACCTGCACTAAAAATCCACCCCAGCAAAAATAAGTAGAACTTCTTTCCTCCCGTCCTGCCCCCTTTCCTAGCGGTATTTCCACATTTCATCATACCGAGGGCTTCTCGGCAATGATCCGGTATGTCGTGGTAATTAGGCGCATGTTATCCATCTGCACAAATGCCTGACCGTCGAGGCATAACCTGTCGATCAGGATCTTGAAGTGGGGCGGGAGGGCGCGTAAGCGGACGAGCCCGTGGATGACACGCCTGACGGAGCGGAAGTAAATATCTACTTTGTCGATGAGCGGGGCCTGCAGGCCGTCTATGCTGGGATTGTCCGATTTCGTGACAGTGAACCCGGCATCCATGAGAGCCTTTTCAAATCCAGCCGGTGTCGGAGTGCCGACCGCGCCGATCAGAGGTTTGACGCGGCGCATGAGTCCCGCATGTTCAGGATCTTCTGGGTTATAGGGAGGCAAGCTAACCCAGTCTAATAGGGAGAACTTGGCACCAGGCTTTAGCACACGGTAGATCTCCTTGAAAGAAGCCGCGGGGTCCTTGCAGAGGCTGAGCGCTTGGATCTCGTAGAAGGCGTCGAAAGATTCGTCGGGGAACGGCAGCGGCAAGTCGTTCTGGTCGTGCACGACGAACTCGTTGTTGAAGCCGCACCGTTCATTCCATTCCTTAGCCTGTGCGATCTGGTTCGCATCGATATTTAGGCCCGTCACCTGAACTCCGCTGACGCTCGTCATGTGAGCGGCGACACGTCCACGTCCACATCCGAGATCTAAGACCTTCATCCCTGGCTTCAGCCCGATATCCTTGGCGATAGACTCCTCATACAGCAACTGATTATCGAGTACTGACGCCTTCTTATCCATCAGCGGCGGGATGTACATCTTCTCCACGTCACCGAGACTACAGAGGTGATTTAACACCGAGTAATAGGCGCGAAGGCAGTCACCGACACGCTGCTGGTAGTTAGGGCCGAATGCCTTGACCATCTCATCTTCGTTCGCCCAGTCCAAATTGTAGATCTCATATGAAGCCATGAAGTCATCGACCTCCTTGGGGGTTAGGTTATGAATGTGTTTGAAGGCCTTGATAAAGGTCTTCCACCTCTTGGGTGAGACGGAACGGTCAACTGAAAAGTGGCTATCATGGTTTTTGCGGTGCTTTGAGGAGTGCTTTGAAGATGATGTGTGAAGCGGAGAGGTGAGTTTGACTTTCTCAGTGCTGGTTTGACTGGAACGAGAGCTGTCGCTGCTGTCATTCCGACCTGGTATAGCAGGAGTAATAGGAGGTTGCGACACAGAGACAGTATCCATTGGTACTTCCGCAACTACTTGTACTCCTGGGTGAAGAGATGATTATCGGTACCTAGGTAAGTTTTGGACAGTGGTGTACCGGTATGTAACGGGGCTGTGCCTGCACCAGTGCCTGTGCCTGCGTCTGCGGATGTGTTTGCGGAACAGGATACAGGATGTGTATGGTTAGGTATGCGTCCGTGTGGATGGAAGAGAGGTGTGTGTGTGCGTATTGCGTGTCTGCTTGCGTAGTCTAGCAGATATTGTTACCAGAGACAGGTGTGTGTGCTTGTGCGTGTGTATGGTTTAACTTTCACATAAACACAGACACGCGCAGATTTTTGAAATGACTTTTGACTCAGGTTTGTTTTTGTTTTGTTTTCCCCTTCTCCGCAAGAACCCGGTTGGTAGATCACCCATTCAAATGTCAAGGGTTCCTCGTCGTATGATTGGGAAAAGGGCTTGCTCCGAACGACCCGAAGGAATGTATGTATGGAGGTATGGAAGTATGGAAGTATCTTAGGTAGAGGTAGGTAGGTAGGTAAATAGGTAAATATGTAAATAGGTAAGTAGGGGATCAAAAAGTAGAAGAGCTGGAGAGATAATGATAGAATGGCGTAGGTCGCAGCAGACCTGTGTAGGTTCCAAGGTTCAACGTTGGCTCCGGACCTTTGAGGTATGTATGTATGAGGTAGGTATGTAGGTACCTTTTAGGTAGAAGAACGAATGAGGGCATGCAAGGCAGGATACAAGTATAAATTCAGGTTCATAATTCAAGTAATGTTAGTGCCACCTGGGACGACGGATGAGTCGGTGACTTATGCTTGTAACCTGTGACCGTGTGCCAGGCATGTAACTTTCAAGCTGTAATACATACGGGCATACATTAGGTTAAGTGCCCACCTGGCAGTTTTACATTTAAACGTACATATGGATGTATGCAGTTACATACATCATTGATGTCAAATGTGCGCTGGTGACTCTGCGACTTGCCTTCACATGTTGTACATAATCCTATGTATACATATAAGTACATACACGATAGCATTTGATCATATGAGAATATAAGTACATGCGGGTATAAAAACGGGTGGTAATGTGTAATTGAGTTTATGTAGGACACTGATGTACAAACAACATAGCATCTACATTGGCAGGCACAGGGCAGGCTAGGATATTAGGATGCTGGGATGCTGGGGATACCGACTTGCTCTTGCCCGGATTTTGAATTGATTGATTGGATTGGCTTAGAAAAAAAAAATCAACAATTGAACCCTTCCGGTCGGTCCCTTAGGCCTTCTGTCCCCTCTCTCATTCCCACTTCGGAGAGGTCGGCGCGCCTCGCTTTTGACATGGGCATTATTTCCGGCTCGCATTGTAATATCCGCCGATTCAAATACAGAACGAATACACGCAAATAGCTACACTGTGCAGCAACAAGGCCGCTTTTTACCATATGCATGTACGCATGTGCATCCATATTTCTATCCATATTTTTATCACAGCCCCTGGAGGTACCTACATGTATGCTTGCCTACCTGAGGTATCCAGGCTGCCAGGTATGATGTATGTATGTGGTAGGTAAGTATTACCTACATCAACAAAAAAAACATATTGAAGAGCAAGAAAACAAGGTTTCCTGATGCGCCATTTCTATTGTCTCTGCCGGAATGAGTCAACTGACCGGCTATTCCTTTTGTCCCCAATTCTTTATCATCCCCTCTATTGTTTCTAGATTATTCTTGTTCTCGTTCCTCCCCAACCTCGTACTTCCGCTTCTGCGCAGTTTACGCCTATCATATCTCCACCAACGGCTTTGCCGGGACCGGACCCTCGGACCTGCTCATCGCTTAGAAATCATGTCCCTTTCTTTTTTTTTTTCGTCTCGTGATCCCCTACAATAGCTCAGCTGCTATGGCGCTATTTAGCCGTGTTTGTCTTCGCTCGAGCCGTATTGCTGACCTATTTATTACCTATTACTCATCCTGCCTGCATGACGGACTTGCGGTATTTGGTATCGCCTACAATAACATGAGAAGGATCCAATGTCGATCACCTTGCATCTTGTGACTAATGTGACTATTCTATCCCGCTCTCGTCATTATTACAATGGGGCGGCCGAGCGTTCTCGGGTCGCCTCGGGTCGGAGACCCAATACATTTGGGGACTGCAGGTTAAACTCCAAGTTCAACCTTGAATAAGCCAACTTCATTCATCTTCATCCTTCACACCTCGAGTCAAAATAGTACCAGTATTTGAATAGGCTATATTGTTTATGTGTGTTACTTAATCTTATACTATGGATGGAAGTTTCCAAGGACTAAAGTTCTGTCTCGAGACCGACGCCGACTATGGAATTTCGTCGACCTTCCCTCTTGGCCTAACTTACACACAGCCAGTGTTGGATGATCTCCATCCTGTCCTATGAACATGCGGCTCTTTCTCGGTTCTGTTTCAGTCGTCGAATTAAGCTTTTGGTTGCATCGCCACAGTTCTAGCGATCTGGCTCCAAAGTAACGCTTCATTGGGTCTTGGCCATGTGTATTACTGTATCTTATCCGGATCGGCATAGCAAGCCGTATGCCTAGAGCCCGGGAGTAAGGCTCCGCGGCAAGCAGACTGCGGATACACCGCAAGCTAAGCCAACAAGGAGAAAGGGAACTCGAACCAAGTTCCCAGCATAGCCGAAAGAAGAAAGGGGGCTACGATGAGTTCCCAATTGGGAGGGATAGGCCCAAGGCAATGCCGCGCGTCATGGGGCCTTTCAGGGGCGATCTCATTGGCACCTCCAGTACCAAAGTTATTAATAACCACCGTAGAAACTGGGCGTTACCCGCATGTCTCAAGTAAGGTATATAAGGTATATGGGTATATATGGGGTAAATTCCCAGTTCCCCGGTCTTTTATAGCGAGTGCCCCTTAAGGAGCAGCTGGACTACTACCGGGCTGGTTCAGGCATTTACTCCTTATCCCTTGTAAGCATTATATACGGTGGGTAACGTCGCGATCATACGATCCTTCTTGGACACCCAATCTTCGAACTTGGAGAAACTGCAACACTTCAGCGAATCCTTCCAAGGCTTAGTACAAGCAGAAGAATAACGAGTTCTAAAAAGAACCTCTATCACAGTATATAGGCGCTATTTGCTTGCTCGCAAATAGCGGCGTCGCTTTTGCGACAACCTCTGGTATGATTCAATTTTGTCAGCCTTCGACTACAATAGAGCCCGTCGATGTATACGAACTTTATCATCCTACACATTCTACCATGCGAGCAACCGTTCACTCCCAGAATTCTCATTAAACTATGAGACTCCTACTGCTGTCTAACGTTTCCCGTTTCTCAATATATGAAACACTAGGTAGGTAACTCAACTATACAACGCGTCATCACGTGTATTAGGTACCGTAATCACATCTACTTCCATACAGAAGTTATAGCATTGTACCCCTTATTCCCAACAACCACATCACAGGTGTACTGTATACAAGAGAATAACTTTGTAGCACTGTGGTACAGCCCCTCATATGGCGCATAATTCCATTGATATGCCGTGGCTCGCAAAGATATTTCTACTTCATGATCGTGTACTCTTCGACCTTCTTGTCCTTTAACACACCCCCTCCTTTTTCCTCTGCACAATAATCGAATTTACTTCTGCTTGACTCTACGGCTTGCAATATGCTGTATCTATGAGATACATACACGAACATTCTGCTTTCCGACCTAGGTAGGTACTTGGATACATGCTGGGTTAGATTAGGTACCTAAGTTGTCTTGTTCTAAGACTCCTATTATTTAAGCCATATAATACCTAATCCAAAGGTACCTATTAATGGATCATTCCATTATATTCCTATAGCCATCACTGAAAGTCCACCTCACGGCGATTAGATGTTGGTTATTTCACTACCAGTATGGTTTAGGCATAGCAGCAGCGTGTGGTGGGGACTTCAGTCAAGAGTGGACGGATATTGGTTCAACATGACAATCCACAATTGGCAAGCAGCAACTTGCCTAGGTAGGCAGGCATAACGAAGGAGTGACACGGTGGTATGATAAAGTAGTTGAATTATTTACATTATTAAATGGATATTAAGGTAGTACAAGGAAGCTTTAATTGCCTAAAAGCGTTCGTAGCCCTCGGAGCATGAGCCTCTGTACATAGAAAAAAAGAGCCTATAAATCTGATCGTGCCCTGAATGAATATCCATCCCTTCCTTTCATTTGGTCCGTATATCGCATCACCTTGTCATAAAAACGCGGGTATCTAGAAGAGACCCAGGCAGAGCGCGGCAAATGCAACGAGAGCACCAGTGACACCGGATCCCACGACTGCAGCGCCGGCGGTAGCGATGGTCGAGGGAGCGGTGTACGTGGAAGAAGGTGTCTGAGTAGGGTAGCCGACGGTCTGGCTGGGAGCAGTGAAGGTAGCATTGCTGTAGATGGTTGACAGAGTCGAAGAGGCCGGGTATGTTGCACTCGGCTGGCTGGGAGTCTCAGCAGGATAGGTGGGAACAGACTCGGCTGAAGACTCAACAGGGTAGGTAGGAGCAGGCTGGCTCGGAGTTCCAGCGGGATAAGTGGGAGCGGACTCGCTGGAGGACTCAACAGGATAGGTTGCACCCGGCTGGCTAGGGGTCTCGGCAGGGTAGGTGGGCACCTCCGCAGAGGCGGAGTAAGTAGGCGCCGACTGACTAGTAGCCTCAGTGGGGTACTTCGGCGTCTCAGCAGGGTAAGAAGGAGTCTCGGCCGGGTAGGAAGGAGTCTCTGCCGGGTAGGAAGGAGTCTCGGCCGGGTAAGTCTCGGAGGCCGTCGGGTAGGACCCGGACTCGGACTCGCTGCAGGGAACAACAACGGTAGTGGTTGACCCGACAGGGCAGTTGGTGACAGAGGGAGCACACGAGGTAATGGTGGAGACAAGAGTAGTGTACCTTGTCACGGTTGACTCCCCGGGGTAGGTAGCGATAGTAGTGGTCGGGTAACTGGGAGTAGAGATGCTCTCAGACCCAGTAGGGTATACGGGGTAAGAGCTTTCAGAGCCAGTAGGATACGCCGGGTAGGACGCGCTCTCAGATCCAGTGGGATACGAGGCACCCTGGGACTCAGTGGGATAGACAGGTACGGAAACGGTCTCGCTCTGAGTTGGGTAAACGGAAGAGGTCTCCTCAGGGGGGCAGTCGTCCTCTTCCGAGCTGGTAGACGAAGAGGCCGGATAGGAGCTTACGGCCGGGTACCCAGCTGAAGATGAAGGGGTAATGACCGGGTATCCAGCAGCGGAGGAAGAGCTGCCGGTTGGGTAGGGGACAGTGGTAGCCCCATAGGATTCGGTCTCGGTGCAGTCATCCTCCTCGTACTCTGAGGTCGTGGCGTAGTTGGCGCTCACGGTAGCAACCAGCAGGGCGCTGGCGCTAGCATACTTCAACAGACGAACCATCGCGACTGACTTGTTTTGTTCACGGCAAGCGAATGACTGAAGTTGGACCGATCAAGCGATTGCGATGCTCACGAGACGAGACGAGAGCGATTGGCAGACACAATCTGGTGTGATGGGGGGGAGAGAGGGAATCAGCAGGCCGGACAGCAACTGGCCTTTTAAAAGGTGCGCTGTGGACTCTGGAGTCAGCCATCATCCTATTCTACATTATTCCGGCAGCTTGGTTCGTCTGTCCAGAGCTTCTCTATTGTGGGCCCCTTTTCGGACCATTGCTGTTTATTTAGAACGTGCAGGGGTTGCTCGCGAGCGACCCCAATCAATTCCAATCTCGGTTTGGATTCAGTCCTTTGGGCTGCTCTAGACACGTGCGACATGCAGGCACTAGTCAGGGGAAGCAGGAGAACAAAAGGCGACGATGGCGAAAGAAACACAACGTAACCTGATTTGGCAACTCCAGCTGAAAACTTGACTTTGCTAGATCCTCCGATTTGGAAAGAAATGCCCGCATTTGTGGAAATTATGTGTTCAGATGATCCTATGCCGTTCGCGGAATCGCGAGTAAACTACCAACGTCCGCGCTGGTCGAGTCCACTTCGTACTATTGATACACTAACTTCCTTGGCCGAACAGGCTTCCCCTCTGGAGCCCGGGACGCACGACTTTGCTGCATCGGCCGAGTGCTTTGTGTTACAAATGTAATCAACTTGCGGGATGCGGATATCCTAGCTTTCTGTCAAGATATCTACAGACGCCATTATTAGGGGACGGCGGAACCAATGGTGAACACTGTGGTCTTGGCTAGGTAGACAATTCCACTTACTCCTGGGAAAATGTAAGTCTCTCATAGCCTACTTCTCATAGCCAGTAGGCTATTAGTGCCTGAAATCTTGCCATGGTTAATAATTAGTACACGAAGTAATAGAGATAGGGCTTGGAATAGCGCGTTGGACGTGGAGAAGATAGCCGACGCCCGAAGCTGAAAATTGATAATATTATGGAGTCGAGCATTTGTGTCAGTGGGCTGTTGATCCATTAACCGTCATAAAAGCATTGAAAAGCCACCAGGCCAAGAACATCGGAAGACCACCGTTACAAAGGTACGGGTACGTGCTTAACGGTGGACATCTTAGATTGGAGGCTTGAAAATGGAAGTTGGTTGACTGTTTGAAAGAAAATACTGCGGTTAAACATAATAATTTGAGGAAGGGGTAAAAAGAAACATGACAATACTGTCTCAAATCGTAATTGCCGATCAGACGGGTTAGATCGCGGTGCTTAGATAAATCGGCTGTGGTTCTAATCGTGGCTAGCAGCTATTGACTTCTCGCGAACACGAGAAGCCGGAGTTTGGAGTTTTGGGTTGCCCGGTTGCATCCTAGGGTGCTTATGCATGTATTTTCGGAAGGTTTTCGTCCCTATAGGCTATAGATTATTTAACGAACTTCAACGAGGCATCACCATAATCGCCAAGTTAAATGAGGCTTCGTATGATATAAATCGCATGATGAACACATCCCGCTATCTCTTACCATGTAGATTCTTGTTGCATTCGGCAAATTTTCATTTACTCAGTCTAATGCGTATCAAAGAGCCTAGCCGAAGAGCTCCGACAGTGGACCCCATTTAGAAAATACTTAATTGTATGCATCATCGTTACGAACAATAGCGCGAAGTTTGCTGATGTCGTCATGAGTTGCCTTGCAACAGCCACCGACCACGATAGATCTCCAGCAATGCTGATTTCGAGCAAGAGCGACCGCGTCGGCTAGCTGGTGTTCCCATGGGGACTGGATGCTTGTTCAGCCTCTTTGCCTGAGACCATGTATCTAGTTAAATATGACTCTATTGAGACTTACCGTAGGAGCTTGCAGGCCAGCTGGTGGATGCCATGTCTTTGTTGTCGTGTCGTAAACTTCGCCATTGGTCCCATCAGGGTAGAGAACCAGACTAGGTCGGGTCTCGAGACGACCACCGCTTGCCATCTTAGTAACAGCGGCTCCAAACAATTCAACAAGCCCGCGGAGTTTCGTTACTTTAGTGCAATTGATGCCAATTCCCCAAGGAACAATATCCGAATAACATGTGTTCAAGAGGGCGTCGACCACTTGATCAACGACACTACCGTCAGGAAGAGTATAATTCTCACCGGGGAAGACGCAGGATATCCAAAAAGCAATATCGCCGTTAAGGATGGAGGATACATTGGAGGGGGTGCGGGTGAAGAGCTTTCGAATCGCCTTTATTTCATCCAATCTCGGGACAGTTTCTAAAGCAATGAACGATATGCGTGACCCTAGATGATCGATCTGATCAAATAATTGAAAACGATCATAGTGCCAGGCCAATAGCTGGTCTATCGAGCTGTGTTCCGCGTCGTATTTCCCACTGTATTCCTGACTAGGAACCATACAGGCTCCGTACGGTCCCAGACTCAAGGCAACCTGAGCTTTGGGTGCTTTGGTCTCTTCTGCGATAGATATGGCTAGATCCAGGAAAGGTAAGATTTCATAGCGATCGAAGCCTTTAGGATGATCTGGCGTCTTGGTTCGCGCAAAGGCCTCCACAGAGACTTGATATGTTGCTGTGAGCAGAATATCGACGGGGATATTCCCAAAATCTCTCTGACACGCACGTAGCGTCTCAGGGTTGTCAATGAGAAGGTGGGAGGACCATAAAGGGGTAGTTTCATCGAACTTGACACCGTACTTATCCTCGAGTGATGTGCCCAACCCTCCATCGAGGATGAGGACAGGGGCGAGGCTATTCGTATCCATCCAGCTGAGTTGCACCTGAAATCGATGACCGAAAAAGCGGATGTTGATAAGACTACTGGTGAACGTAAGATATATGGATACGAACAAACCAGGATTAGGTGTGCGAGTCAGCGTCAGCCCCCTACATAAATGGTCTAGAGTAAGCTGCCCAAGTACACAGAATTGACCACAGCCCTACAAAAGATGTTTGAAATGCGAATCAACTTCAGAAGGGGCTGTGGCTCGGCTATACCTGGTTACCCTATAACGTACCTACCTAGCTTGCCCAGATGCTAGTGAGGTAGGGCACTATCCAAGAGATCGGAAGGTCGGCAACCCTTGAACCTTGCGTCCTTACTAGATCGGAGTGGATGAATATAGTCTCCGACGCTAAGCGCGTTCCGTTGGCAATTCTCTGATCTGATTCGTTGAACGGTCAGGTAAGCTTTACCCAACCGTAAATTGTGACGTTGTATTCTACTTCCACAGCCTCCATGCACATCTTCATTCTATACATGGTGGCGTGGGTACCAAACATTCGATGCTTACCTACATTAGGTACTTACACATATCTACTTATGTAAGTACCTACAATACACACACGTACACATTGACATGTACAATAGCGCGGCAAATCGGCAAGGTCATCACCCAATTTACCTCATATATGTACATACATGTATGCATGTTATGTAGGGAAAGAAGCAGCTTTCATTGCGCGACAGCTATTTCCCCCTTCCATTCATTTCTTCCTCTCTTCTGTAATCATCCAACAATTGAGCACATTTACATTAATCTTCTGCGTTTTATCATCAATTGCTACTACAGTGGCGTCGTTCATACCCTTGATACCCCAATAATTACTTGCCAAGCGTACTGGTAAGATAATCACAGTCTTTTTTTCTCTTGTTTACCATTTCGCGTGCTTGTCAATCACTACATACATCGTACCTCGTGGGGAACCGAGTGCCGACCCATTTGTTTCCAAGACCTCGCAAACCACCGCCTTGGCATCCATCATCACCGTCCTTTTCGGAATTCTGAACCACAACAAGGTTTACTGCTAGCTACCGTACGAGCAGGGTAATTACGTCCGCCACCAACCGAAATTCCCGCTTGTGACATCATTCGCCGGTCTTATTGTCGACAAAATGTCCGCTGCCACTGAAGGGGAGGCCGATTCGGCGCCCCATAGCCAAGACCAGCCGGTGCAAAGAGGGGTCCCTGGCGATTTGAACAATGAGAAAAATGCTCAGCAGATCTCCGACGATCGCCCAACCCCTGGAGATAGAGAACACCCGCACCCCGACGGTTCCAATGAGAAACAGGATGAACCTCCTCCTCATCACAGTACTTTTAAGAACAAGTTCAAGGAACAGAAGGAGAAGATCAAGACCAAAACTAAGCCGCCTGGTGGCTTTGACCCCACGCCAATCCCCGACGCACCCCCGGGTTTCACGGTGAAATTCATATTTCATCGAGCCGAGAACCTCCCTGCAGCCGACATAAGCACTGGAACATCGGACCCATTCCTAACTGCCACTCTCACAACATCATTACCAAAACGTCATAAGGAAGATCCGGATCTTGTCTACCGGACGCGCACGATTAGGAAAACTCTTGAGCCTCAATGGGAACAGGAATGGATTGTTGCCAATATCCCACGGTCCGGATTCAAGCTCAAGTGTCGCCTATATGACGAAGATTGGCCAGACCATAATGATAGATTAGGCAACGTAACGATTGTAGTACCGCGCCTGGACGAAGATTGGGAAGGCTTCGAGCCTCCGGGGAAGGAGTTTGAAGTTAAGAAACGTAGTGGTAGCAAGCGGGCTTACATCTTGAAGGCCTGTACGAGCGCCTTCACTAGGGATGTATCCATGACTCCGAGGCTGTACGTGAGTGCTGTCGTCCTAGGCAAGTCGGATCCGCCTCATGGCCAGATGTACACAGTCGGCCCCACCTACTACTTCAAGCACTTCTCCCCGATGATTGGCCGGATGACGGGGATAAAAGTCAACAGAGACGAGGCTGAAGACTCGAATGACCATGATACAGACGCAGCGGCCTCTACATCCCATAGCAATGGCAAGCAGGCGGAGAGACGGACCCAAAAGTATGATTTTCAAGCCAACGAGATCCAACTAGCAGGTCCAGTCCCACCGAAACTATATCACAGATATGTCGAATTCCGGCCCATTATTGGCCTCTTATTCAGGGGTAGTGGGCTGCGTGGCAAGATTCTGAACAAGGCACTTCATCATCAACATAGCCGCGTGTATAACTTTGATAGGTCCACAAAATGGGGTACTTTCAAGCCGTGCTCGGAAGAAGCCAGTATCCAACTCTTGAAGATGGCACATTTCGACGAAGGCGGACGAATATTCACATATGTCATTACGCTAGATGGACTCATGCGATTTACGGAGACAGGAAAGGAATTTGGAATTGATCTTCTTAGCAAGCACACAATGCATAGTGACGCCTCAATATATATCGCCTGCTCAGGGGAGTTCTTTATCCGAAGGTTGAAGAAGCCCAAAGTATCTGAGGATCCTGAACCCGGTGAGCCCACCCATCCCGAGGAAATTTTACAGGGTGGACCACCCAAGGAGCCACCGCCGGCTAAGCCGGAGTATTATCAACTGATAATCGACAACGATAGCGGTACTTATCGCCCTGATAAATCGGTGTTACCCGACCTACAGAAATTTTTGGAGCGAAACTTTCCCGGTCTAGGCGTTGTGGCGCTAGGATGCGATGATCCAGAGGACCAAAATCTCAAGAAGGCCCAGCTGAAAGTGAAAAAGAGGGAAGGCCGCGCCATCAACATGGTGCTAAACCGCAGCCCCAGCGCTAGCTCGTTTAGCTCTGACGATATCAGCGATCTCGAGGATATGGAGCGAGCTGGGGAAAGAGGTCGCAAAAGCAAGAAGGAGAGAGCATGGGATCTACTAGAAGAGCCCAGACGTCTGAAAGAACTTGCCGGCAAACATTTGGCGGATGCTGCAATAAGTGGACCAAGCAGAAGCGGTACAACCACTTAATAAGTCGATCGACAACTATCACAGCTTTTCTTTAAGTTTACCCCTTTAGCATCCATTATGTGGGTATCTGCAATAGGCCTCTCAATCTTTCAAACGCAGTAGGTGGCTAAACTAGATTTGGTCGTAAAAATCTGGTTGGGAAAATTTTCATGTTCATGTTGAGTATAACGTTCAATTCCCAGTTGCTTTCGTTTTGACTAAACGGGAACGCATCGCACGACGGGTTGTATACCAGCTTATCACGCTTAGGTATTACAACTCTCTTTTCATATCAACTTTGTTGAGTCACAACTCATTGCGAGTTGTATGAGTTAATCAATCAAGCTTCTTTACCCTAATCACCAAATCTTATGATTTCAAAGTCTTCGACTACCTTACCTAAGTACTTTAGTACTTCAGTGATAAACGAGGTTCAGGTTAGCCAAGAACGAGCCGTACGGCCGCTTAGCCACAGGAACTAAACACTAGTACGCCTACCCTCTTCGGGTACTAGAGAGTACTCTCTGTACTATGTAGTTCAAGGCAGCTCAAGACGGTTCCAGGCCGAGTCCTGAGCGACCAGACTAGTTGAAATCTAGACTCTGATTAGCGTGTACTAACACTTTAAGTGGTAAAATTTTCAGCTCCCATAAACGATGAGAAGTACATTGGTACCTTATATCTCCCGACAGCCGCAATCTAGGAGCTTCGGTTGTAACATGGTGTTTAGCGCCCCCTATTCATTGTGAATATCCCTTTCATTACTATTATCAGGGCTCTAGTGCCCTTCATCTTCTTTTTTGGGGGGGGCGTAACTTATGTGGAGCCCCTTTCTTTACACAAGGCAGCCGCCACGGTGGTGTGATAAGTATCCCTATATTAAAAGAGCAGATTCTACGGTACAGTTCAAAATATAAGTTCTAGGATGTCACCCACTCAGCCCAGCATGTCTTCCCTAGAGGATAGGGTCAATCGCGCTTTAATGCTATCGATCTAAAAACTGCGCGTAGGAGAGAAAGGATAAGGGTCTGGCTTGCTATGATATACGTGCTGTTTAGTAATCCAAGTCTTGCCGAACTAGTCGCAGCATTGTCGCTTCTGAAATGTAAGGATCAACGATGCGCTCAACATGTTCCAGCCAATTATACACCCATTAGAGGTCTACGAAACATGATGCATATTCCCAATAGCTAGGATACCGTCCTGCGTCTTCCCAATCTACCACGGCGGAGACTTCTAATTTTCTTGGCCCAGAGTGGCTTTCTGGGACCTCTAGCACGGGTATGTTCTTGCGCTGTATATCTGCATGCGTGAAAACGCTTCAATGGCCTGTCAGTGCAGTTGGTAGATTTCGAGCAAAAAAACTCGACATCCATCCTCGTTGGCTGTTACCTTCCCAATTCTTCTGTGGCCGTAGCGCGAGGGCGACGTTAAGATCTTCCTCACAGAATGGCCCCGTAATTCTCGAGTCAAGTTCTAGCCATTGAAAGAAACGACATCTTAAGGCCCCCCGTGACGTTACCAAAAATACCAGACGACGGAATAGACCGTATTTGGTCCCATACCTTCCTGGAATGTTCAGACACGTCGAGAATCTCGTTATCACTTAGATCAAGCCATAGCTCACGGAGTTGTCTTCCTGACTTTAACCCCATGATGAGGTAGAGCTTTGATTCTCTCGGTACATGGCGTAGAGCCGTGGAACTGGAATGGATTGATACTTCTCGAGGTATAGTAGCGCATGACCTTCATTATCGAACAGATACCTAGTACCATATTTTACCACGAAATGGTCACCGACGATGACTGTGCGCGGCGCAGCGGGGTATGAATAGAAGGAAGGGTCTTCATTGCGGCTTCAATCGCCGCTGTCGTCGGTAATGGAGCTGGCAACTTTTTAGCACTGCAAAAAATACAGAAGTATAATGGTATCAGGCAATATGGCTATTGTAATCGTACTCATTCCTATGAGAGAGCAAATGATAAACGCTAACACAAGGGGCAGCCGAGGCGGGCAGAAATCTTCGCATTGCTACGATGAGTCGGCAGACCCCTTCTCATCGTGCCACACGTTTGATTTTACACTGTTTGGACTCGACCGCCATATTGAAAGAATAAGAGGACGTTGGGGGAAATCCCGTTTCTACGCGGATACACGGCAGTAGAATGCGTAACGGTATGTCAATTTCCAGTCCTCTCTTCAAGCCACCCACTAGTAAGGGCGAAGCTACTATGTAGATAGGAGGCTTGGCAACAGTGTGCTCCGCCGAGGCATTATACAGGTGGGACGCGAGATGCTACATCCAACCCACTCAAAGAGGGGACATAGTGATTTGGTGAAGTAAGGAAGTGTTTAAACTTTAGCACGTATCGGTGTCTAGATACTAACTACCTACTAATTAGGACCGTTGACTCTCATATTAAAAGCTATGAATAGAAACACATTTATTTTCGGTATTACTGAGGCTAAGAGGAGTCAAACTAAGCTGCTGAGGCTATATCGCACATTTGAGCTAGCTATAAGTACTGAAGTAATGGCGTAAGGATAGACGATTCAGCTAGATGGGGGTTAGGCGGTTAGAATAGCCTCCTTCCCGAGGTAGATGTTGAACTATACAAGATACAATAATATGGGGTTGAAATGTCGACCTTATTCAGGAAGGTGACGGGATGTCGGCTTGCGCCCTGAGCTGCTCGGATCAATGCGAGATCTAGCATGCGTCTGAGGTTACGCTGCTGCCAACTTGTGGGACACTGTTCTATTTTCCTATGATCGGAAAATAGGTGATCTCAAGAGCTTCACGTCTGTGATATTGGGAATGATGATGCGCGCTAGACGGTCCGATGATCATATCGGCTTATCCAATAAAGACCAATCCAGTAGATATCGTGTTGGTATCGACAATTAGGACTGGCATAGATAGGCAGGAGAATTTTGATCGTGTGGGTATGGCAGTGCTCAGTCCGAAGTTGTAGAGATAGGCAGAGCATGGTCAAGCTGTTTTCCTCTCTTAATTGGTGTAAGAGCCGCGACGGCATCTCCTGGAGCTATTTGGTAGCTGGGCATTGATCCCGATCTAGTCCAAGTAGCTGGATACCGGGCGGACTAAAGACGGGTTTAGGATATTACTTGATAAGGGCGAGATCATCACTCGAATCCCAACAAGGCTATGGAGCCCTGTAGGAATAGCCATCCGAACTTCGCTGCTGTCACATGCGTCTACTTGCCATGATGATTACCTGCAGCGGCATGCACCTGTAAGTTGTCAACGTACGTCTCACCTACCGTATGTATACAGCTCTGTCGTGATGCGGGGAAAGGCAGCGGTACTTGGAAAATGGTCTTCCGAATGAACTACTCCAGACTCCGTACCTAGCTCCGGTCCTACACTACCGTACTGTAGTGTAGATCCATTGGTGGAGCCGGTTCCTTATTTCCAGTCGATCTGTGACTAACAAGATCCCTACCTAGGTACCTACCGACCTACATGTAAAGGTAGCTAAGGGTAAGCCAAGGGTAAGTTAAGGGTGAACGGGATCTTAGATAAGCTTAATTTACACAACCTCTCTCTGATAGACCTGACACATCGTTGGTTAGTCTAATATAATACGTGTAAATTAGGAGATGATCACGCTATAGATGCCCCGTGACTTGCTAATTGATAAGGACTCATGGATATCCTATCAATATGAATATGAAATCGAACATTATGTTGCAAGATATGAGCGATGTTGCGAATCGCGGTTAACAATGCCGACGTTTCGGTAATTGCGGTATAGAGATGTGATCACTTCATGTCGTATTACCTGTACGATAATATAAAAGCCTGCTCGACTTGCCGCTGAATTCTCACTCGGAGCACTATAGGCAATCTGGAATCAGAAACAAGCTCAGTCTTGGCCTCTTGGCTCTTCTTATTGTAAGCCTTGATAAGGTGAATATGAGAGGGGGCTAATTACCCGATTAGGAAGGCCGTGCAGTGTCCACCACGCGACGCGAGCTCGAGACTCCTTTTTGCGAGAAAAGGGCGACTTGGCAAAGCTGGAGAATACGACATCATGATACTGCCTGGTAGATTTACTTCTCCGCGCTATTGGGTTCGAATCTTAGGCTATGTTGCAACCGGCCGCCCGAAGTCACCATATTCTAAGGCTACTGGATCGTAACCCTGCTCGGATCCTCGGCTTGGATCTAGGCTCTATGTAACTATAAGCCATGGCCGAAAACTTAGAGCTCTCCTGCTGTAGAGACCCTGGAGACCCTGGAGAATCTCAGCGGTCCCAAACAGCCCTTACCCGCCTCCATTGGCAAATGCGGTAAGGTATCAATGCCGCTCCACGCCAAAGAAACAAGCTCTGCTAGCTACCGCGCTTCCCCAGCCCAGCGTCAATATCTCGTCCTGCATGGCATATTGGCGCTGCAGGGCAGCTTACGAGCAGGGATTGCAGATAAGGTCCAGGTAACTTTCTCTAGGTCATCAGGGTCTCCTCATCAGAACTGACCAATACCTTCAAGCAAGACCCTTATTACAAACTACATCGTCATCTAACCTGTCCGACTATACCGCCGAGTAAGACCCTATGAGTATAGGAGATCTGCGAGCTTCCTTCCAGGGAAGGCAGAAGATCGACGGCATTGGATATATTGAAGCTCAGACGAAGCCGCCACCATGATAAATACTAGTGATGCCCTCGACTTGAGGTGGTGGTCTGTCCTTCATCACTCACTAGAACGCCGCTTCAGCCCCCCAACCCCTAAACAGTGCTACCTTGACTTACTCCAATATGCGTACTGCCGCCCTCTTCCTCTCTCTCCTGCCTCTGGTATTGGCTGCCCCGGCGAAGCGGGCAGAGCCAGCTCCCCTCATAAAACCGCGAGGATCTCAACTCGTTGAGGGCAAGTATATTGTCAAGCTCTACGAGAATTCCGCAATATCGGCTCTCGACGATGCTATGAGCCACTTTGAGGGTGATGCGGACCACGTATACAACGTCAAAGGCTTCAAGGGCTTTGCCTCTGCTCTGACGGCGGAGGCCCTCGAGCAGCTGCAGAACCACCCCGATGTATGTTTTTACTGGCTCCTTAGAGATAGGGGATCCTTATAGTCTGACAATTTTCAGGTTGAGTTCATCGAGCAGGATGCTATTATGAGCATCAACACCTACACCACCCAGACTGGCGCTCCGTGGGGCATCTCGCGTCTATCCCATAAGTCAGGCACGGACGGCTACGTTTATGACTCCAGCGCCGGCACCGGCACATGTGCGTACGTCATTGATACCGGCATTTACACTGACCACGCGGTATGCATGACTTGCGAAAGGACTCATCATGAATACCTAGATACTAACAACATTTCAAGGAGTTCGAGGGCCGTGCTACTTTCGCAGCCAACTTTGTCGACAGTTCCTCCACTGATGGAAATGGCCACGGCACCCACGTTGCTGGAACTATTGTATTTCATCCGTGGGCCCCATATATATCCAGATGAATATACTGATATTTTTCTTATAGGGTAGCAAGACATACGGTGTTGCAAAGAAGACCCAGCTCTACGCTGTCAAAGTTCTTGACGCCAGCGGTTCCGGCACTACCTCAGGTGTCATTGCCGGCATGAACTTCGTTACCTCAGACGTCAAGACCCGGTCCTGCCCGGCGGGTGCCGTCGCCAACATGTCTCTTGGCGGTGGCTCTTCGTCTTCCATCAACAGTGCCGCAAAGGCCATGATCAATGCCGGAGTCTTCTTGGCGGTGGCCGCGGGCAACGACAACCAGAACGCTGCTAATTCCTCTCCTGCTTCTGAGCCTAGCGTCTGCACCGTCGGCGCCACAACCTCCGGCGACGCCCGTGCTAGCTACTCGAACTACGGCTCCGTCGTCGACATCTTTGCGCCAGGCAGCAATATCCTATCGACGTGGCGAGAAGGGCGCACTGTGAGTTACACCGTCATCAGCTATGTTTATTTGACCGTTTATGGACATACGCCCTTAAAGTCCACAATCTTCTAAGTAGTCGTATTAGATATTTAAGCTAACGTATAAATGCCAGAACACCATCTCGGGCACCTCCATGGCCACTCCTCATATTACTGGTCTTGGCGCATACCTTTTGGCTCTCGAGGGCAAGAAGACTCCTCAGGAGCTTTGCAGCTACATTGCTTCCACGGCAAACAACGGACTCTTATCTAGCATCCCAAGCGGCACTGTTAACAAGCTCGCCTTCAACGGAAACCCTAGCGGTTAATCGTACTGCTTTCCATATGGCTACAGCCCTCTTCTATAAGCTCAGCCTGAGTTTAGATGTGATTGTCTGGGTTCTCTGGCTACTTGATTGAGCGACTTGGGGTGGGTTGGGGAAAGGGGGGGAAGGCATACTTGCATGTGTCTGACTAACCCGTGTAGTTCGAGAGAGGCCAACAAGTGCCGGGTGAACAACGAAAAATATTTCCAAGTTCATTCGTGCGTTCATAGACGGAATTGCATTTTACGGCAATCCCGCCCCTTGGGCTATAACGGTACACATATAGCGTATACGTGGCTAGGATCACAGTTGTAGTTGTATCCCGGTGGGAAGCTATGGACGTTTGGTTCATCAATAATTACGAAATATACATACATATACCTAGTCCATTCCTGCGCACAATGCAGATCACCAGTGCTAAAACCTCAAGTGCCGATTCGGATAGTGCATTGACAGTTATCGTTTCTATATTGAAAGGCATCATTCGTAACATATATCATCTATTTCGTATTTTAGGGGTTTGCTCGTTTGGGTATATAGGTACTCGGTATGCGGGGAATTCTACTGACGTATTCTCGGAATCGAACAGGGCTATGAGGCATGTCTTTCAATCCATTAGGTGATTACTCCATGGCGGCTAATTTATATGGCAGATATGAATTATGCCCGAAGGGAGATAACCAATACTTACCTAAATATGCACATCCATCTTCCTAGGCTATCCGAATAGCCGCGGAGACCAAGAAAAAATGCTAGGGTAGGCGCTAGAAAGGCCGCTGCAGGATTTTGTTAATAGAATTTAGAAGCAGCATTGTGTAAAATATTAATGCTATGGATGTTTTTGCTACGAATTCAAGGCGGCATACAGCAGCCAGGCGAACTTGTGGCGAACAGATGAAGGGATAGTTTTGACACCAATGTGGTTTGTACGTATGCTTCTCAAGAGTGTAACCTCTCTTTGGTCTCAGGTAAAAGATCTTTATGCTTGAATATCAATGATGGGATGCGTACCGGATTATACTGTCCGCGTTCAAAACCAATTAGACGGATAGTCTGGGCTGTCTCTTGTTCCGCATATACAATATTTCCTTCCCTGCCGGTCGTAGTTGTACAATCGGTGACACTTAACAGTATGATTATCATTGATACAGTTCTAAGTTCTGAATATGTAGCTCTAAGGGAACCGGCACGATCAGAGTTCCTTGTATGCGACCGGCAACAAAGTCATGATTGCGATTATCCGTATTCTAAGGGCCATTAGGTTTGCTGCATAATTGCTTCAGTATCCAATCAAGCTCCTTCCTCTCATTAAATTTGAATAATTACGGCGACACTGGTAGGCTGACTGTTAAATTCCGGCGTTGAGATGTGGTAGGTGTTGAATGGTATTAAATCGATATTTTCAATGTTCACTTCTATGTTCACTTCTGGTGCAATAACTTAGATAAGTTTGTAAGTTTGTAGTTTGGTCTCTTATTGTAGGGCTGCGTGTAACGCAGAAGGCAAGTATAGAAGGCAAGTACGTACCGACTAGTTCAAGGGTCCACTGGTACATTAGGTTTGATTCGGAGATAGCTATTTCCCTATTAAGTTCCGATAGCACCAAACTCCACTTTCAACTGGATCCCTGTCGCAAGACGCTGTCTAGAACACGACCCTTGAAACCAAAACTCCTGAACATGAACCTCAAATGCCTATCGTACGATTCTAAGGCATATTCTACGAAACTTCTTTGGGTACTCAAAATTCTTCCCGGCGGTATTCTCGCTACCACATCTTTTATAAAACAGTGCTTACCTTCGCGACCCGAATCATTCGATCGCATCCTACACACGATACTCGTTTCCCCCTCCAGACAATGGCGCGGCATCTATCTGTCATTGTCATCCTGGCGATCGCGGGATTCGTAATCTTATCCTTCATGACGTCGTTTGGCGGTAGGACAGAACAAATACGAAAAGTGCTACCAGTGGCGGATGCAGGCGACCGACCACCTACTTCGGAAGCGACTGTACCAAAAGTGAATATAGAAACAGGAATAAATACGGAACCAGAGGCGAAGGCGAAGGAAGATGTCAATGTGAAGGAAAATACAGGATCGACCGCGAAGCTGGACTTCCCATCGTTATCGAGCAACATCCTAACAGGCGGCGCGATAGCCCCGAAACTTGAGAATGCAACTATTAAGTACTCCTCTCTATCCTTTTTTCGTCGTCACCGTCCATTCCGTAGCAAGCGACGAGCGAAGGATCGCATGACTTCAGCGCTCGAGACGTTTCCCAATCTCTCGGCATGAGGGCGTAATATAGATTTCGCTGACTCGGGTTAAAAAATAGAGCCGAACTTGGTCGTTCTACCTGGAAGTTCTTTCATACGATGATGGCGCGCTTTCCCGACAAACCCACCGAAGAGGATTCCCTCGCTCTCAAGACGTTCATCCAGTTATTCGCGCGTCTTTACCCGTGCGGTGACTGCGCGCGCCACTTCCAGAAGTTGCTCGCCCAGTACCCGCCTCAAGTCAGCTCGCGGAACGCCGCCGCGGGATGGGCATGTTTCGTCCATAATCAGGTCAACGAGAGGTTGAAAAAGCCCCTATTCGATTGCAATAACATCGGGGATTTCTACGACTGTGGTTGCGGGGATGAGAAGAAAGAGGCCGCAGAAAGCGTAGGAGAACTGAAGTTAGAAAAAGAAGGGTGAGTTATTTTCTTATGGAGTCGGGGGCATATTGGCATGCCTGTATACGTATACTGACACACTTGGACTACTTAGGTTAACTAAAGGTGGTTAATTGTGCTATTATACATCATCATCTCCTTGGTCTTGGAAGCATAGCGGCCGGAGTTTCTGGTTATTCGTCCTCATCGTTTCGGGATAGTAAATATTATATTGTATGCTGTTCATTGCTTCTCGTCCTTTTGTCTAAAGTGCCGTCCAACTCTCGGGTTGGCTAGGTAGGCGCTATTTCTACCCAGGTTGTCAGCCTCTTTTCATACGAATTGAGGACATTGAACGTCTGGAACTCAATTTTCTCGCTTGCCCCGTTCATGATTCTTGGATCAAAGTCCGACATTACGTATGCTACGCACCTATGTAAGAGGTACATATTTATGCAGGCGTTGAGGTATTCAATTGGCCCTATAAGTACTTATCCATGTACGTAGGTATCTAGATAAGCGCTTTAGTATGACGGGATAGGCAATAAATCACGTGAATGTAAGCGGGTCCAATCCCCCGCCAGCACTCAACATTGACATCGGTTTAGGCTGTGTAAGTACCTTGGTACCTGGTAAACCCCCAGCCTTGCGCGTCGGAGCTGCCTTGAGCTTTGGTCAAACAATCATTGAAGCTGTTTCCGTGCTGTCAACCTACGTTCCCTCTACCTGTACACAACCCACGCACGACGGCATTTCGCAACGAATAGCTCCTCCAAACAAACCACAAGATTCGCACTTCTTTCTTCACTCCATCTCTATTTTATCTCTATTCTCTGCAGCATGGAGTTCGGCAACAGGGGCGTCTTGAACGAGGGTACGTGGAATTGTAATTCGGAATAGCTTCGTTTTGAGCGTAGAACTAGGCTGACTGGCTGCTAAAATAGATGGAATTCATGTGGATATGGATAGATTGAAGAAGGGCGAAGTCAAGTAAGTATCACATATCTAATTAGTGGAATTTCTAGCTAACTTCTCTGTCCTCCAGCCTCGGTACCTCGATGTGAGCTTGACTTCTGGGACTATCTTACAATAATGGTTGAAGATTAACGCTTATTAGTATGGCCGTAACCTTCAAGGACGGCGTCATTCTAGGCACGTCAGATAACACTACTCTGATCCTACTCCCACGGAGCACGTACTAACTAATATCTCTTCAGGTGCCGATTCGAGAACCACTACCGGAGCCTACATCGCGAATCGAGTTACGGATAAGTTAACCCAAGTGCATGACACAATCTGGTGTTGTCGATCTGGCTCCGCTGCCGACACGCAGGCTGTGGCGGACGTAGTGCAATATCAGCTGGGTTTGTACTCAATGCAGACTGGCAAGCCCCCCACCACCCAGACCGCGGCGGCTATCTTCCAAGAGATCTGCTATTCCAATAAGGACCAATTAAGGTAAATACACCAGTTATGTTCCTGCAAAGTATCCATAAGGGCATCGCCCCAGCTAATGCGATTATCTCTTATAGTGCGGGTCTCATTATTGCGGGCTGGGATGAGCGACACGGCGGCCAGGTCTATTCCATTCTTCTTGGAGGCTCCTTACACAAGCAGGCCTATGCGATCGGTGGTTCCGGTTCGACTTATATCTACGGTTATTGTGATGCGCACTGGAAAGAGGGCATGGAGGAACAGGATGCCGTCAACTTCGTTAAAGGTGCGCTGCAGGAGGCGATCAAGTGGGATGGCAGCTCAGGAGGAGTTATTCGCATGGTCGTCTTGACGAAGAAAGGGGCGGACCGACACTTGTACCTGCCCGACGAGAAGTACGAGGTGCGACATTAATAGAGTGCATTAGAGACAACGACGCGGATCAGAGAGGCCCAATGACCCTGTGAAGGTCGACCAGGCCTACATACATAGGTACTATGCCTATGGCTAACTGTACAATATTGCACCAATCCACCTGTTACGGGCGTCGCAAGTGGCGCGGCCGCAACAATTTTCTCTGAGCTTAATGGAAGCACTACAACGAAGTAATCTGATCTCGAATTCCTTGGACACTGAGATGTTCTGTCGGATGAACCTGCTCGCTGAATGTGATTTTCTAAAACCGTAGGGTTGGGAATATTTCCGTACTCGGTGTTTTGACAGCACGTACTATTATACGGTGAGCAAAATACACATACCATATTGAACAAACGATCAAGCTCGCACTGTCACATAACGGAATGAAGACATCGCCAATAAAATGGCGTTTGCCTGGTAGGCGAGCGTTATGGTTGGGTGGTTCCGATACCAACCTACGCTATCTACCTACCATTATTTTCGTCCTTGTCAGGGGCAAGGGGTTCATCTCGGGGCGATCCGGGTTATCATGGATGCAGGTTTCTCGTGGGGTTACAGTTTGTGCCGCTTCGTTGCTGTTAACTTCATGAGATCGATTGAGAATCGTCTTAGAGTCTAGAGATTCGAACTATAAGATAGGATCTATGAATTCACGATGCAATATATCTACTTAACCTCCCACTTCGCTCGCCGAAAAACATCGGTGGTACGATGGCAATGTCGAAGGTATAGGGGGGGCGTGATCATGACCACATACCTAATGTAGGTGGTTTAAAGGCACATGAATTACTCCCGTAATGCCGTTTGGGTTGGGACTCACTTCTTAGCCTAAATGCTTGAAACCTGAATGGTAAGTAGCCTCCAGTTTTTGCCAAGCATTGATGCGAGGTAGGCCGTTCAAGTGACATGCTCGGACCCTGCATTTACACCTGAATAATTCATGAAGCGGGAGAATAGGAGAGGTTGGTGCTCAGCGACGCAACTATGCAGGATGATGTTAATTACCACCCTAACAAAGATGCGACCGGGTTCAGGATTAAGGATATGCAGAATCTGAGAGACAAGAGCTAGCATATACGAGAGATTTTGGTCAGAATCAACAGCAATGAGTCCTGCAATCATTACATTGGTTTTTGAGAAGCCGGGAAAATAGGCACACAAGGTTTACTCTTGAACAGTTCCCTGAGTCGTGGATGCCGAAGCATGGGTCCGGGCTGAACAAGCGAACGGACCCGGCTTTACCGGAGGACGCAACTAGACACTGACCATTGTCTTTCTAGTGCTAGTTAAAGTGCTAGATAAGACCATGATCTGGGGAATGCTATCTCGCTCCAGGAAATACATAGTAAGAACTATGTAACGGACGTTTTGAGATGGAAACATAAATCAACTGACTCAGTTGAAAGTTGCCCCCTTTGGATGTCTGATAAAGCTATTCAAGTTAAAGTTTGACGGATCTCGTGTTAACTAACAACATGTGAAGCTGGATGTAACTTGCTTGCTATACCAACTGCTTACCTACATGTAGTGAATATCGTACACGCATTCGTACGTAGAATTGCAGAAGACTGTTACAACTTATGGTGAAAACCCCCACGTAAAACGACGCACCGGGTCAGCGTAACCAGAATCCTCATGGTCCAACAAGCTCCAAGCTCTTAGTGCATGAGTTGCCGACCACGGTCGTGCACAGCCTCAGTCCTATTTCCCCTTCCGGTAAGATCTAATCATTATCTGCAGCTTCAAGGCCGGGTCTTAATTGGGATCCTATGCTGCCATCCATCCATCCCAAGTATCTCCAACACGTGCGAGACAAATATGGAGGGGAGAATGAACAAGAAGTTTGAAGCTGTGCTTTAAGAGTTGATTTTCAGCCTATCGCACGTCATCTTCCATCCCCCCTTTTCCCTACTCCCTCCCAACTTGATTCTTTTCCTTTTTATTGTGTTTTTTTTTTAATCTACAACCGATATCTCATTAAAATTAGGTCAACTGCTGATTTCCCCCTTGTTTCTTGTATCTTCGTAATCTCCTAGCGGACTCTGCCGTCGTTTGCTTTTGTGGTTGGGGTTTTCTTAATTATTTTAAGGAATAGGAATATTTGTGGCTTGAAGTGTTTTATATATTTTAATGACCGAATAGGCACACGACCGGGGAGGTGTGGCAAGCGCTAACATTGTTATGATTGTTATTATTATTGTTATCATTTACACAAGTAGGTACATTGCATTGCACAAGGTGATGGTACGGTACTTGCCTTTCTTCGTTTTCTTTTTTTTCCTTGCTGGTAATTGCAACCGCTACTTTTATGTCATACCTGCACACCTTGCGTAACCTTCAATCAATTAATCGGTAGTCCCTGCACCTATCAGCAAGCACCACCCTGGCTAGACGCCGAGACATTTGAGGCTTTGACGTATTGCCCTTCCCTCTATCTGCTCTGTAATCTGCTCCCCTATCAGGTACATACCGTCTATCTACCCGTATCAATCTTCGCCGCCGCCACTACCACCACAACCGCAATCTTGAAACTGGCAACTCGCCAAACCCCCGACAGCCAGCCCAACTCTATCTTACGTACCAACTTACTACGACCACAACTACACCATTACAACTATTTTCCCCCAATTTCTTCTTGATAACCATCCCACACATTCACAATAGGCGACACTCATAAATTTTAAATCAGTCGCGCCGACGGAATATACCGGACGACACAATATACTCTCTTGTACTCTCTTGCTTGTTGCAAACCCGTTGATAGCCACTAGGTATCGTCTCTGTCTCCGCCTTTGTCTCTGCCTCTTGCTGCGCCGACCGCGACATTGAGGCTGTCGCTGCGCCGACCTTCGGTAATCTTCGCTGATCTACCAAAGAAAAAAAACGGTCGCGCAATACATCGCATCCTGTTGTTCGATAGCGACCAACGGACGATAATAAATGCTTACAACGTCATCCTAACTAGCAATTAAAATAGGTAAGCATTACGGTTTCACGTCTTGTTCTACCGCTTTTGCATCTACGTCCACGTCCATGTCCATGTCCATGTCCAATTGGCCTCTTGGGGGCACAGAACTTATCTCGGTCTCGTCCTAATGGGCGCCTGTAAAACGGCTGCTATTCATTGGAAAAAGAGAGAAGCGAAATATATTAGCAGCTCCAGCCTGCGGAAGATGTCGCAACATCGTGAAAGCCATGAAATATGCCTTATCGGTCGATGAGATCGGCGTTGGGCTGTGCCTGTCTCGTCACTCAGTTCAGTGCCCATACCTTAATCTTATCATAGTCGTTTTGTTTTATTTTATTTTTCTTCTAGTCGCCAGCTTGCGCATTCCATTCGTTTATTATTCTCTTTTTCCATCCATGATCAAAGACTGGAAGCGCAAACTCGATCATTATTTTTTTTTAATAATTTTTTTCTTAATTCAAACTTGTTGTACGTGGGACTTTATGAGAATTGCCACCCAGAACCACAGCGACATAGGTCCGTTCCGCCATTTTTTGGCCCTACTTGTCCTTGTCGTGGAGCGTTGGGCTGTCGAGATTGTGGCCCGAACAATTTCTGTTTACCCGTTTTTCCCCACCTGGGACCCAGAATCCCTCTTCCTATCTCCTTCGAAGGCGGAGCAAGGCAAGGCCAAGCAAGCCAGACGCAAAGCTGCCAGGTGCTGATTGACTGGCTTGACTGAGCTGAGCTGAGTCGAGTCCAGTCGCGCTCAATCTACGCAAGAGAAAAAGGGCACACGCACAACCTAAACACAATAGATTGTTGAATTCGCTAACTAAGATATCTACTTCTATCAGGCCTTTGTTAATATTGCTCTTTGTTGCGATATCTTTGCTCGCATAATAATCGACCCACTAGACCTCTTACGACTCTTGCAAGACGATGCAATGGCTGCTGTAATTGGAGACTTCGTCACAGACCATACGCGGCTACATAACATGATAGTAGCTTCTGGTTTATCCCACGATCACTCGCGACCTCGCGAATCATCATTCCGGTCCGACTCGAGGAACAGACCGCGCGACGTACCGTCCCAGAAGGTCTACTCGCCTACTAATTCCGCGTCAGCGTACAGACCGAGCGCGACGCCTTCCAAACGGTCCTGGGAATCTACAGAGGCTGGGATCGACCAGAGACACATATCTTCGACTGGTGGTGCCTCGAGGTTCCCTACGCCACCCGATTCCTCTTCGCCGAACCCCGCTTCTGCATGCGTAAGAGCACAGAATGCGAGAAGTCCGTCGTCGGAATATATGGCGTCGGAGGCCCAGACTACTGCTCCAGCAGTACCTAGCAGTTCTACACCTGCTACCACTCAGCAGCAGCCCTCTCCCGATTCCGACGCATACAAATCGCCTACCCCACGAGTCAATGCTGACAGTGCCCCATCTCCGCAACAAGGACATACTGTCTTTGTGCGCGACCTTGCGCATATACAAAGCCTCGCTCGCGCCGATCTAATGAATGGCGGTAACGGTCCGGGTATATTGAACGACCCGCCGCTTCAGGCGATGAAGTATGAGATTAGTCAGATGCCGATAGGCGATATCATCGAGATGGTTGCGGCTCTTTTGACAAAGATTACCACCACCAATGACCTCCAACACGATGCTCTGCACCGAAATGCAACCCATCAGCAAACCGCCGCTACCCACAACAGCGAAGGCACTTCCATGAGCCCTCTTAGTAGCTCCGTCCTTGCGTTCCATGGTAAAAACGTTCCCGCAATCACGATTCTGAGTTATCTGAGCAGGATCCACAAGTACTGCCCAACTACCTACGAGGTCTTCCTGAGTCTTCTGGTCTACTTTGATCGGATGACGGAACGAGTTAATACCATGGTGATGGAAGCTGAGGGGGCGCGGAGGCAATCTCAGATGCAACAAGGCTTACAGTCTCTAGCCCCGGTGGCAGAGGCGCAATCCAGCCAGACGGCCGATAGTGAAATGCGTGATGACGATAGTGATGACACTGATGAGATTGAGCCGGATTTTGTCGACGACGGCCCCGGCGAGAAAGGAAAAGAGAAGAATACCCGAGCCAAGCGAGCCAAGGAACCGCCACCTCCGCTTGCTGCACCAGCCACTTATTTTGTCGTCGACAGCTTCAACATACACCGTCTAATTATTGCAGGCGTCACTTGTGCGAGTAAATTCTTCTCGGATGTGTTTTATACCAATTCGAGATATGCTAAAGTAAGTTACTTGCACGAGCGTCTCTTTACATTGCAGCCCCAATGTCAGCTTTCATGTCTACTACCTATGCACCAAATTTCTTGCTTTCCTATCTCTTAATCTAACCCGAGCTAACATGTATGTCAACTAGGTCGGTGGTCTCCCGTTAGCTGAGCTCAACCATCTCGAGCTACAATTTCTACTATTAAACGATTTCCGACTTGCCGTACCGGTTGAGGATTTAGAAGCATACGCTACAATGCTTGTTGAATTTTACGCGCGAGAAGTTGTTGCGCAACGCTCGCGACCCTTGGGGGGAACCGAGTGATATCATTAGATAATTTGGAATAAGATCTTCCAGGAACGCATCATTGCCAGCGGGGGTCCTGTTTGGTCGTCTATGTTCTCTCATGCCTCTCAGTACGCGCCCACTTGGGAATTAAGACATATGCTGGCCACATCGCTGTCACTGGGATTCCCGGGAACACCGGGACACGGAGATTTTCGAGGCGAGGATGGAATAGACCTTAACTTCGACGATGTGAAGGGAAAGTGGACACTGTATCAAATTTGGGGCCAACCTTGTGAATCCGCGTTGGGATGAGTCTAGGGGCTCCTCTTTTAGACGGCGAGGGGCGCAAGGGACAAAGAAGGAGAATTATTGTTGTTCATACTTGATACCCGGATAGATTTTCCTTCGGGCTAAACTCCCTCTTTATGAAATAATTCGGACCCGTCTTGTGGGAGAATGTGTGGCTCGTAATGTGTCCCTGATGAAAATTCTGGGAGTAAGGTTTCCTTTAAAGGTCGATTCAGATGGCTGCACACAATGGGCCTTGGAATACGGGGATAGCTTTAAAAAGTAACTTTCTCTTAAATTACAGACGTATCTAAGAGAGGCAATGGTTTTCTTACTCGAATCGAGAAAAGCTCCGCCAAGTATTGTAGTCTGGTCCCCCATCTCCCCCACGAAATTGTGGAGCTAGTAAGAGCCGGGGGACTCACAGGTACATAGTAGTGGTAGGTAACACAACCATGGTAGTGCACAAACCCCCACATGACGTTCTAAGCTTGAAATTATTTTCTATCCATGGATCTGAGCCGCGGGGCTCTTCTCGTCCAGGATTATCAACACGTACAACCAGTCTTCAAGGTCACGTCATTAACAGATCGGGCAAAATGCAGCTGAAAAGCATCGAACGGATTGAGCTCCCGCCTACAGCGGATATGCATGTTCACTTGCGGCAGGGCAAACTGATGGAGCTGGTAGTACCCACCGTGCGGCAGGGCGGCGTTGATACGGTGTTTGTGTATGACCTCCCACCCGAAATTCAAGATTCAAAATATCTCGGAACGAGACAAGTGAGCTGACCAAGGATCGTAGCATGCCCAATCTTGTATGTAAACATCTTCCCATTGGATCAAACCACTTCGGGTTCCCTCAGGATTTGGCAGCAAAATACCCGATACTCACTATTCTATTATTCTACTATTCTTGTGTGTGCGCTGACGTCTTTGGGCTTAGGTACCTCCCCTTACGAGCGTTGAGCAGGTATGTACACCTCAGACAGCCTCCCTGAGGCTGACAATGCTAGACTAGAATAAATCACTAATTGCTAATAAGGTGCTTGAATATCAATCTAAACTGCGTGCAATAACCAAAGATGTTAACTTCCTGATGTCGCTCTTTGTCAGTTCCTCTATGTACCCCTTGGGTCTTGCCTCTCTTATAAGGGCCTACTGATCTAACCTCCGCATAGCTACACCCCTCTGTCACACCCCAGGTTATCGCTCAAGCCGCAGCGGCTGGAATCACAGGCGTGAAGATGTACCCCCAAGGCATGCCCTCTTTCCCCTATTTCGTCACATGTCCAGACACCCATACTAACTCATTCTAGGAGTAACTACCAACTCGGAGTCAGGTGTCTCAAATCTTGAGAGTTTCTATGAGACTTTCGCTGCTATGGAACAACATGGACTAGGTACACCACACTTCCGAGGGCTCCCTCAGATTACGGAATCACGCCGTTCGTATTATAAGATGGATTCAAGCTAATAGATTCACGTGCTTGAAAAGTACTCAATCTACACGGCGAGGTCCTAGAGTCCCTCGCACCAGCAGACACGACACTGGAAGAGGCGTTTCTCCCCACACTCAAAACGCTTCATGAGCGGTTCCCACGACTACGTATCGTACTCGAACATTGTACTACGGCGGCGGCTGTAGAAGCTGTGCGAGCCTGCGGACCTACAGTTGGCGCGACAATTACTGCACACCATCTGTATCTTACGTCCGATGAGGCCCACTGTGATCCATTCGCCTTCTGTAAGCCGATCCCAAAGAATCCCACGGATAGAGACGCCCTGGTCAAGACCGTTATCAGCGGCGACCCAAAATTCTTCTTGTAAGTTTTCGCCTATATAATTTATGCCTTAAATGGTCCTCGCCTACGTATTAATTATTATTGTATCAGTGGAAGCGACAGCGCACCTCATCCACTCCAATCGAAGACTTCAGCTGCACAGGGCAAGGCGCCGGCTGGAGTATTCACACAACCTTTCGTGACGCAGCTCGTATTGCTCGCTCTCGAAGAGGCGATTGAGCGCGGTGTCATTGCAGAAGCAGAAGTAACACAGGAGAAGCTAGAGGGATTCCTCAGTCGATTTGGACGACGATTTTATCAGCTACCTGAGGCTTCACAGAAGAAGATTGTGTTAGAGAGGAAGGGAGAAAGAATACCTACTAGCATCTCGACTAAGGATCGGGGCTTAGAGGTAGGTATCTCGAGAGGGGGAACAGAAGTATTTAGTTTGAGATGGGAGGAGTCATGAAGAATCGGGGTTGCGGTAGATAGGGTTAAGGAAGCGATAGACTTTGAGATGAGAAAAGTGAAAGACGATTGATGAAGTTTGTTCGAACATTAGATTTCTCGTAGGATTGCCTTCATTTCTCCGTCTACCGACAGCTTCTATAGCACTCACATACCCTATGTCAGACCGACAGACAATAGCTAACCAAAACTAAGGGAACATCGAATCTTCATTGGCTCTCTTTGCCTCTCATTTACACACCCCTTGCGGAAATATCTTTGTCGAATCGGCTTGCTGCAACTAAAAGGGTCTCGTTTTTGGAAGTAATAACTCAGAAGGTATGTTACAACGCTAACCTCTCTCTCCCTTCCCCTTTCTAGGCCGGGGTGTATAAGCTTTCGAAAACGCCGTAACCACTATTCTACCACCGAATCCTAACCTCCCACTCACCCATTCCATACATGTATGTAGTATGCGACCAAACACATAAGACAATCATGCTACTAATGTGACTTTATTCTAATCACTATTGATTTTGTCTATTTTAGGTACCTACCTAGGTAGACATCCGAAGTACCACAGATATCCAAAACATTCTATAAGCCAAAACGCCTCTAGAATTGATAACCCCTTTTATTCCTCAAGTTCTATAAGTGGCTCACTCCCAGTCCTTCTCCACGACCCATTGATCCTCTAGCTTCAGTGCAGTATCCTCCACTAGGTCGCAGGATCGGTGTCCCCATTTCTGAGCAAAAACTTCGCGGCCAGCCTCAGCAAGAATCCAAAACGACGTTGAAAACCCTTCGGCGTTATAATAATAGGGTTCGCCCACTCCACCATGCTGGCTGTTTTGCCACGAGTTACGAGCATTCTTATCGTCGCGGTATTTATATGCCCCCATGTCATTGCCGACATTAACCAGCTCTCGAAAATACTCAACTGACCTGGCGACACCTGCGACGCCAGTCCCATTTACTTTCCCGTCTCGCTTTTGCGTCGCGTTGTTTTCTCCGCCATCTTTTACTTCTTCCTCCCTGGTTGGGTCGTTCTGCTTCTCTTTTGGTTCGTCCTTCTGTTCCTCGGTATGCTGTTCTTCTACCCTGGGTACCGGGTTCGGATCGACGAATTTAGGTGTAACGTTCGGGTCACGGTACAAGGCCGATAAGTCCTCTAATACCGTCGATACGTCGTTAATGATACCCACGCGCCGATGTCTCAAACTCCACCCGTCCATCTCCAGTCTCGCGTTCATATCGCAATCGCTGCCGTAGTACGGTATTAATGAATCCCAGCCACCTACTGCGTCCAGCGCCGCTCTATTCACTAAAGTCAAGTGATCATACTGGAACCACCGAAAAGCCCAACGTTCCTCCCTCTCCAGCGTCCGGTTTAGCTCGCGCAGGCAATTCTCGTAGATAGTTCGGTAGCCGTCCTGACCCGCCGCGGCCGGGCGCATGATATCGGCTTCGTCTTGCTCGTCGTAGAAGAACCAGTCCCTGTCACCGGGACGTATCAAGGTATCGGGACCGTCTTCGAAGGAAAATACCAACACGTCTTGGTGCGAGTAGAAATAGTACGGCCAGGACCGAGCGTGGGCCACCGACAGGAAAAAATTCTGCAGCTGCGAGAAGCTCAGCAGCACGGGCGTCTGCACGATGTTGACCCCGAGCTTGCGCAAGGTCGCGTGATCCAGGTAGAACGGGTTTTGCAGACTAAGTCTGCCCTGCGCATTCGAATCTTGCACGCCCGTATTCTCGACCACGAAAATGGACTCGGGGGGCCACCCGGCTGTCAAATAACTGGTCACGCACTGCAGGAGCATCGGCCATTGCCGGGTGAAGCCGATGAAGAGAGGGGGCATATATGATAGGCCGTACTCTCGGTGAATTCCGGGGCGAGGGACATTGTATGCCGGTATTGGCGGAGGCGTCGCCGTCGACTTTGCGAGAAGGGGGAACGGGTCGGTCACGGACTGCACGGCGTAAGTGGGCGTCGGCTTGTACTTTGGAGGCGCGTGAGTATTTGTCGGACGATGGTTCTCATGGGAGCCTGCTTGGTTTGGCCGCCCATTGTTGATCAAAGGGAGGTTCTGTAGGAAGCTCTCATTGGCTCCGATGCCGCGATAGAGGGCTGCAACGACGAGAGCGAGGGCGATCAGGCCGGCTAGAAGAGTGATAGATCGCAAGCCTCGCGGACTACCAATGAGCGCCATAATTAGGACCGAAGGGTGTGCTGTGTGGAGAAAATAAAACCGCCGGTAATCATTCTAAAACTCCTTTACCTTCCGAACCCAGGCGAGTGAGGATTAGGAGGTATGTTACGGGCCAAAATTTTCGACAGTGTGCTTATCGCAGCATTGAACAATCTTTCTCTGAAAATGTTAGATAGGTTAGGTAGGAAAGGGGTTAAAAACTGTTACGCGTACTTCGACAATCGGATCGCGTCATGATCTGCAGAGATTTAAACTGCCCCCGTCCACCTGGACCCGCGATCTCATCCCCTGCATAAAAGCCAACAGGAGCCGGTCGCTGTCGTGGCACATGGTGCTTTATCTCTTCATCGTCGGCCGTTTCTGCGCTGCGAGTCTTAGCCCGTAGCAACTTCGTTCAGAAAACATCGAAAGATTTCTATTGTGACTGAGAGGTTTGGCCTGGTCAACAGTGCGTTCTCTCTTCACGTAGTGGATGAAGTAAAATTTGGGTTTCCATAATAAATGTTGGTTAGCATGCTGGCATGACCTTGCTGGTACGGTAATGTCATAATTAGGACCCCTGTCTCTTTAGGCCATGTTCATCAAAACCACACTAATAATATTAACATTTCTACATAGTACGGTACATTAGTGTATGTAGGAGCGTGTATGAGGTTTTCTTATAATAGGTAGGTATCGATACACGACTTTGAATATAGCTGCCAAATAATTAGTCAAACTCCATTCTCCCTTGAATACCAGCTTATCCCCTTACTTTTGAAGATCACTAAAACAATCAACTTTACTTCTAACTCGAAAAATAAAAATAACCTCCTCCCCCCGCCATGCTAATACATTGTTAGGAGGGAAATACGAATATATTCCATCCGCATCATCTAGGTTAACCTAGTAATTATCATCTTAGTGATGAGAAGATGAAATCTATAATGTTATCCAATAGACCCGGCTCTTCGACCGGGTTCTCTTGTCTCATCATGTTGACGGTTTGAGTAAATGTCCCAAATAGCGTGGGCTGATCCGCCACTGCTGCGGCTACCGTCTGTTGTGAGGTGCTTCGATCGAGCGTTGGTGTACCCAGCCCCTGCAAGGAAGCCCCCATTTGGCTGTCTTGTTCTATCTGTTGTTGGTTATCAGGGAGCGGTCCACCTGGGACATCCGCATCCAGAATTAGCGTCTGTACCAGTTGCCTGATCCCATCGTCCGTTTCCCAGTTCCTGAGTTCGGGGATGGTATGCTCGTTCTCGA
Organism: Hypoxylon sp. NC0597; assembly: GCA_022432515.1. NCBI lineage: Eukaryota > Fungi > Ascomycota > Sordariomycetes > Xylariales > Hypoxylaceae > Hypoxylon > Hypoxylon sp. NC0597. Next base: position 167,544 of record JAJKLA010000055.1, read on the forward strand.
AGTCTGCTAGCTCTCTGTGCGCAACCGCGTCCTCACAGATTTGGACAAGTTCAGCCAAGTCCGGCCTCTCGTTGAGAAATTGGCTTAACATCCTCGCGATAGTATCTTGTAATAACGGATCTAGGTCCTGACGCGCTAGGAAGTCCGGGTGTGCGCTTGTCGTTATCATTTCCCCTGCGTTCGGGCCGTGTTTCAACTCATAATCATTGTATGACTTTCGGAAGTGACGGTTACGTTCAACGGATGTCAATTCGGGCGACGCCAGGGCCATTACCATCTGGAGACGTGTTAGTAAATAAAAAGTCCATATTACCTTGGGTATGGGACGCTTGGAGTAATAACTCACGTATCCAGCACCAGATAGATTGGCATAGTAAGCCTCTTGGGCAGGCGCCATTTTGCCACGCCCGAAATCGATTAACTACCAAGGTGATCAGTATTATACTAATATTTATACGGTACCGTCTCGGTCTAGATAAAACCCACCTTGACAATAGGTACCAGGCTGTGCTCCGCGTCCGGACTTAGATCACCGAGTACGAAATTGTTGAGATGACAAGAATTTTGTGTCAACCCGAAAGACGCGGAGCCGGGGACAATCCTTTCGGAGCTAACTGGCGCATTCGGCTCTCCTCTCGGGGGGTAAGCCATCGCGGTTAATTGACGTGCCACTAATTTTAAGTAGGAAGGCTGGTTAGCGCCGTAGTTTAGAAAGATTAGAAGTAATTAGAAGAGATATCTTGAACCCTAGATGAATAATGGGCACGGATGCCGAGTTATTCGAAACGAAGAGATTCAACTATACTTACAGCAAAGCAGGATCCTCCACAAAAGCCGGTTCGGAAGGTAAGTTTGGCAAATCCGGATTTTTTGCAGCAAGACGTGGGCCGTGCCGTACGGAATAAATTCGAGCGCCATCGTGGGTCTTCTTCCAGTACCGGAGACATTGAGGCTCGCTCCGTCAATCGGAATTATCTGGACGATGTGCTCCGCTCCTCTCAACATCTCCAGGCAGTAAGCTTCGTTTACTAGATCTATATCCGCTTCTTCACCAATCGAATATTTTATAATGATTCTCCGAATCTCAGCATTGTTCTCATCCTCTTCCTTAAAAACGAGGGCACCGCCGTCTAGAAAAGACAAAGTTAGTTACCTAGGTATCTACGAATGTAGGGCAGGAAAAGGAATAGTAGAAAGAGGGTTAGTGAAATCATCCTTACGGCGTCCCAGGCCAGCGATATCTACATATCGAAGCCTCTGTGAGGTGAAGTATGTTGCAACTTCGTTTGCCAGCGCCGTCTCGCTTTCGTTTAGTTGATCCCTACTGTGTAATCCTAAGGATGAAAAGAACGTCCTGAAGTCTTGAGCGTCATCGGAACTCATTGTTGTAAAATGTTAAACGGTTAATAATAGTGGTGAATTAGGTAAGTTACGAAATCGATAGGGTTAGAAGATAGCTAGGTAAAACCTTTTTTCCTTTTTTCCTTTTTTCCTTTTTATGTATCTTAGCAACGGATATATCATATTAAATTATATTTACTGTTTCTATAAGTTCGTTTAATCACCTTATTACCTGAAATATCTCCTTTGACAAAAATTTCTCAACCATATGGATTATCAAACTGGAGGTTAAGGGGAAAAGAAGTAGTATTATACGACTAAGTTGTTAAAACCGTGCTTTTATAGCAAAGGCTATTGTGTCACAACTTAGTAACGCCTTAGCCTGTTACTCTTACCTAAAAATAGCCACATTTCCTAATCGGGATTTCTAACAGAGGAAGCGAAACTAGCCCCAAAATCCACAATTAAAGAGGGTACATAAAACCGCAAGTAAAATTAAGCGGAAAATTCGTGATGTATCTCGCTAAGTAGTCGGATATAAACAGGTTTCAACTTACTATTATGTACCTAAGTAAAGGCGTAAACTTTTCCCTTTCTCTCTTTTATAAGTTGCCGGCAGCACGATTTTAATTTTGCTCTTCTAGGTAAGAGGCGTAATGCTAGGGCTTACCAGGTTAGGTTAAGTCGGATCGATCTGTGCGCCGCACGACGCATTAGGAATTGGTTTCCTATCTCGATAAGATCTGACTTTCCTGATTAGGAAAGCAACCTATAAGGGAAAGCTTCTCGATATATCATCAATAACACGAGTAAACTCGGGCATATCAAATCGCAGGGATTGCACACCTTCGTGTCAAGGATCTCTCTAGGCTTACTAGCAGGAAGTACGCCACAGCGAATCTTGCGTCGTCAGAGTCTAGGTTTATGTTGTTAGATTGGTTTTGATAAGAGTTCCAGGTACACTTACCGCGTAATAAAACATCACTCCCCGGCGCAGCTGCTTAATCCTTAATATGTGCTTGCGAACGATGTAAAGACTTCCCGTTGCTTCTATAAATAAGCCGATCTCCATTGTTCTCTTAAATCGGTTAACGAGAGTTTCAGAGTAATGTAGTCTTATGCTAAGCGATCCTACGCGCTTACCCATTGCCAATACGGTGCATTCATCACGGCGCAGCGTACTTCATCTTGCCATATTCGCCCGGAATGCATCGGAGAAGATTAAAAGATATCGTCGCCAGTCGCAAGAAGTCAAATACCTAACGTACGTACATCCATCAGAGACTTGGACATTCTCTCGTTCCATCTACAAATGATCAAGCGTCCATATTTCTCCTAAATAAATTGATCAATCAGTCGACCACGGGTTCAAGAATACATCCACAAGTCGACATCATGGGCGCCATTCCATCCGTACCGACGGATCCCTCCCGAAAGGTTCAGGTCATCGCAGCGGCATATGGACGGACGGGTACAGTCTCTACGTCCCTGGCTTTGGCGAAGCTACTCGACGGCCCAGTGCTTCACGGTGGCACGCAGCTCCTGGTGAGAGATGATGGTGAGTTCGACTTTATCACGACCACCTTCGAAAATGAGATGGAACAAGCTAACCATATCTTGAGACTACTGTCGCCTGTGGCTAAAGGCGTACGAGGCTAGAGCAGCGGGGGACAAGGAGACAGTTTTGAAGTGTGTTCAGCAAGCAACCGCCGGCTTCGTGGCGACCGCGGATCTACCTACAATCGACTTCATACCGGAGCTGAGGGAATTGTATCCGGACGCCAAGGTTGTGCTGATCAGCAGAGACGCAGTGAAGTGGTGGAACAGCGTCGTAGCCCTCGCCTCCCGCGCTACACCCTGGTGGCTTGGCATTGCGCTGGCGCCCATCCCGGGGTGGAGACATATTCCGGCCTTTATGAACATATGGGGCCGTAAAACCCCCGGGGCAACTAATGCCGATAATCGAGCCCAGCGCCTTGCAAAGGGTGGTCCTCGTGAGTACCTCCGATCGCCTTATATGAATTTCGCTCAAATCGTTGCTCAATTGCTAAACATTCCGCGCGCATACAGACCTTTTGGAAATGCACAATGAAAGGGTTCGATCGCTTGTTCCCAGGGAACAGCTCTTGGAAATGAAGTTGGAAGAGGGCTGGCAACCCCTTTGTCGATTCCTAAACCTACCTGTTCCCAATGAACCGTTCCCCAGAGCAAACGACAACACGGCAATGACCCAGTATGCTAACAGAATCATGCTTACGGCCTTGAAAGTGTGGCTTGGTATATTTTCTATCGGGGTGGTCGCGGTTTACTCTGCGCTTTGTTTATGGAGGATGGAGAGCTAAACACAATATTGTGTTGGACTACTGGCTCATTGATCTTTGATGAATCTTGGGAAACTACCTAAGCTTATCTTTTTCAAGACTCTGGCGAATCGGGTATCCTTAGGAAGAGGGTTGGAATAGAGACGGTTCGGAAGTTTACGGCGTTCGAAGAGTATCTACCTCGGTATATTTATATCTATATTTTTCAACCATTGTAACCTTAGGCACATATGTAGGATGTTGTCGAAGTTTTGAGCCGTATGGAAGCGCAAAGTAGGAATGATGTGAACGGGAACTGTGTGGTAAGTTTCGGCTATCTTTGCTTATGTGTGGCGTCAAAAGGACCATCATAGGCTTACCCAGAATATGATAGAAAAAAGGAATTCCCATAGGCCGGAAAATATACAAGAGCGGCATCGGTAGAGACTACCTAGGTACCTCTTAATTAGTATGACTAAACGCAGTTTCTCCTTGAGATATCACTACATCGCAGTATCGCTTATGCTATACATTGGGATTCATTATCAGCATGTGATTGAATCGCGTTATATTGAAGCACCAACGCCGACGTGGGGTGTTTATTACACGACATCTTTCCCCTGCAAAGCTGCACACCCTTCTTCGTTTAGATGTGAGCTCCTTGAGCGTGGGACGATTTGGCACTCGCCAACTCTTACCTTCGCGAGGAAATAATGGCGTTAGTAGGGTGATGCATACAATGCTGTAGTGACACCAAAGGTTGGTCCTCTCAGATGGTGTTGGTTCAAGAGCTGAACTTCTCATTGAAGCTAACGCATCTTATCTGGGTAACACAGACTGCACACGTGGCCCTACCTTTTCAACATTGTTCTGTGTTGGAACTGAGTAGGTGCTTAGGCACATAAAGGGGCGTCGAGTCCATCTGGTCCTATGTCCCAACGCTGGCAAGCACAGATTTTCAATATATATCCCTACGACGTCCCATACTCATAACACGGGGTCGTATAAATTATAGAATACATTCAATTCAAAATGTCCGTTTCATCAGAAGCCAGAGATATCATCACTCGAAAGAAGCAACAGTACTGCCGCTTCGCTGATATGAATCAATGGCAAAACATGTCAAAAATAGCGTTACCCGAGGCAACCTACAAATTCTGCCAGTCGGACGGCTCCCTTGTGAGTGTTGATGGGGTCGAGTACAGCTTTTCGTCGACGGCTGAGTGGGTTAAATACTTCAGCGACAATCCTTTCAACCGCGTGGATGCCATTCACTTGGTCGGGCCGGGAGAGTTCGAGCAGAACGGTCCCGATGAGGTCAAGGCAATCTTTGCTTTGATCTATCACGCTAGTATGAAAGGCCCGAATACCGAGTCTCATCATACCGGTGGGGGCTACTACTACGAAACCTGGAAGCGGATAGAGGACGATTGGTTTCTGCAGGAATTAAAGCTCGAGAGAACATACTTCGTGTCGCTGGACAAACCTTGAGCTAGAGTATGGAATTCTATGGCGGCTATTATTCACTGTGGGTGGATATATCTGAAAATAGTGGTATATGGTCCGCGGTAGTATATAGAGCATTTAGGAGGAGGGGGGAGGGAGGAAAGGGGGGAAGAGGCTTCCTTAGCGTTGGGGGTTTTTGGATTATTCTCTGAAGTCATGTTTTCAAAGCACCTTGGAGTGTACTAAGGGCATCTTGGGTTCCTTTTGAACTGAATGTCAGCAATTTCTAGAGCCCTGAAGCAGTTATACGTGAGCAATTCTGGACAAGACCCATATCTACACACTTTCATGCACACTTTCAGATTACACGAGGTCTTAAACATTAGGTAGTTATACCTCTAATTCACTCACCGTGTTTCACCTCGATGTTTTACTCCTTGTTGGTCTGCCCACTGGCTCGTTTCTTGGTCACCGTTCTACTTCTTATTAATTGCTTCATCTTATGGATTATATTACTGGAGAAGGATGGGGGGATATATGCCTCAATATCTCGTGGATTGTAGTCTCGTCCTGGAACTGGCATATATGTACCTTCCTTTCATGAGAATTAATCCGCAGCTTATAGGAAGGTAAGGATTAAGGCGCTTGAATTAAAACGTAATCAGGTAGGTAGGTAGGGTAGAAGTGCCGCTTGGGATCACGAAGTAAGCACATAGTGAATTAGATAGACCAGGTACCTAACCTAAGATAAGGCACAAATTAAATCTAGAGTAACTAATAAACTTACTATAACTATACGGGGAATTCTAGATGATATTACATGAAACCTGGGTGTCTATGTAGGAAGATATAGCATTAGTCACAGATCACTTTTGACTAACCTCCCCATCCACGCCCCTATACTCAAAGTATTCATTCCACTTGGGATCATCTATTAGAGTGCTCGCAAGTCTTTCCTCGTATGAGATAGCAATCTCAACGCCCTCGTCTGAATCTGGTGCTGCCTGGCGTGGCGGATAAATGATAATGACCCCCTCAGTCACGTTGTCCATTGGATGCCGGTAGGTAATAGGCCTTGCAAATCCGAAATCCGCCGTCGACACATTGGCGTCACGATGGTCGGTTTGGAGGATAGACATCGGCGGTTTCGAATCACTGCGTATACTAAGGCCTGCCTTGTCCTTGACCGTTGCTGCATATTCGAGAGCCTTGTCAAGATTCTCTTGCGTGACGCTATCGGTTATCTTGCGGATGTATAATGCTAGCTTAGATAATGGCCACTCCGAGACGATCTCCGCTACGGTCGGGGGCGGAATGGGGGTAGTCTCCGTTGTGCCTACAAACATAACGTTGTGTTGGATGAACGGCGGGCATTTCGGACTGTGAAGACGCCTCCGCATGTCAACGGCTTCACCCCAGAACAGGTGAGATGACATATCCGGCTTGAATATGGGGACCCGGACTCGTGTTAACGTGCGCCATATGAAAGCTGAGAAAGCATCGTAACTCGAGATCCAGGAGCCGTCAGTAGGCCAAGCCAATTTCTTCAAACTCGCGGCTTTGCTCTTAGGCAGGTGAAAAAGAAGGGATTGTCCCCGAACGTGGCTAGGGTGGCGCAGCGGCTCAGGAGGGCCCTCAACTCTCTCTTCTGGGGGCGGCTCTATCTTGACGAGGCGACTGAGGTCGTTGTTTGCCGGATCCCAATAGGGAAAATCAGTCTTGTTCACGATGGCGTAGCAATTTTTAGCCAGCTGGCGTAATTCGGCGGCCCATCCCATGACATCGTTAGCATAGTGATGATGGTGCATGATGAAGACCAGCCCCCCGCGGATGAAGTTAGCCTTGAAGGCTGAAGTCACTGGGCTGCTATCAATATGTGCCTCGGGCTTCTCGCCGTATGTCATAGGAGGGACGCTCCAGATATTCAGGTTTCCTAGAGTCGGCGCGCCGAAGTTGGCCTTCTGAATATCCTCAAAGGATGGGTAGTTGTCCTCGGGCGAGTCAAGCCATTGTACAACAAACTGAACTGTGCTATCCTTCTTTTTAGTGAATGAGTAGCCACCGGATGGGTCCTTTTCGATTTTTCCGCAGAGATGTCGCACTTGGCTTAGAGTCCGTTCAAGACCTTCCTTTAGGATCTCAGCTACTCTCTGTTTTTCCGCATCATCGAGCTGGAAGAACAAGGCGTAGTTATTATAGGTGCAGGCTGTCAAATAATCGAGAGTTGAAAGTTTGAATCTTTCTTCGTCTGGATCATTCTCCCAACCGAAAGGATGAAGGTCAAATATTTCTTGCTTTGGCATATTGCGTACTTAGGAGTACTTAGGTGGGTAGATATATGTATGGATCAAGAGTGCGAGTATATTTCGACTAAGATAAAAATGAACTTGACAGAATGCGGTAGAAAGGGGAGGACCACAGAGACTTTATCTTCTCATGGAATGGAATGAAATAACGGCGGAAAACAACTAATTTAGACATCAGGTTTCATTTCAATGTGGATCGGTCAATACTACCTGTATGAGCTATGTAGAGCTTTCTAACGTCTCGTCAGCTCACTAGATGACTACAGAATATAGAACGGTGTCCGTATTATCGAGCCCATTTCCTGGAATATTTTCATCTAGGTAAGCAATCATATGACAAGATATAGATGTGGCATGTGTATGTGTGTGTGTGAGTGAGTCTAGCTAGTTCCAACAATTCGGTAAGGTGCCTATAAATAGAAGAGAGAGATACATTCTTAGAGCCAACCCCAACACTAGGTACCTAGAGTACCAGTTTAAGATAGGTTACAGTGGATGTGGGCTGTAATATACAGGTGTAGGGTTGGACTTACTGCAGATCCACTACAGCCAAAATTACTACGAAATCATCAATGGCAATTCTACGCGCTCCTATAAAATGATCTGGCGGGCACGCAGAGTCGCATCGAAATTCTTCGGGTCGCACAACGCCTTGGCGTACTACCACGACTTATGAGAGATGTCGGTGTGAAGGCTACGGGAGTATCAGCTGTACACATACATATGCAAGCTCACATCAGACACAATTGATGCGGTTGAGGTTGTAGGGCAGACTTATTCGTAACTCCGCAGGTTTGTTTCACTTTGAGCACCAATCCTCGAACTTCATTGAACACCGATAATAAAATGTGATAAGTGATCCTTTTCGCCCTGAATCATACTACCCGTGTATCTTCTCCTTATCGTGCTTAGAGTCGAATAAGTTGTTATATTAGGTACAGCTAGAGCAGACGACTTGTGTACGCGGATCATAGTAGCATGTTGCATCTTAAGCGTAGGTCCGCAACGGCTTAATGAAAGTACTTCTGGTTTTTTCATCATTTTTGGAGAATCAAGAAGGTAGTTGCAGCATATAAGCGTGTTACCCGAGTTGTAACTTCCGTAAAGAGAGATACGGAATATCATTATCGCACTGCACATGTCACTATGAAATATGATAGTAGGGGATGCTTCAGGTATGTATCTTAAACTTAGAATCATAGAATACAACCTTATAAAATGGTTCTGAACAGAGCAGAAGACATCACAACAGGATTCCGTTGCCTGTTTGTTACATATATTTACATAAGCTACAGATGTGTGTCACGTAATCTTGGCATTTCTCTAGTGTCACGACAATACAAAGCAGAATTTGCCATAGGGATCGAAGACACTTAAAGTTTTTTATTTCTTCTTTCCACTTAGGTTATCTTACCACCCCCTCTGAGCACATAGAGGAGTCACAACATTTAACTACAAATTAACATCGTTATCCTTATTATACCATCTGCCAGATGTTTCACCTATGGGTGTTACTTAACATAGTGACAAAGAAGCATCTTGTATATATACCAGGACCTCGACCAGATAGTTTCCCGCTCTCTGTGGAATAACATGTTTCTTCCCTTCATACATTGTGCGCCACGTAACAGCATCAAGTCTGGTTTAGTCGACAATAATGCGTGAATCTGGTGAACTAAACAAAAAAATGAAGTCAACTAGGATAATAGTGATTATGGATCTTTTATAAATCTCTCTTTTGATTGAATATATCGTCAACTCAAGTATGTCTCCTAGCCTTACTTCGTGTATGGTTTGCCTCAAATTCTTGGCTTCTTGTCCTTCTCTTGCCACCTATATTCTACCGAGCCTTGTGTTTAAAACAAGTTTCGACAAACTGATAAAGCCACCTAATTTCCACGTAAGATAAGATGCTTCTGGGGGACTTGCTGGTTTCACGTCCAAGACAGTCGAGCTGTTATAATACTTCTGTGACTGGCCCTTTTGAATTTACATGTTAATACTTCTAATGGGATTTGCTTCTCGATGGCCGACAAGTGACTGTATAGGGGGCCACTTTCTCTTTCTCTCCTTGTTACCTAGGTACCTTAGGTATATATTCAAGATTTATCATAGACTTCTCTCCTTATCTTGTAGACTGATGTATCAACTTAATCCTTTTTGCCTCTACGGCTCTACTGTCTCCATTGTGTCAAACCACAGACATGGTAGCAAGCAAGATTTTTTCCGCCCTTGCCCGAGGGCTTGGTATTGATATTGACGCACACAGGCGGTCAGTTCCCGATAATCTTATCCAGCAAGGTACCGAGTCGATCTCTCCCTTCGAACCGTTTGTAGAAGAACCTCCTAGCGTCAAAGAGTGGCTTTTAAACCAAGGGGGGAGCCGGAGAGGCATCCTTTCGTATTTTATCAGCCTTTTCCCTTTCGTTAATTGGATCCGACGATATAAGCTGCGGTGGCTTTTTGCCGATGCTACTGCTGGTAAGAAGATACTTTAATCCATTTCCATTTAATCATAAGTACCTCCTACTCAACAATTCCTAGGTATTACACTCGCACTTGTCGTAATCCCTCAGGGTTTATCTTATGCGTTGCTTGCGGGTCTGAGCCCTGAATATGGACTCTATGGTATGTACTCGATTTCTTGAAAGAACCCCAAATTTCTACTATATAGGAAATAGCTAATGTCATAGCAGTAAGTGAAGAATTCTTATTTCGTGCTATCGAGAATAAGAAGGCAATACTTGGTATATTTTGGAAACGAAGGGTGAAAATGCTGATACGACACTAGACCACGTTTTCTGGAGCATCCTTGTATTGGATATTTGGAACTTCTAAAGAGGTTGCGGTTGGGGTACGTGCACGCTTCTATTCGTGTGATCATGAACCTAGGTACGATACTAACTTTTGGTAAGGCAACAGCCGTCGTGTCTCTCCTTGTCGGGAAGACAACTAGCAATCTTATCGACATGCATCTCGGCTTTACTCGAGAAGAGATTGCAGCAACGCATGCCTTTTTAGCGGGCTGTATCTTCCTTATAATGGGCCTCCTCAAGCTTGGTTGGGCTGTCGAGTTCATACCTCACGTGGCCACTTCAGCCTTTGTTACCGCTGCCGCAATTACCATCGCTCTCGGCCAGGTGCCAACTTTGCTTGGAATTACAGGTATATATACGAGGGGCCCGTCTTATCAAGTTTTCTTGGATACTTGCAAAGGGCTTGGGCGAACCAAGATGGATGCGGCGATAGGGCTCACGGCTTTAGCATTGTTAACATTCATAAAGAGGTTATGTGAATACATGATCACACGACAGTCTTGCCACGCCAAACAAGAGGACCAAGAAGAGATCCAGGGAGGCGCCCCGACAGGAAACCTATCTTCTTGGAGAAAGAGAAGGGAGAAAGTGTGGACCACGATAAATTCTCTTCGGCTTTTGTTCATGGTTTCTCTGTACACCCTAATTAGCTTCGTCGTCAACAGAAATATCCCACTTAATGAAGCCAAGGTCAGAATTCTTGGTCCGATACCAGCAGGTATGTTTCTAACTAGGGGTACTATATGAGGTATATAACTGTTCTCGGCTTACATATGACAGGATTCCGCCGCGTTAGACCTCCGCCGCTTCAACCCGACTTAATAAAAGCCCTTCTGCCTGAGCTCCCAGCCGCTGCTATAATTATCATCATTGAACACATCGCCATTGCCAAATCATTTGGCCGAAAGCATGGTTACAGCATATCTACGTCGCAAGAATTAATCTCGATTGCTGCAACTAATATTGCGGGACCTTTCGTTGGCGCGTACGCTTCGACGGCATCGTTCGGCGGCAGTGCTGTATTGTCCAAAGCTGGCGCTCGAACGGCACTGGCTGGCGTGTTCAATGCCTGTGTTCTGCTCCTTACTCTATACGTCTTACAGCCAGTTCTATACTGGATTCCCATGGCTAGTCTAGCTGCTCTCATTATTCACGCAGTGGCGAACTTGATCGAGCCTCCGGCCCACGTTTTTAGGATGTGGCTTATATCTCCATCGGATTTTATCATTTACTTCGTTGGAGTTTTCACGTCCATCTTCAGCTCCCTCGAAAACGGAATTTACGTCACTATAGCTTTGTCTTCCGCTATCCTCCTGATCCGACTTGCTCGCGCCCAGGGGCGATTTCTTGGCCGAGTTCGGATTCGGCACTACCCAAAACCTAGCAGATGCGGATATGTTGCTCGTAGCTCCTCGTCCATGTCTGCCTCCAATACGCGAAGAGGGTCGAGCGCGCCCTCAAGAAATGTCTTCTTTCCTCTCGATCGCAAGGATGCCTCCAATCCACTAATTCGTGTAGAATTACCACGACCTGGGGTATTCATTTATCGCTTCCCTGACGGTTTCAACTACGTCAACCAAGCTCAGCATATGGACTCTCTTCTGGAGCACATTAGGAAAGAGACCCGCCCGACTGAAATAATTCAGTATGAAAAACCGAGCGTAAGTTAGACTATACTCCGCCTATCAGCGAACCTGACTGACTTGAATTCCAGGACCACGAACCAGCCGCTCCTAATACCCTAGAAACACCCGAGAGTCCTGGCATACAGGCCGCTAAGCCGACCCTCAAAGCTGTAATCCTCGATTTTTCTACTGTCAATGGAACGGACACGGGCGCCATCGATGGATTAGTCGAACTTCGCGACCAGCTTCAACGTTGGGCTAAGCCTGACCTTGTCCAGTGGCACTTTGCAAACGTAGAAGACCGGTGGGTACGGCGAGCGTTGGCGGTAGCAGGATTCGGCTACCCGACCAAGGATGAGCTGAAAGGGAGTAAAAATTGGAGTCCAGTATTCACACTTGCGGAGCGGGAGCGGCTACGAAGGACGGAAAACTCATTATTCATGGAACCATCTACACTACCTACAGGGGTTGATGCAAGCATAGATGATGCCGAAAGTGGAAACGCTGGAGTAGAGAGGGCGCCAGAAGGGACCGGGAGAGTAGCCGCTACGCACGGAATTAACTATCCTAATTTCCATGTTGATCTTGGGGCTGCTGTTGAGGCCGTTACGGGACTTCCCACCCCAGATGAGGATTGTTTGACGGTCTGACCAGCGTACGAGATGGAATGATGGAAAACGAGGGTTAGGTAGGCTACCTCCAAAACGTATTTTACTTATATAGGTAACGATTGATGTATTTACCTACGTGGAAAGAAAACGATTTCTTCCTCCAGGGGTTGGATACCCCTTCTGATGAAGTGCGGAATAATAAGTACTTCTTATCTATGAGCATTCATTAAGATCGCGAGATGTTTAAGATGCGTAGAAATGCCTAAAATTACACTAGGTATTATCTTGAAATTATGAGAAATAGTTTCATAATGTCTTCGTTTTCCTTATGGGCATGGTACCAGGTACCCGTGTAACTTAGTACCTACCTACTTCCTTATATTGAAATGTTGCGTAGAAATTATTAATAACCGGCGAATTATTCCGCAAAACTCCAACATAGAATGGGATAGAAAAGCAAGGGTTAACTCGATATTACGGAGAAACTAACTATATTCCAAGCTATATAGAATTATAATACAACTAGTTTACCACGAAGCGAGCTTATATTACTGTACACTTATAACGAGTTCTGCACTCTATGACGACCCACGGTGCAATTGATACCTACCTATTTTCCTAGATTAATTTCTCCGCAGGTTTTCACGCAGTCATAGTTAAGGCGGCGGAGGATACCATCTTAGCAGCTACGAGTAACAATTCTTTATTTTATCGCATTGGCCGTAAAATTAACCCTTAGTAATCTATATAACATGGTTCGTATCTATCGATTCCGTGTCTTAACATTCATCATAACCGTTATTCCGTCTTCGTGGTCGCACTTCGCGTGTTGTGGTGGTGTGGGGCCACCGCTAAGTTCCCTAATCGACCTCAAGCTGACCAAACCAGATGTTGGAAAATGATGCAACTAGCTCCTACACCATCCCACACTGAAATATCCACAACCATTGTTGCCTATTGTGCAATCGTGGAATGAAAATTCACGACTCAAATAATGCAGAAGTCGCACGGTAGCGGGCACGGGATACAGAAACAGAAGCGGCCCGGACATAGCGAGCTGCGCTCTCCACCACGTAGATTTCCAAACTCGGGCTGGTCGGGCTGCGGACGTTGAGGATCTGTTGTCAAAATTAGCAATGTGCCCTCATTGGTATACGTGCCATTGATATTTGACGGGGACATAGGGCTGCTATCGATGAAGCAAGGGATTAGAGGACATACCCATTGCTTGGAGAGCTCTGGGCTGTGCGGTCTGAACAGGCTGAGACACTGTCGCATCGCTAGATTGAGCGACTTGGTTTTGGTCCGTCTGCTGTTGTGATGGAGGCATTTCTGACATGCGACGGCGTTACTATACACTGAAGAACGAGACTGCGGGTAAATCGGGTGCGACTGAGATATTGCTTAAGAGTATACCGATACAGTTCTGTATGTATAATCCAGTGGTGAGAATGCCAAGATCCGTGGATGTTTCTATGGAATGTGAGCTGAGCGGTGAGTACCTGGGTTACGTACATGTTTACGAATAAGACGACCATGACGTCACCATTGACCCTCTATCCGCATATGTACATGCACAAAATAATCTATATCTAAATAATGTGGATTATGTACTTTATGAAGGGTGTAAGTCCTGGTACCTAGATCTAATATCCACCTTCTTAAGCACATTTTCTCTCCGATCTATGGCCTCACTGTCTCTGTCCCAGCATACGGATTAATACCAGGTAGGTCGAAATAAACAGGCCCTCCGAGGTATTCAACCCATAGGTAGAATTCAAGAAGTCTAACATGCTAAATACCTATTTACTGCGTCCCGCACGTTCCAAGTCTTCGTACGACGAAAATAGTTGACTATATTTTTCACTCTGACCAAGACAAACAATGCTATGTAAAGGCCGCATGTTCGCAGCCAAGACATTGGCATCTTCGGATCCTTCCACCGCATTGCCTCTGCTCTGATCGCCCTCACTCTTTCGGCGCGAACCTCGTAAAGTCCAAGGATCGATCGTGACACGGCATCATCCATATTTCGGCCCTTCTCGAGGTATCCGGCTAGAAGCAGTGCTAATGCTTCTCCGTCCTCAAAGGCCTGGCTGGCACCTTGGCCGCTTCTCGGGGGTAATGCGTGGGCTGCGTCGCCGATGAGAACGCAGCCGTTACGGCCCCAGTACGGTAGGTCAGGCATAACGAAGATGGGGTAGATGTTGTCAAGATTAGCCTTCTCTACACACTGGCGAATAAGAGGATCCGACCAATCCCCGTGTCGCTCACGTAGCTGCTGAATCATTTTGTCGTGGTGTAGCTTGAGGTTCCTAGATGGTAGGTCTGTCTCGTAGACGGACCAATAAAGAAGCTTGTTTTTATCGGATTGCGTAAGGCCAGAATAGCCAAAAACTCCTGTTGCTCCCATATGAAAGAGCATGCTCGGGTTATCGAGAAGGTGCTTTGGTAAGGGGACGTTGAGCACGCCTCCAACGGCGCAGACGCCGCTGTGTGTCATTAGGCCTACACTGATAAGGCGGGTCGATTGGGACTTACGCGTATTGAGGTCGGTATTTTTCATCCTCGCCAAACAAGTTGCCACGAATCGTGCTACGGATCCCATCGGCCCCAACTACGAGATCCGCCGTCTCGTCTGGCGACCCGTCCTCGAACTGAATCACAGGCCTTTGTCCCTGCCTGGTAACCACCCTAGCTACTTTCTTATAAACCACTGAGTTTGCAGGTAAAGTATCCTGAAGACAATTGATGAGAAACGGCCGCGAAATGGGAAGCACATCGACGTATTCACGGCCTAGAAGCCAATTGCGTGCCGTCTTCCAAGTGAAGCTCTTACATGGGAACCCGGCGGCGAAGACCCTCTGTTTCAAGGCCGGATCAAGATCCTCCAGTACGCGAAGCCCGTTGGCTTGGAGCCCCAACCCGGCACCTAGCCGACTTGTGCTAAGCTTTGGTGTCGCCTGCTCCGTAGACTCGCCATTGTCAAGATTGGTATTGTCGTAAATTTTGACCTCAATGGGCTGGCTAGCAGGGATGAATTTGCGCAGGGCGATGGCAGTACTCAGGCCACTTAGGCCCGCTCCGACAATGACGATTTTCATCTGCAGGAAGTTTGCTGTCTTATAGATACGTCGGCAGAATAGCGTCAGACTAAATGCCCCATGTGCCAATAGTACTGTAAAATACTATGCAATATCGCGTACTGTATATCACAGTACTATTTGTACATGGGGCATTTAGTCTGACGCTATTCTGGTCGGTACTAAGATTAGTTAATTATTGGGTGGATAAGATGCACATTGAGGCAGTTTAAGTAGAAATTGAGAATTGACTACTATCAATAGCAAGCTATCCCGCTATCAAGTCCTATATAGTCCGGCAACCAGTTACACAGTGTTGGATATCAGCATAGAACTAATGGATGTAGTATCACAATGCAATAAGCAGCATGACCTCTAGCTCTACTAGCCCCCACCAATCTCGAGCTGTGCTAGGCATTTCATTAACTAAAACTTTCTATTCTCAATTCTCGTTCTTTAACTCGCAACTCACAATCCACAAACCATAAAATGCTAAGACCGACTTTGCCTTGCCATACCGCTAAGTGTCGGGTGCCAAGTCTTACATCCGCGCAAATCAAAGCTAGTTACAGTTTTGCATCAATCTTGTGTCATCAGGATGGTGGAACTTCAGCTGCCAAGATGAGCCCGTCTGAGGAAGCAAATGCTTCCAAGACTACCTAATGATGGATGCCTCCCTTGAACAACTCTACCGCAGGTGACCTGTACCACAAACTCTGGAGTAATAACTCAATAACTCAGACTAGCTAGTTTCTTGTACGAATCTGGAAAACAAGCTAACCGGCTACTCATGTGCCGTAAACATCCTCCTCATCATCTCTACTAATGATAATACCTATACTCTATCACCTCCCCGCCCATCCAAGGGAATCTTACTATTGAAACAGATCCCTCATCACTAGCACATCCACGATGCAGCTCGCCGTTTTCTCCGCCAAACCCTACGATAAAAAGTACCTCACGAGCGCGCGAGCGACCGAGCTCGACAGCACCCCCGACATCGAGATCGTATACCATGAATTCGCGCTTTCCCTCGAAACGGTCCCCCTCACCAAAGGCGCCAGCGCCGTCTGCGCGTTCGTGAACGACGATCTCAGCGCCGACGTTCTCGAGGCGCTGCACAAAGGCGGCGTTCGTGCCATCCTCTTGCGTTGCGCCGGGTACAACAACGTCGATCTGCAAGCGGCCCAGCGTCTGGGTCTCTTCGTAGCCAACGTGCCGTCGTACTCGCCCGAGGCCGTAGCCGAGTTCGCCGTAGCCCAGATCCAGACCCTGAACCGCAACACCCACCGCGCGTACAACCGCGTCCGCGAAGGCAATTTCAGCCTCCAAGGCCTTCTGGGGCGCACCCTTCACGGCAAGACGGTCGGCGTTATTGGTACGGGGCGCATCGGCGTCGCATTCGCTCGCATCATGCACGGCTTCGGATGTCGGATACTGGCCTACGATCCCTTCGAGAACGAGGGCTTCAAGCAATACGGCACGTACACAGACCTGACCACGCTCCTTTCCGAAAGCGACTTCGTGAGCTTGCACTGCCCGCTCACGGACAAGACGCGACACATCATCAATACCGAGACGCTATCCAAGATGAAGAAGGGAGCCATGCTGGTGAATACATCGCGCGGCGGGCTCATAAAGACCAAAGCCGTCATCGCGGCCCTCAAGAGCAAGCACCTAGGTGGACTAGCACTAGATGTGTACGAAGGCGAGAGCGCGCTATTCTACAATGACCATTCGGGCCACATCATCGAGGACGACGAGCTCATGCGTCTGACTACCTTTCATAACGTGTTGGTGTGCGGTCACCAAGCGTTCTTTACAGAGGAGGCACTACGCGAGATTGCTGATGGCACAATTCGCAATCTAAGCGACTTCTTGCACCAGAGGCAGTGCAAGAATGCGCTTGTTCAGGACATGAACAAGAGCGGGCCGTTGGCTAGGACAGACTCTGTACCCGTCCGAATTTAAATGTCTCGAGTCCCGTGTGGTAGGTGAGTGATGGCGGGTAAGTAGAAGTATGCGAGCATACGAGTGGGAGGTCCAGTAGCAATTGATACTCGCGGTTGAAGAAACCCGCTCGTAAAATATATGATCAAATGAATACATATCGTTATCATTTCAAAATTGTTCTAGCTGCTCTAATTCTCAAGTCGCTAGTCTAGATACCCGTCTAGCCATCTACCTACCTCCTAACTGAAGATCTACCTAGTAAGCTTTTACCTCCTGTAGACACCATCAATCGTGTAATCTTTCTTAGGCCCCTTGACCGTATACCCCAACTTCCACTCCCGCAAGTTCACAGCATTGAAGTGGAACTCATAGTGCACATCATACAAGTCCTCAATGCACAAATGACTCGCCCTAGCCAACCAACCCCTTTTCTCCTTCTTATCCGCCGCCGCCCCCGTATCCTCAACCCCGTCCTCATCACCAGGAACCAAGAACTCCACCTCATGGAACAAATAATCCGCCCGTGCCGGATCATCCGTCCTCGCAAACCACACACTCAGCCTATCGCCCTCCTCGTCGTACCGCCAGACATACCGCCTCGTGGCGCGGAACGACAGCGCCGGGTTATCCCGCGCCGTGAACACGCCGTCCTCGACGTACAGGTACTCGAGTCCGAGCCCGAGCTCCGACTTCGCGCCGTGCGAGTGCGGCCGCCCGTCCAGCGTCCCCTCCCGCAGGTGGAAGCGCGCCGTGCCCTCGAAGCGCCCGCTCGGGTGCGACGGCAGGCGCGAGCTGAGCGTCCGCTCCAGCCGCCATTCGCCGAGGAGCGAGCGGAATACGGCGCCGGCTACGAAGCGCGCGCGGGAGAGCCCGGCGACGGCCGTCTCGTGCGTGGCGCGCAGGTTTCGGGATATTTCTTCCTGCTGCGCGGCTTTGGCGGCGGGCGAGGGAGATGGGTACCGTGCTGGGGTTAGGATGTCCATGGGCTTGCCGGTGGCGAGGGGAGGGGTCGTGGCGAGGGGAGGGGTCGTGGCGAAGGGGACGATGGGTATGTCGAGGGCACGCGCGAATTCTTGCATTAGGAAGGCGTAGTCCCCCATTGGGAACTGAGAGGTGCGCGGATCGGCGCGGAGGGATAGAGTCTGTGTTATGCTGTTGTCATCCGCGAGGGCCTGTTGGAGTGTTGGAGCTCGGGTTTGTGGAACGCTGGTCCATAGGCGAGCTACGAAACGCGCTTGCATCTCCATGACGCCCCAGTAGGGCGAGCGGTACAGACCTACGAATCCTAGGGTAGGCAGAGATGGATGGTGCGTGCCGTGGAAGGCGAGCGCGACGGGCAAGTTGGGATGCGAAGGAGAGTAGGAAATAGTCTCTAGGACCGACTGTGGAAGAAATGAGAGGGACGGGGATGGGTCAAAACCTGTCGCCAAGACAACAGCAGCGACGTCTGTGATTTGGTCGTTGGTTGGGGAAAGTGTCGCAACGGTATCAGAGAATGATGAGAGTCTCCCCTTGCTCACTTTGATGAGTCCGGATCGCACGAAGTCCATGTAGTTAGAACTCATAGCCACAAACGGTTGCTCATCGAGTAGTTCACCGTCGATCTTGGTCTCTGTTGAGAACTCAGATTGATTAGTGCCTAAGACAGATTGATATATGGAGTTCAAGACACGTGCTGCATCAACGCTTATATGTCCTTGGCTATTGGTTAGAGGTTGTGGCCGGTTAGCAAGGTTGTATGAGGGCAAGTCGCATGGGAGGAACACCGGCGCTGATGCCGCTGGCTATTTGCCCTGTTAATATCCGCCTCTAGGGAGGTCCGCAGAAGACGCCTAATCGAGGCTGCTCACATACCGTTGGAGATGTAAAAAGTGGGAAAACCCATGATGGTCGGTGGACGATGTGGTGTATAGAATATTTCTCTGGCTCTTGGATAGACTTCTCTTCCGGTGAGTGAATAGCAGACGACAAATGTGTGGCGACAGCCGCGGCGGTCTCAATCCCAGACATCTGCCCGCCGACAATGAGAATCTTTCCGCCATGGCGTGTTGACTTTGGTAGGAGGCTCTTGAGATCCCGGTACTTGCTACTGTGAATAATTGGTACGCCAGCCTCTTTCGGTACACGATTCGGCCACATGGGCTTCCCGAAGAATCCAGTCGCCACTAGCAAGTAGTCAAACGTAGTACTCTCAGATCCTTTATCCGACTCTGTCTGCACGTTCCACGAACCATCGTTCTGCAGGTCGGCTTTCGTAACTTTGTGGCCGAGCCGAATATCAGCGCCCCCGTACTGATTCAGATATCGTTCCAGATATTGGCCCACTTGCCATGCTCTTGGGAATTGCGGATCAGAGTCGCGCCAAGAAAGATCGCTGAACTGGACGGTATGTCTGCTCTGGTTGGTCACCATGAGCGGATGCACGAGGCCGCCGGCATCCTCCTTGCTTGCAGGCCATAATCCCCCTACACGAGATTGGGCTTCGAACACGGTGACTTTGAATGAACCCGCGGGTACATCATGTATCAACGTCTTTGCCGCGACAAGACCTGAGGGGCCAGCCCCTAGAATGGTGTATGGGTTAGTTGCGGTATTGCACTTGAAAAGGCTAAGAAATATATTTTATCCCTACCGACAATACAAACGTTTTTGGCCATACTTCCGATCCAGACCGGAGTCCGGGGGGCAGATAGTGAAGATCTAGTGAGAATTATTGCTCCCCCACCACGGGAGAGTTGCTGAAATTATCAGACAGCGCAGCTCGGATTCAAATGTCGCAGAAATCTTCAGCTCAATAGGTAAAATGGGTAATTAAACCCATTCATGATGCTTCTCTGAATGCTTCCTGGAAACTTGATATCTTCTCAGCGCATATTAGTCATTGATGGCGACAGCAGGCTTATTCATCGGACCCCAACAAAATTACCTAGGTACCTAGTTTATCAACAATCGTTCACTCACATACTACATTAGCGCGCCGCTATGGCGCCCCGACACCGTCCCAGGGATCTTGTATCTGCATAAGCCCATTTTTATAATTGAATATCATTGTGAGATTATTACCAAAAGTGGATATAATCTAACTTTTTAATAGTCCTACCTTAAATACTTTAGCTAATTACTTTATTATGTAATTAATTATAAAAAGATTTTAATAATGGTAATATTTTAATAAGATTTATAATATTATTTATAATTTATTTTATTATTTAAAAAAAAGTAAAGAGTTAATTATTATTAATTTAAAAAGAAAATTTATTAAAATTAAATTAAATAAAAAATATATAAATAAGCGATTAATTATATTAAAATTATATATTAAATTAAAGGCTAAAATATATATATATTTATTATTAAGGTTAAGTTATATATAAAATTAATTAATATTAATTAATATTAATAAAAAAATAATACTTAATATTACTTAAATTAAAATATTAAAGCTAAGTTAATTTAAACTTAAATAATATATTAAGTAATAATATTTAAAACTATTTTATTTAAAATATTTAAATTATTAAAGCTAACTTAATTATATAAAATATTAATTATATTTTAATTCGTTAACTTTAAAGAGATAATTTTAATAAAGTTAAAGTTAAACTTTAATCTTTTTAAGTTAATAAATATATTAACTTTTAATATTATTAAATTTATATTACTTTAACTTAAAAAGGTAATTATAAAGTTAATTATTAAGCTTAATTTAAATAAGTTAATTATAAAAGGTAATTTAAGCTTAATTAAAAAGTAATTTCTTTAAATTTTATAACATAAATAATTAAAGTCTTTAAATTTAAAATTAATATTAATATTATTATTATTATTATTATAGCCATTTTTATTTTTTTTAAATAAATAGTTAAAGTTTTTAAACTTTAAATTAATATTATTATTATTATTATTATAATTAATAGCTTTTTTATTAATTAAAAAATCTTATATATTTATTTTATTAAAATCATATAAATTAATAATAATCCTCTTATAATTAAATTAAAAATGTTTATTAAAAAATAAAGATAAATAAATAATAAATTTAATAAAAGGTATATTATTTAATATAAATATAATTATTATATAAAAGTTTATAAT